>OX101793.1:31309630-31467904 GCA_944452715.1 Ophion slaviceki | reverse complement strand
AACGGTCAAGGGCCCTTCCCCCCCCCCAGGCTCTTTTCTCGTTTCTTTCTCCCGATCATCCGCCTCGGTCGATTATCGCATTGGGGAGAAACTCGCTCGCGGTTACGACAGTGCGGGGATGTTACATCGCGCGGTCTCCTCGGGGACGAGGGGGAAGAAATATCTATCGCCACCTGTATGACGATTAGTAGCCGTAATAATTGCTCCAAAGACTTCGAGTCATGGCAACTACTTTGGATAAACTTGCCACTGAACGGGTGGGGGTAAAAATGTCGAATGACCAAATATAGAACGACAAACATTTCGAAACGACAGAATTATGAACTCTCAAAATAACGAAGGTTAAATCGTTCGAAATTTTATCTTTCGACTGATAAAAAAATCGAATGACTATAAATCGAACGATTATTTATTGGAGAGGTAATTTATTCGAAAACGAATATTCAGATTGTCTGAAATTCGGAACATAAAAATACAGAATCGAAAAATGTAGAACACCCATATCTCCGAAACAGAAAATAGCGAGTGCCTAATATGCGTAATACCGTCTATGGCGAAAAGCAATATATCGAAACGCAAAATGTCGATGGCCCGAAATGTAGAACGCCGAAAGGTCGAACGGCCGAAATGGCGAACGTGGTGGGGCCCGTCACGTGGGATGACTGTCTTACGATATTTTAGCCTACAGACCGCCAGCGCCATCTCGCAGCTTCACACTGAGGCGCAAGTGACGTATTGCTCGATTCGCCATTCGGGCCGTTCTACATTTTGACCCTCCGCGATTTCAACCACTCGACTTTTTGGCCGTTCGCTTTAGTGATTTTCTGCATTGTGAACCATCGCCATTTTTTTAATTCGGAGAATTGTCGTCTCGAATTATTTGGTGTTATGCATACAGGCCCATCGATTTTATGTTTTTCGATATTTTATTAAATCTGATTTTTGTTTTTCGCTATATATCAACTTCCGAGATGTTCATATTCGTAATTGTTATTTTCGACTTCACAGGCTCTAGTAAGATTGATCTATCTATATTCGAACATTCGTCATTTTCGAATTCGACATTTTGGCCCATCGGCATATCGATCGTTCGACATTTTTCCCCCCACCCCACTGAACTACCGAGTAGCTAAATTACGCACCCTCTTTTTCCTTTTCTTTCTCGTTCGTTGCGCAGTTCTTTTTATGGGGGTTTTTTCAATAGCGTTTTTGTTTTCTTTCGCCATTTTCGTTTTGCTTCGCGACCCTTTTTTCGGTGCCTCTCAACCGTCTCCTCTTTGCGAAGCTCCCGCGACGGGTTCACGCGTCTCGTAGTGATCTCGAGACAGGGAGAAAGATTCATAACCGCAAGGGTCCGAAAGATCGAGAAGTAAATTTAAATATTCGGCTTTGGGAGATGTGAGAATCCGAAGTTCGTCCCTTCGCCCCATTGTTGGAGCCTGCTCGGGGATTCTCGTTCTCCCAGGTCGTAAAGGTATCGAGCGATTCTCCGCTGGACAGTGGGAGAAAAAAAAATCCGCAGCCAGGCGGGAGGAAGTCTCGCTGTAAAATTTGTCGCCGATTTTTTTTTGTCTCCGAGGCTCCGACTCCGTACGCCCTTTACGATCGACTTTGCTGTCACTGTTTTAGTTAATTCACCGAATCTTTGAGTTTATTCCAATATTCACTGGAATGGTGCGCTGGCCGATCGGTCCTCAGCTGTGAGTGCATGGTGAGGGCACGGTGAAACTGCGCCCTCGTGCGAAGGGCACGCTGTGTCGCGCAATGCGGACACGCTCGGTCGATTATTGAAAACTGCAGTCGACTGCGTTTCACTGCTTTTCAAGTGCTACTGCGACGACCCGAAAATCAGGGTCAGTTGAAAAACAATTTACTTTCAAGCAATAAGTGAAATGATTGAAAAATTGTTTACACATTCATTTGTGTGTACATTAAGAAATTTGTGTAACAAATTTCATTTAAATACATTAATAATTGAAGAACTTATAAATAATGTCGTAAAAGACGTTTGAACGTGAGGGGCTCAACGGTGTACTTGATTTTGGGAACCCGGTCGATTTGAAACAAAACAAAAACGAGTATTTTTTAAAAATAGATCATATTGGCTGGGACTCGAGCGGGCGTTTTTTGTAATTGTGTTCCAATCGTCGGAAAAAAAACATTTTGATTTTTTCTCGATTTTTCGAGGAAAAATGGCATCATTATTGTTAATAACTAATGAAAAGAATGTCAAGAGGAGAAACATCTGTCAAGAGTAAGTTACTGTTACACTGAATAAGTGTACCTAGTTTCAAGACAATCCGTTCATTAGATGTCGAGAAAGCGTGTACACCGTTTAAAAAAACCTATTGTCAAGAAAAACGCGTTTGAATGTTTACTTGCAGTTCTATCGTTGTAATCACAAGTTTACCTTCAATCTGGGATTCCGGCACCATATGTTGGACCTTCCACTTCAATTTCACTTGCCTCAAGCGACCAACGAGTCTTCGTCATATTCACAGTAGCCACAACCCCTTAAGACCCGCTAAAAATACCTACGTTTGGGAGGTCCCCCACAATTCTACCTCCAAATCGTTTTACTTCGCCAAAAGCCATTGCGCAAAATTATTAGATCGAAGATCGTGAGTACTCCAAACATGGACGACAAATTTACAAAATGGAGTTTTTTCAAATTTATTTATTTTTTCATCGTTATCCAACGCCTTCTTTTCAAAATTGAGGTCGTAAATTTTCATCAAGAATACGTAAAAAAGATTGAGCGATTTTCGCAGACTAAATTGGCGAAAGAAAAATTAAGTAATTGAAGAGAATGAATTTTCGTTGCATTCCAACGATGGAATCTTCAACGTCGTTAGAAGTTTCGAAAAGCCGCGAGGTCGCCCGTGCTCATCATCGACGCGATCTATGAATGAATGACGAACGTAACGCACATCTATGCAGCCTATACATATTAAAGTCGAGAGACTTGAATGCGCGCACAGGAGAACAGATAATGCCTATCCTAAACGTGCTTAACGGTGGCTTCCCGATCAGCCCCCCCCCCCTCCCCCCTCTCTCGCTCCCTGATGCTCGCTCATTGCGCAACTTTTGTATTTTCGAGTCACTCGGACAATCGGTGAGTGGCACGAATGCAACAGATACACCATACGCAACGAATATCAGTCGCATAATACGGTTGACGCAGCTCGGCTTACGTCATTCGAGCTTCGACTCAGCGCTCATTAAATGTCTCGCCTAATTACTCCTTAGTTGTGTGTGTGTGTGTGTGTGTGTTTGGTGAATATATGTATATCGTCATATCCTGACTTCGGGGAAAAAAGTAACCTTGGTCGAATTTTGTTCCACTTTTTTTAACGGTTTTCCATTTATTTTTTCGTCTGCCCCCTTAAGGTACGGTGAGAAACAACGGCGAGCCGATAGTCAGGAACTCAGCGGAATTCAATTGCTCTCGGCTACTGCTTATCAGCTGAAGAAACCTTATCAACAGCTACTCATACCGATCACCGTATGGATCGGCATGGAGCAAGCCTTCATCGGCGCCGACTTCACCCAGGTGAGAAAAAAAAGATTTTCAAGAGATGGAAGAAAAAGTCGTCTTTGTACTTTTGACCATTATCTTACGCGCCAATAAATCGTCCGGCGATCTTTTTTTTATATTTAGGAAATCGTTTGTTTATTTTGAAACAGATGTACTTACCATAGATTTTGGAAAAGGTCTAGCAGAGCGAGATTCGAGGAAATCATTTCCAAAATGTGTTACAAACACTTTTATTTACCTTGAATACATGTTTATCAGATTTTTCCTAAAATGATTCGCAACTTTTTGTAAGGAAAATTTGAGATTTCCAATTTATTTTTTTATATGGGTATACTTTGATCAGAGTGCAATTAACGATTTTTCTTAGTCTTAATGTTTATCAAAAAATTAATAAGTTTTATGAAACGTTGTGATTTTCCATTTAATTTTTGTTCTAAAAAACAAGATTTTTTAAACATTCGGGATTTTAAAAAAATTCACGATGTTTATTTAATTTTTATTTTTAAAGTTAAGATTTTTGAGACAATTTAAGTTTTTTTTTTCAAACGATACATTGTACTTGGATACAAGTTATCAGAGTGAAAAATTGCATTCTAGTACAATTTGTGGTCTTAAGAAAAGTCTTACATTTAAAAATAAAACATAAATGAAAAATCTCAACTTTTCCTAAAACTAATAAATTCAAAAATAAAAATGATGAACAATCTCAAATTTTCCTAGAAAAAAAAAACCGAATTGTTTTAAGAAAAATCGGTCGACTTGTAGAAAAATCCTTTACTCAACTTTGATCAAATTATGCCCGATAAACTTTTCCACTCGCTGCTATTAATTCGTATATGCAATTTTCTAAATACTTCAGGCATATTCCATAAATCACTTTAGTCGATAAATAAATACTCAAACATTTATTCGACTCAAGTTACTTCGGAATTAACATTCAATGAAACATTTATTTTTAAATTATAAAATGTACTGTATTATTTATTTAAATAATTCCGATGTATCACATTCAGTCGATCCAAGCAAGTTCTCTCAATTTCCCCTTTTCTTCAGAAACGTGCCGTTACCAACCAAAAGTCGCGTATTCTCCGATTTTCAAAATGTCAGTTTCCATCTTTTTCTGCTCCATCGGTGAATTATCATACCAAAAAACAACACGTAGAAAAAGGCGAGAGTGGTCGTGAAAAACAAAAAAAAATGATTGAGCTGAGCTGAAGGTCAAGCCAGGCCGACACTAGTTTTCGTACCGCCCGGTGTACAACACGTTGATCCTTCTCCTGCACTCAGAAAAAAGATTTATTATGTTTCAATAAATTGGCACATTAGAACATAATTTCTTAGAAATTAATAAACGTTTACTCGTATGGAGACAGTTTTTATGTGATTGTAACCACAGAATTTATTCGGCGTCACTAAATATGTTTCTTTACGTGCCGATTTTTCACATCAATTAAAAGCCATATTTAAAATAGAAAATTTGAATAAATATTTCCTCAAATCAAATAAATACTACTTTCCAATCACGAAAACCTCTTATTTCGCGACTATGATACTAATGCGCGCATGCGCACTTTGCCCTTCAACGCGACGGGCCCAACAGCAGGCCGCTCGTCAGATGTAGCTCACGCATACGCTTACCATGTAGCTTCTTCCTATGCCAATGCTTTTGGCACAAGTGTCAGTGTTGCGTTTCGGAAGTGAGAAACTCGACAGTGAGGAATGATTTGAGTGTAAGTAAGAATATTAAGTGAGAAAAAAACGATCAAGTGAAAAAATAATGACGGACGAAATGACACAATTCCTCGAAGAAAACCAGCTGGGGGATTATGAAGAATCCTATTAGATGTTAAGAAAAACTCTATTTGTCGGACATAAAAGACCTATTTCTTCTAACTTATGTATCGTATTAGATGTTAAGAAAAATTCTTAGTAAATCTTAAACATAAAGTTAAATAAAAAATGTTCTTAGCTGTTAATACAATCGTAGTAGGCCGACATACGAATAAGAAAACTTATTCGCCGGGAGACAAAATTCTTTGTCCTTAATAAATCTTTTTTCTGAGTGTGGATCATCTCCCTCTCGTTGTATCGTCTTCGCAAATCACGCTCCACGTGTACACGCCGTTATTACGCAGCGGTTATTCTCTTCCATACCCGCGCACTTATTCCAGCGATGTAAAAAAAAAACGAAAAACAAACGAGAAGAGTTGAGAAAATTATGGTAAAAAAAATGTATACGCGGTCAATTCACCTTGCGGACCTTGAGAAGATTCAAGGCCGCCATTACGGTAGAAGCATCGCGGATAATCGTCCAAATGAAATAATGTCCGATCAACGCGTGCCAGATCTTTGAAATCGAAGGAAACATTTCAATTCGCGTGTACACAAAAGTATCAGGCGTAGGCATCAATGGAGTTTCTGAGATATATAGAATTTTTGTTTAATTTTCTAATCTGTCCAACTTTTGAACGGAACTTTTTCCCCCTGGATGTTTTATTTCAAGCTCCTCGAGTTACAGGGCATTTTCCAAAAACTGTGATACTTTCCAAAAGACTGGATAAGATTTCGGAATGAATCTAAAAAAATGTTTAAGTTTATTCGAAAAAAAGCTTGGTTCTTCAAGTTCCTCCGAAGAGAAACCCCTATTGGGACTTTCCGAAAAATGATCCGCGTAATTACTAGAGCAAAAAAAATGGCAAAAAAGCGACTATATTCGAGGTACCTCAGTGAGCAAAGAAAGTAGTGGAGAATAAGAAAAACAAAAGCACATTGGAATATTCATTGCGCCTTTTTTGCCGAGTATTTTACTGATGAAAAAATTTGACACATCTATCCATTATGTTCACCTGCACGGCGTTATACTTCTCGTATACGAGCGCGCTCGATAATTGAGTCCTTTTATTTCTTCGCTCTAACCCCACGATTCGAAATTCCATTATTTGCCACTTAAATGTACCGAGTGACCAGCAATTCCACGAGAAATCGAGCCCTGAGTTTCATGTAATATCTTTTTTGTTACCTTTTCGTTCGCTCGCATAAACTATTTCGCAGTCGCTTAATTCAAGCCTTCGTGCGTAGGAAACGCGTAGTATCACGCTAATTTCCTGGCACGAGTAATGCTTTTTTTCTCTCTGTCGCTCCCGCTTTTTTTGTCGTTATCGTAACGTTAGTAACGATCGGAGGATAAATACTTGGCTGCCAGTCGGGAAGTGCAACTATACGACAGCGTGTTTTGAAGCTCCGGTATAACAATGGATCGTCAGGGCCAATTCGTATGGGAATCATATACGTTTCGCAACATTCGTATCTCTGGCGATTCGCGTTTGAATTTTTCTCAGGGTTAGCGACGACCGATCGCGATGCAATACAACCAATCAGCAGACTTTATGGAATTGAAGTTTCCATCGTTGGAGTGCAATGAAAATGCATGTTTTCCGTTGCTCATTCTTCCTTTTGCACACTCGAGCTATAAAAAATTCTCATTCATTCGTGAGATAATTCTTTGAAGATCGAACACCGAAATGTGCAAGAACAAACTTTGTTGTGATGATAAAAATAAGGAAATAAAATTATAACGGTTCATTCTCGTTGCGTTCCAACGATGCAAATTTCAACACCATCAGACTTGAGGCAGTCGATGAGTTTCGAATTTACTTTCTATCGAGTGTCAACGATGAGGAAATCCATTATTCGAGTCAAATAGATTTCGGTCATTTATTAATCCGATAAATGATTTGCTAAAATCAAATAACTGTTTGGTAGGTGGGACGAGAGCACTCTGTGCATCACATACGGAGTGGCAACATCGTGCTGTGCAGTTTCTCTGCCTCCCACAAATAACCTCAAAATCCCAAAGTTGTCATCCGAAAAAAAAAACTACTTCATTTGCTTATTCGAATTTTATCGAAAGAGTCCAAGAATTTGTGTACCAACACCAGAGGCAAAAATATTTGTTGACGGAATGCATAAGGTTATCAGACTCGACGAGAATGGAGTCAGAAATGCGTTCTTCTATTAGAAGCAGAATACTATTTTGACGAAATGAAATATTTCTTCAGTTTCAATGCACGATTTAACCGCAATGGACAAAAGAAGTCCATTTGCGACTGAAATGAAATTTCATCGGAGTCAAATATACGATTTTTCTTACACCCGGTGCTAGTCGATAGGACAATTTAGTTGAATATTATATATATATATATACCAGGTGTGTAAGTATGAAACCGGAATTTTTGTACAGAAAAAACACGTTTATTGTAATGATATGATACAAATAACTGGAGATGGCTTCTCGGGTCACCTTTAACTGATCCGCCAGTTGTTGTTGTGTTTGAGCGTCATCTTCGTCCAA
The DNA here is from genome assembly GCA_944452715.1 of Ophion slaviceki. Lineage (NCBI taxonomy): Eukaryota > Metazoa > Arthropoda > Insecta > Hymenoptera > Ichneumonidae > Ophion > Ophion slaviceki. Next base: position 31,460,015 of record OX101793.1, on the reverse strand, counting down.
CAAGGCTTGCAGGTCAGCGTCTTCAAACTTTTTCGGTGGTCTTCCACGTTCTTCGTTCCTCACGTCAAAATCGCCACTTTTGAACCGTTTGAACCACTCGAAACACTGTGTTTTACCGAGAGCATGCTCACCAAACGCCTCCACAAGCATTCGATGCGATTCGGCTGCGGTTTTCTTCAGATGAAAACAGAAAAGTAGTGCTGTCCGCAAATCGTAATTTGTTGGCACAAAACTCGACATGTTTATCTCTAATAAACTAATGCTACTGAATGAAACTCGTGTTATTGTGAGTTGGAAATCTTTGTCGGATATCAATACAATAACAAGACACCGCTGACGTGATGTGTCGGTAACTGCATCGACATCTAGCGCCACCTATGGGCAAATTCCGGTTTCATACTTACACACCTGGTATATATATATATATATATATATATCAAACAAAAATCAGGTTGGCAGAGATATTCCAACGAAAATTCCATTGCAATCGCGGGCTACTTGTCGCCCAACAGCGTACACGTTTCTGCTCTTGGAAGTCCTGCGCGCCCAAGTGCGCGGACTCGGATAGAGATCGGCCACGCGAAAGACTGGAAATTCATTGAATTCCAATGCATTTTGAGGATCGATGAGATAATTCGCGCGTACGTTGGTTTTTTTCAAAGTAACGAGTATCCGCGATCGTTTCTGCGGTCGCGGGATCGCTATACTCGGTACTCGTTAACGGGTCTGCCCTACTTACCGCGAGCAAAAGTACTCGGCTAACAGCTCTTCGTACCGCAATCCTCTGCCTCGGCTCCGGCACGTTCGTTAAAATGGCGCCTCGCTGCGCAATCCAAGTCTCGGCGACTTGGTCTCGTCTTCCTCTTGCATCCTTCCTACCTAGAAGTTCTCGCTCCTTTTCTCCTTCACATTTTGATCGCGTCGTCGGCGAGAAATGTGCGGAGGGGGGGATGGCGCCACAAACTCCTTCGGATACTCGACGATCCGGTCCGTCGACACGGCATCGATTACCAACCATTTCTCTCGCTCTTTCTTTCGCGCTCGTTATCCCTCCAAGCGCACTTTTCTTTTCCTACCGTTTGAACGATCGAGTCTTGGTGCCCTCTCTCTCTCTCTCTCTCTCGCTCTCTTTTAAAATCGTCCTCACCACACCCCGATTTACTCGAGGCCGTCCAAAGTGAATCCCGGATCCTCGTGCAATGCATACACTAATTATCCTGATGTATAAACAACAACAAAAAGGCGAAAATACAACAACAAAAAACACCCGCATCGCCGAAGCTAAATAATCCAACGTCCAAATTATTTGATTCCAGTCCCGCGAGGATTAACAGATAACGATCTTGAAGTTTATATCGTTCGGATGCGATGCATATTTTATCATTGCCCCCAAATTGATTTCTGCAGATTTACGGGGATAGCAGCAGCTTTAGGCACACTGTAAAAAAAATCTGTATTAAAATTAATATAAAAGTGTAGGAAGTCTTTTTACAGATACCGTTTATGAATTTTAATATTGTCATTTGAAAATCAATGGGCTGCTTTTCGAATGTCTAATAATCGTTCAGTAATATCGCAACACTTAAGTACTGGAAAAATCATATACGTATCGCAAGGTATCTATTGTGAGCGTATTAAAATTAATACGCACAGATTGCATTTTTTAATTAAAAAAAAAGTAAAATTGGCATAGAAAAGTGTATTTATTTTACGGTGCGTATTAAAATTAATATAAAAGTGTAGGAAGTCTTTTTACAGATACCGTTTATGAATTTTAATATTGTCATTTGAAAATCAATGGGCTGCTTTTCGAATGTCTAATAATCGTTCAGTAATATCGCAACACTTAAGTACTGGAAAAATCATATACGTATCGCAAGGTATCTATTGTGAGCGTATTAAAATTAATACGCACAGATTGCATTTTTTAATTAAAAAAAAAGTAAAATTGGCATAGAAAAGTGTATTAATTTTACGGTGTTAGGTTAGTGTAATTGTTATTATTTACTTTCTGCGATAAAAATTAATGCGAATCGATTTGGGTTTTTAATTAGACTTGCTGCTTTTGTTCGGTGTTAATTTCTCGCGTTTATTCCTATCCTACCCCTTCATTGTGACCGTTACCCCTCTACTTTCCCCTGTTCTCCTTGCGGCCGCAGGCACTCCCCCCCGCCACTCTGTATATTATATTCATCATGACTACAATCGTATTTCTAACTTAGTTGTATTTTCGCCGTGAAATGCCGAAGAAAAACATTTCACGACGAAATGTACGCGACTAGGATTCGAACCCGGGATCTTCCGTCCGCTGGTTCAGTGGCGAGCACGCTAACCACTAGACCATCACAGCGGGTGTTAATCACTTACTTTAGATTTGGTGTTACTCGATACGTTTTTTTATGATTTGATTTAACATGCTGACCAAAGCACGAATTTGAAGTTTTCTGCACTGAATTATATATTAAATCAGACTATCCGAATAAACACATACTAACAAGGAGAAGGCAGAGTCTGGATGTCGCGAATTGGTTTCTCCTTTCGCGTGGTGAAAGTTGAAGACCTCTGAATTAACGTCGTTTTTTATTTTTGTTCTAATAGGCCTTAGTTGCTGAGATAGCGCGATTTGAAAATTTGGGAGTTTCGGATGGAGCCAAGCAGGTTTCGGCTGGCGCATAGAGTACGTTGAGCGTTAATGCTTGACACAAGAGCGGCCGTAGCTAATACGGTAAGACGACGGGTTGGCACTTGAAAAGTCACGGTTCGCGTCCCCGTCCTTTTTTTAATTCAATTTTTATTTTATTTTATAATCTCTCATGACTGCATGTGCAGGTAAATAAGAAAATTCGAAAATATGTATTACTAGTTTTATTTATCTATTATATTAAAATAATTAATGTGGTTGCGGTGGTATTGCGTTCATCTTATGTTCGTGGTGTCGTAAGCCTTTGTGCTTCCCTTGCTTTTACGATGGTTTCCTCCCTCCAATTTGTCAGCATACCGATCTGATAGAAGAAGAATCAGAATAATTACCTGCCGCGAAATTTGCAAGTGTGAATTAGATTAATTATTTATTTTTTATACCATATTATTTTGCTTTGTAATTGTGACTTGATTATTAGATTAATTATTTGTTATACAATATTATTTTGCTATGTAATTGTGACTTCATTTTTGGATTAATTATTTTAATATAATAGATAAATAAAACTAGTAATACATATTTTCGAATTTTCTTATTTATCTGCACATGCAAAGTCTTAAAAGAGATTAGAAAGAAAAAAAAATTGAATTAAAAAAAAAAGCACGGGGACGCGAACCATGAACTTTCAGTGTCAGTCCGTCGTATTACCGTACTAGCTACGGCCGCTCTTGTCTCAAGTATCAACGCTCAACGTACTCTACGCGCGAGCCGAAACCGGCTTGGCTCCGTCCGAAATTGCCAAATTTTCAAATCGCGATATCTCAGCAACTAAGGCCTATTGGAACAAAAATAAAAAACGACGTTAATTCGGAGGTCTTCAACTTTCACCCCGCGAAAGGAGAACCCGATTCGCGAGATCCAGGCTCAGCAGTCTCGTTGTAAATCAGAAAATGTACGTGCCTTCGTATTGTAAATGTCCTATTCATTTCTAAATATTCTCCAGTCTATCAGAATCTACATTGTATATATTCAAAACGCTTGTTGTATTTTTCAACTAAGAATATTCATTTTTCTATTAGATGCCTTGAAAAATTGTAGATATTGTATTAATATTCAATTCGTACGTATTACGAAATGTAAAACCGTATGAAATGTAGGTCCGGTATTGAATTTTACAACACTAAAGCCTAAATATTCATTCATATACTAAGTTTTGAAATTTCATTTGCCATAGTATTGTAAAAGTATTTTAAATTTCATATTTCTTTAAACAGTTTTTTGTAATATTCAATGTACAAGGTATTGTACTTTTCAACAGAATGAAGTTAAAAATAATAGTCATATTGTGATTTTAAAACTTTTTGTGTAAATATGGAAATCATATACGTTTGTTGCATTAATCAAACAAATATTTGTATGATTATGATGCGCGTTGAAAAACTCATACGCAGCATACTAATATTCAATGACCCATATATTAAAATGTATACGCATCTATGAAAATTCATTTCCATTACTGAAGTTTCCATTACTGAAGTGCGAATTTGCGTTTCATATTCCGAGTTTAGAAATTTTCAATTGTAAAAGTATAGTAAATTTAATGACTTTTTTTACAGTGCAGCAGAAAATAAGCGAATTTTTTAGATTTTGAAGTGTCGAAACAATTTATTGTAGATAATAAAAATGGTGTGTCCATATTAAGTGCATCTTTTATTTTTTGGATTTTTGAAACATTAAAAATGGCGGCTGTACACTTGCTTCAGAGAGGCTTGCGCCGCCGCCTCAGTTGTTTACGCCGTACAACCCAACGGCTGGTGCAATGTACAACTGATAACACAACTGATCTGAAACATTAGATCGAAGGAGTTTTAGATTTCTAATACCCACATGCTCTATGTAAACGTGAGAAATGAAAAAAAAGTGAAAATTCGCATAGCGATACGTGTTTGGAAAAATATTCTATTCTTCGTGAAATTTTCGACTATAGTATTTGTTAATTAAAAAGTAGTTTTTTACAAATAATTTTCAACGATCTTTAGGTTCACATAAACGGTAATCATGTTAGCTAAATTCAATGTGCGAGTGAAAATCGTGCAGTGACAAGTGTGGGATAAAAGGACTAGGGAGTGGTCGTAAAAAGGCATACAAAAAACATTCAAAGTACATGTGAAAAATTAAATTACGGATAAATTGCTAGCTTTTCAACAACGAAAACTTAAACGTCGTAAATGGATCCTCTAATATTGCAGTCGCAATGTCAATGATCCGTGTAAACGCGTATGTGATTCGAGCCAAGCCCTTTCCACAAAATGGCTTCGAAAAATATTCGAACGAGCCTGACTACTCGGCGACTGTAACTACTGAAAAACTTGTCCTCTCCGTCGAATCTTTCGCGCGTTAGTTTCTCCTTCGCACGCGTGTTCCTTCCGATCGCACTTCTCCCGATAACGATCGCGCGGTGCATATATTACACGTCACGTGCAATAATTATTCCGTGGCATTTATCAATGACGAAATCCATTCGCGATTTATGTCACTTGGACAACAGGGACGTCGACATTACATAGTCGCGGCGTATACAAACAAGGCGAGAGAGTTACACTGTAAAAAATGATATGAAATTTACAATACATTTAAGATACAAAGGAATTGAATTTTACGAACTCGGTAGATGAAATTGAATTTAAAACACTTGTACCGTAAATTTAAAACAGGAACATGAAATTCTAACGTGGATATAGAATATAATAGATGCAACATGGAATTTCAAAGACAAGTTTGTAAATTTGTGGGAAATGTATTGTATTAATCCGTGTCTTCAATTGAAAATTACTACAGATGCATAATAAATCAACTATAAAAAACAGAGTATTGGAAATACAAAACAAGTTTGAAATTTATTTACGGCTGCCTGAAAAATATAATACATGTGGAACTGAATTGGAATTGGAAAGTATCGTGATTGTACCCCTATCTGATATTATTTCTCATCGACGCTGAGTTAAATATAAGACAAATCTTTAGGAATATCGATTATGTACTTCTCGAAATAATACCATCCAGTACATGAATACTGTGATTCGATTCAGAAATTTCCAAGACAAAAGCCACTGAGATTAACAATTGTTTGTCAAAAACAATTCACAGATAAGTTGAATTTAATGTGTTCGTATATTAATATTGAAGAAACATTTTATGATTTTCATAATTGTTGACCCGGACGATGTCTCAGAATCACATGAATTTCAAATACATGCGTGCAGTGGACAGAGATGGGCGCGCGGTTGGTGTGCGGGCTCGGCGGTCACTGAAGTTAAGCAGCATTGGGCGCGGCCAACACTTGGAGCGGTGACCGTTTGCCCGTGCACTGGTTCGCGCGTCAACCTCTGAGTGGGAAAAAGTTTGTCTGAGTTTCTCGTGGTAATACAACTAAAACTCAGCCAAATATGGCCGCCTGTATCGACCCAGGTTTTCCGCAGTTTCCCTCGGCCCTCGTGCAAATGCGATACAGTAGTGCATTGAATATCGGAAATCGAAATGTGGCAGAAAAATCTTTGGTGTGATACGAAAAATAAGGAAATAAAAGTATAACGATTAATTTTCGTTGCGTTCCAACGATGCAAACTTCAGCACCGTCAGACTTGAGGGAGGAGATAAGTTTCAAATACACTTTCTATCGAGTGGTAACGATGAGGAAATCGATTGTTCGAATAAAATAAACTTCGTTATTTTTTGATCTGCCGAATGATTTGCTAGAATCAAATAAACATTCAGTAGGCGGAACGAGAGCACCCTGCGCATCACATTCGGAGCGGCAACATCGTGTTGTGCAGTGATCGTTCCACAAATAAACTCAAAATCGCAACTTTGTCTTTCTAAAAATAACAATCCACTTGCTTATTTCAATTTTTCGTTGTAATTTAGGAAGCGCCGTTTTGTCGTGACAGAGTCCAAGAATTTGTGTACCCAACACCAGAGGCAACGATATTTGCCGACGGAATGAATAAGGTTCGAAGAGACTCGAAGAGATTACCATTCGAGTCAGATATACGTTCTTCTATAAGAAGCAGAATACTATTTTTACAAAATAAAATATTTGTTTGGTTTTAATACACAATTGAATTGCAATGGACGAGAGAAATCTATTTGACTGAAATGAAATTTCATCAGAGTGGAATTGCGGTTTTTCTTGCAACCAGTAGTTACCGATTGGACCATTTGGTCGAAGAAAATATATATCATTGAATATCAAACGGAAGTCAACCCAAGTAGGAATTGACGATGAAAAAAGGGCTCGCCAAGCTCTGAAACAAGGCTCACATTTTTTAATTCAGGCTGAGCACCAGCCTCGTTTCAGGCCTAGCTGAACCTCTGAATGATAACGCGGTTTCAGGCTCTTGCACACAGGCTTGACCAAAGGCTGGTAGAAAAGCCTGTACTAAGCCTGAAACGACGAAACAACAAGGCTCAAAACGAGCCTTAATGAAGCCTTCACGAGCATTTATGACCAGGCTTTTCCCAAACTCTTCCCGAGGCTATATGAGGCCTGTTTTTAGTTTTCTATATTCTACATTGGGGTAAATTTAATAAATTTGTGAAGAATTCATTTGATTTGTTATATATATTTATTATTTGTTATATTATTTGTTACAAAATATATATAAAAAATATTTGAAAAAACAAAACTTTATTTTATTGCGTACTTTTATTTTCGTATATACTTTTTTGTGTACCTCATAAATATCGATAAGAGCATATGTTTAAATGTTCTGAGCTGCCTCCTTCGCTTTCGTTGTTCGTGCCTTTGCACCCGACAAATTTATTGCTCAATTTTTTTTTCATAAAAGTACAGAAAAAATATTATTTTAAACTTATTTTATTTTATCACAACCTGAAACAAGCCTGCATCCAGCCTTGATTTTTCAGCCTCAAAATTCACCGGCTGAATGAAGCTTGAAATAACCCTGAGTTTAGGCTAAGCAGCCAGTCTTGGTTCCAGGCTGCTCCAAACGATGCAATAAAACCTGGGCCAGGTCTGTCTTACTCAGGCTCGGTGAAACAAGGCTCGCACAAGCTTGTTTCCATCGTCAGCCTTTTAATTTCCTACCTGGGAAGTAGCCCGAGACATTGCAACGAAAGTTCTAGTTGATGAAAACCAACTGTATTTCCCAGTACGAGCCAGACCAGCGTCCAGTTCTATATAAATATCGTTCGATCGAGAGACACCTTCGTTTAAAAATTCGTCGAAACATTTGCTTTTGTCGGTGCACCTCCCGACTGGGACGGTGCGTCGTGAGCCTTTGTACACGTAGCTTCGCTTTCACGTCTCGGATGAAAGTCGACGGATGAGGATTCGAGCAGCCGAGATTCTTTTTCATCTTTCGCACGAATCGAGATGCGTGCGTGTGTACTCGATTCTCGAGATGTGTCCTCGCGTTCACTGACGACGACGCCTCGGCGAGCGAAATCGCCCAAACTCCGATCAGAAGTCGGTCACAAATTTCACCCACTCGAATTGGCCAGACCGCCAATTCAATAATCGCACACGCAACGAGTTGCCGTAGCTATCTCGATGTTCATTTGGCTGTTATCGTCATTTTTATTTTTTCGATCTCAGCGATTCCTTCGAGGAAGTAAAATACTGTTTTTATTTAGAACCAAATTGAACGCGATGAAAATTTCTTACGGAATCCCGCGAATTTAGGAATCTCGAAAAATACTCTTGAGAAAGTTTCGTTGCGTTCGTCTCCGCTCCTCGCTTCTGGTCCCTCGAGCCCCCCCGGCGTTCTTCACAGAATAACAAAAACTAAAAGCCAAAAACAAACATAATTAAAAACCGATGAAAATAGAGCTTTTTTCGGCAGAGGTTTGCCACAGTTTCCCTGTGCCCTCGTAAAAATGTGATTTTGCATGACACGTGACTTGTGCATTGGGAAACTAGTGGCCGATGGCCAACCCACTGGGTCTCCGAAGAACCGGAAGTAGCCGAGTAATACATGTGTGATGCAATTGAGAGGAACGGCTCCGAAGACAAATAATAAATGAAGAAAACCAAAAAATAACGACAAACGATACGAATTTCAGGCCTACATCTCGTGCGCCCTGGGCGTTCACAGAGTCGGCTACGTGATGATCTGCTTCGGCGTTGTAAACGCCGGCTGCTCGTTGCTCTTCGGCTCCATCATGAAGTTCATCGGTCGTCAACCCCTGATGGCACTGGGTGCCATCGTTCACGCCGCCCTCATCGGCGTTCTATTGGTCTGGAGGCCACATCCGGATAACGCTTACGTATTTTACACGGTTTCCGGTCTCTGGGGAGTCGGTGACGCCGTTTGGCAAACTCAGGTCAACGGTGAGTACGCCTCGAACACTTCCACAACGACCTTTCCATTCTCTCCTCTTCGATTCTCCAACACTGTACCGAAAAACACCGAAATTTCCATTTCCGTTATCCAAAGCCGTCCAAGAAAAGACGTCGATTATGCGTATTGGCGCTCAAGATCACGCCGTTTACGTAATACTTGCCGAAACGCCAATGAGCGAAGGCGACCGTACTCGAAAGCCACGCGTGTTTTTTTTTTATCCCTGCCATTCGCTTTTTCCGTCTTTCCTTCAGCCGCAATACCCGCGGGACTTTTTTTTCTCGCACCATTCGCGACTCTTCGTTAGCCTTGATTGACGTTGGAACGAGTTTTTTTTTTTTCGTTTTTTTTTTGTTCGTTCGCTGGACAGCCAAATGTTTTGTTTGACGCGAGAGCCTCATTGGTGAACGTCATCGCCAAAAACGTCAGCGGCTCGTTCCCTCGTCAAGTGGGATTCCCAGCTGAGTAGGCGAAAAAAATCGAAAAAAAAAACTGGTTTCCCATCGAAAGAAAAAATGCACTTGGTGCGACCCTTTTTTCATTTCCATAATCGTATTTTCTACCGTGCGGCTGTTAGGATCGTCTTTGCGTGGAGGAATCGGCTAGGTCTGTGAGGAGCGAGGCCGCGAATTGTGGAGCGGACATTTTGAACCGGTTGTATCGACGCAACGTTGGCTACATGCACATCTGACTTTTTTTTAACGGTTCCTACATTTTTTTGCGGACTTTCGTCCAAGTCCGCAAAATCGCCTCTTTCCACGCGTAAATCCTTCTAGATGCGTGCGCGAGAATACATTTATCGGGCTGTATCGTCGATAACGATTATTGGCCGTCGATGTTGAGACGAGGATACATCCGCGGCGAGAATAATCGGCGAACAACGAACACCGAATGATCGTAACGTGAGGATCCGGGTTCGGTGGGACAAACAAAAAATTATTTCAATCGGTTTTTATTCGCTCGACGATAAGACCACCTTCACGTGCGAGAGTGTACGAATAATGCGAAAGAAAAAAGAAGAAACAAAAAATATGAGAAATAATGACTGCCAAGGCTCACGGCTCGTTGAAACGGCAGAAGGATTTTTTTTTCGGCTTGATGTCGCTCCGAGTCTGAAAAATGATTGCAAAGGGTGTTGTACACTTGTCGGAGAATTGACGTCACTGTTTATCGTGCTCTGGCTCTCTCGCTCTTTTCTTCCCATTCACCCTGTGCTCCAAGTGCTCGCGGTGTTTTAGTTCGTGGTTTTTTTTTCTCGCTTCTTTCGAGCCTCCTCTCGGACCTCCTCGCGGGGAATAAAATCTCGGCGTCGAGCTCTCCTCCAACACTCCCGCCGTACAAACGATGAATCAAGATTAGCCATAAGTCAGCATATTTTACTACTGCGCTCCTTTTCTCTCTCTCTTTCTCTTACCCTTTTCTACGACGGTCTTTTTCACTATCTCTCTCTCTCTCTCTCTGTCTATCTCTCTTTACTTCTAGCTCCTTCTCACTCTTTGTTGGCCCTCTCAAATCTCTCCATCCCAAACGAAAACCTGTTACATTATTCATATCGTATATTCGCTCATCCCAACCGCGCGAAATATTATCCTCGGAACTCTCTTCTTCTCGATTTCGAGAACCGGATTGCAGCAATATTGCCCGATGAGATCAGACACGCGCGTCCAAGGAGGACAAACATCCCCGATCGATCAAACCCGAGAATCTGTCACAAATCGATTTTTTTTCTAGCTCCGACGTCCACCGCGAGACGGTGGGACAAAGAAAGAGAGAACGTGAGTTTGAGGCACTGTTATTTTTGAAAAATGTTTTTTCGCGTGTCCCGTGGATAAGTAAATACCTGAGGATTGAGCGGGGAGATCCCTCCAGGCAGCCAAAAATAAGCGAATGTTGAAGATTTTTTTACGTCGAAACTATTTATTCTACATAATTAAAATTCTATGTACGTATTATGTACATCTTTCAATTTTTCGATTTTTTTTTTATTATTAAAAAATGGCGGCTGTATGACACTTGCTTCGGAGACGACTGCCAAGTGAGTTGTTACACGCCGTACAATGTAGCGTCTTGGACATTGATCCGAAAAGAAGATCGAAAAAAGTGATACTTCGAAAAATGGTACGTGTTTGAAAAAATGTTCTACTCGTAGTGAAATTTTTATTATAGTATGTGTCAATAAAAAAGTCGTTTTTCAAAATAATTTTCAAGGAACTTTAGGTTGACACAGACGATGATTGTGCTATTTAAAAGTGTGCAAAATTTTTAAACAATCGAACGGATAGTTCCTGAGTTATCTCGTACGGAGTTCGCGAAAAAGTGGTTTCCTGGAAAAACGCATTCAAAGCATCGAGATTTGACAATTTTGTCGACTCAATGACCTACCGATTGATCTGCGATTCCGGGGACCGTGAAAGAGCCCCAATTATCTCAGCTTGCGCGTGGAGATAATTTTCGGCCATAAGCTCTTCTTTACCTCGCAAAGGGAATGTCCCCCCTCAGTTGAAGGTCTATTTATCTTCGAACCTCAATTTCCATTAGATTCCTCGGTTATACTCCGCAGAAATGCTCGGCTTAAAAAATTGAACTTTATCGCGCCTCAGCAATGTCACAATTCCACGACCGCTTATTATTACTACGCGTGCAAATAATGTTTTCGAGACTCTCCAGAAACGTTTTAACATATATTTGAAAAACTTGGCACTGGCCTTGCGATTTTTTACGCTGTACGAGAAGAGTCCACCGTGTCCCAGGCGATTCTTTCGCAACGACAAACACGATCAATATTAATGGCAGACGTTTTCTTGTAACGCTCCTCCTGTGTGTCTCCTCATTCGACGAGAAGCAGTGCCGATGCTCTATGGACCGTCTAGGTCTTACTTGAATTTACCCTCTTGCGAAATCGACCAGGGAAGAGAGTATCATCCGTAGCCTGCATAGGTAGCCTGCATAGGTAGATGCGCGCCTAATTTTAATATTTAATCAAACCTCAATTACCTTCCCGAGCGAAGCAATACGATGCTCATTGAAAGACAGTGTTCCGATCTTTCCGAACCGAGCTTTTTTCTGTCTCAAAAAATACGAAGCATGGAGGCAAATGAAAAGAGCGTGGCAAATTCGACGATCTTTCTTATTTTTTTGACAAATTTTCCCGGTAGCCGCGACAGTTTCAATCGAAAGTTTGAATCACTTCGAAATTTTGTAGCCCAGGGTTGCAAGATCACAGATGGGGAGGAGGCTGCACCCCACGGTACAAGCAGGCCGGAGGTGACGTCATTCCGAGTGTTCCCAGTGGCAACGAAACATCCGAAAAACCCTATCCCGGCGGATTCGATTTCACTATCAGCTCTGAGCTAGAATAATATGCGTTTTATCGTAGAATGAGAGAAACGTGCTCGCGCGTTAACGATCGTCAACACCTCGCGGGCATAAATATCGAATGACGCATTTAGAAAGTCCTCTCGAAGCCGCACGCGCTCTCGCGTATTTGCGATCGCGTTCTACGATGTGGATACGCATATATATATATATATATATATCTATTTCCTGCGTTTACTCCACAATAATTCGATTCTCGCGAACCGGAATCACGCCCATTGGCATTCGCCTACGATGTTCCTAGGAAGAAAAAAAAGCAAATCCGCAATGACTAAATGACCCGATGTCCTGATGGGATCCTTCATCCTAACGGTCCGTGACAAAACGCGATTTGCTACTCTTTCCCTCGGCTCTTCCAACTCCGTTCTCCTTCCCACGAGGAGTCTCCTTTGGCGTTTCGACGAATGCGGATTTATATCGATCGCGTATCGAGCGCGAAGCTTCGAGAATAATAATGCCAGCACTGATATATCCAATGCTATTGGCCATTGCAGTCGATATAACTGTATAACGCTGAGAATTTCATCGACCAAGCTCCGTAACGTCTGTCAAGCGAGGAGGGCCACGCTGGAGGGGTAAGGGGCAGGGGGCAGGAAATATACATGCACGAGAGAGACTAGCGAGAAGGGAGCTATTACGGCTGATCTCGTGACGGGAGCTAGAGACGGTTTCTCTTCTTGGTAATTGGTCTTGAAGTATATGTGTGTGCTTGTCTCATATACACGTGGATGAGAAAATATTATTTCGATGATGATCGAGTCCGAGGTCCTTGGTGTCTATACATACTCAACGTTACGTTGAACTGGCTGAATTAAAAACGAGCACGAGTAGGGGAACCGCTCTGTCATTGGGCATCTTGGTGAAAAATCGATAACTTTTCGACACCGAATGTCTTCGTTAGCTCGTGGCCGAAAGAAGCGGAATTTTCGTAATTTTTGTCTGGCAAAACCTGTGCAGGTGTTTGAGGTTTTGTTTGCGATAGAATACGTTTTTGAGCATCTTTTGCAATTTTGTATTGACATTTTTTGATGCGAAATAAAACAAGTGAAAGGCATGTCTAGTTATTGCATGAAATTAACTAGTGCTTGAACGAAGGATTAAATAAAATATTGATTTTTGAAAATATCGCCACAGTCTATTTTGGACACAGTTTTTTTATGAGTAAAAGAAGCTTGCAAAATTTGAAGTCGATCGGTGCAGTGATTATTGACATATCGTGGTCACCGATGTTGACAGTCATTTTGAGAAAAACACGTTTGAAGTTTGCCGGTTCGCGCGACCTACGTATAAACGCCGACGACTGTCTCAATTTTGAATGTATCGACTTAAAGTTTTTAGAGAATATGTTATGTTATATTTTGAGTTATATTTTATATTATAATGTTATATTTTGAGAATCCGTAAAAAATAAAAAGTCACTGTTTTCAAAAGCTCCAACTAGGTGTAAGTTCTCAATATTGTACGGTCCGCCCCACATGGAAATAAAATATATAAAAAATATATCGAAAGATACATAAAACATATATTAAATACATTTTGTACGAAAAGTTGGATATGTCAAGTATAATTTTGGATATGATTAAAAATATATACGATATGTAAATATAAATCCATTTAAGATACATCTTAAATATATAAAACATACAAACTGAATGTATGTTTTATATATTTTAAATATGGTTGGTTAAGCAACTTGAGCAACAGATGACGTTGCAAATGAAAAACATCTTCAAGTCGGTATCTCGCGAAGACCTAGCCGCACTAGCCGGAATAAATGATCGGACAAAAAAATTGAAGGTTATGTAATCTCGTAATTCTATTCGATTATCGCTCTCTATGCGAACGCAATTAAGTAATTGACCCGATAATGTTAGTTACTCTTGTAAATCCACACATTTCTCAATAAACTAAAATTGTGTATTGTACCATATGTAGACGATACGAAAGTTAATTTATCAAGTAGAACTAGCTCAGTGGGGAAGGTACCAGCTCATCACTCAGAAGTCCCGGGTTCGAAACCACTTTACGGCGTGTAAGAATTTAAATTTGAACCATTAAAATATTTGAATCGCCAACACCATAATCGTAATTAATGACAAGGAAAAATATCGTAAAAGGGTGCAATGATGTAAATAACGTCATAACAAAATTTTTAAGAATAGTTCAAGTAGAGATTAAATATATCTTAAATACACGTTGAATATATTTTAATAATATTCAAAATGTAGTATGAACTTATTTCAAGTATATTTTTAACGCAGTATGAACATATATCGTGTATATTTTAGGTGTAGTTTAAATGCATTTAAAGTATATTTCAATTATAAGTCGAATACAGTTAAAATACATTTGTAGTATATTTTGAGGGTAATTTGAGTACATTGTAAGTATATTTTCAATATAGTTCGAATATACGTAACCGCATATCCAACATATATATTTTTATATACATTCTGCATTTTTGGACGAAAACTTCGATATCGCGAATATATATTTTAATGCATTTCCCGTATATATTGCATATATCTAATCTATATCTAAAATGCATAATATATATCTGAAATATATTTTACATCCATTTTTAATATATCGAAAAATATATTTTTACATATATTTTATTTCCGTGTGGGCGAATAGCGGATGGATACTCGAAAATTAATCATTCCGGTGAATTTTCATCCGGCGTTTAATATTTTCTAAATGTAACATCCAATTCAAGTTTCGATGTTGAAAACACTAAATGTGGTTTGTTATAATTACGGAATATGCGTTTTATCCAATTCCAACGATTTTTTTAACGTATCAGGCCTATGTGGAGCTCCCTTAGCCCTTTCAAGCCCTTTCACCTCAGCCCTTATCGAAAACCCACCCTCGTCTTCGCAACGAACTAATCGACATTATCCATAAAAAAAGAAGCGTTATTTTCGTGCCACCTTTCATCCCTTTGTGCATTCGGCAAAAGGGACCTGCGTGTCTTGCCACTTGACCGTTCGCATTGACAGCGGAGCAGCAAAAGGGGGCTTCCGATCAAAGAAATTTGGCTCTCCTCACTCGTTCGCCCCGGCTTGTCCCCCGCTATTCAGAAAAACAAGCAATAAAAATAAATTCACAAGATATTCCGTCGTTGGTGAAGATTACAAGCGTTTAAAGCGCGGCAATTAGCATGGAAATAGAGATTAATGTTGCTGGAAACAGCGCAGACGCATCCTCCCGCCTTCAATTACTCGTTTTTTTTTACAACTCTTTTTTTTCTTCTCTTTCGATGTGCTCGCCAGCCCCGCGCTCCCCTCACGTACCGCTCGTTCTTTAGTGAATGGAATCGCCGATAAAAACGCGGATGCTTCGCGAAACGGCAATGTGGTCTAATTTATTCCGTGACGAGTTTCCGCGGCGATTGTTGAAAAAAAATTGAGGCAGTCAGAGACAGAGACAGAAAGAAAGATCAAGCGAGATGTAGAGGGGCGGGGGGAAGGAAGGAAGGAGAGTGATCCATCATTCGTAAGAATCGTATAGTACGAACTGAATAGAAGCCACATGACCACAGGTATATCGTTCTTCTGCCTGGAGCGGAATTTTTTTTTTCCTTTTTGCCACTCGTTCTCGCAGATCTCTATCGTGAACTGTGATGGCTGTCTGGCACATCCTCCGGTTAGCCTTCACGGGCTGAAAAAGCTCGGAGGCGTAATATTCCTCACGTTCGAATCTACGCTCGCATCACGTGAGCCACGCGATTTCTCGCGTCTCTTCCTACGGTCTCCACAATCTCGTTGTATATATATATATATATCCTACGTCACATTATTCTTGGTTGAACCGATCAGCGAGAGAATAGCTGTCTAAGCCGATCCATCCTAACGTTTCGATAACGCATTTTTTTCCATTTCATTAAGTGATGACCGTACTCTCGTGACGGGTACGCAGCCGTTTGTCGCTTGGGTCAAGGATGTACTCACCCGAGCGGGAATATATATATATATATATATATATATGTATACTTGCTGTACAGCGCGAGCCACGGCACCCTCAGGGTGTTCGGTAAAAAGTAAAATGTCGAAAAATTCGGAGCTCGAGACGAGTCGGCAATTCTCTTCATAAGGAGGAGGATTCGGTGCAATTGTAATATTTTCTAGGAGCGATCGCATCACGTTTGGTTCTTTTCCAAATTCTTTTCCTGCGAAGCTCGGTGCTTTGGAATCTCACTGCGAAAATTGTAGGTCCCTCCTGAATAGACTGGGTCAAAGGGTTGGGAGAACAGCGAAAATTAGGAGGCTCGAAAATGACAAGATACATTAAGCGTGCCAAGTAATCAAACCGAATATTACCAAAAAATACTGAAGAGGAGATAATAAGAAGAAGAACAAATCAAGAACAAATCACTCTTGCCACCGGAAATGTACAGCTTGCTGTACACATGTCACTTCTCGTTGATTTTACTTGCCATCTAGGAGATACGTTTGAGAAATTCAAATTTCGGCCACTTTTGCCTGGAATTGTATCTACCGCATCCCAGCAGACCAAATTTCCTTCCAACCCAAACCTCAACGTACAAAATGTTCTCAATCATGCAATCGTATTTCATTCACAAAGATAATCTGATTTTTTTGTCTATCTCAGGTCTCTACGGGACGTTGTTCAGGCGCAACAAGGAGGCGGCCTTCTCGAACTATCGTCTCTGGGAGAGCGCAGGCTTCGTTATAGCTTACGCGTACAGTACTCATTTGTGCGCGCGAATGAAGCTCTACGTGATGCTCTCGGTCCTTATCATCGGCACGCTCGGCTACATCGTCGTGGAAATTCTTCACAGGCGAAAGCAACGGAGGCTCAAAGCTATCGCGGAGGATCCCAAAGCGGCCCAAGCCGAGGCAAACATGCCGGAGGAAACGGACGACGAGAAGGACGACATCGACGACGACATTATAATCACTCACCTCTGAAATCGCCACGACGACATTCAGTTTCAATGTGGAAGAAAGCGGGAAAGGATGAAGCGAGAGACAGAGAGAGAACGAAATCGTGTCGATAGCGAAAATGATAAGGAAAAAAAGAGAATCTCCGCTGCTGAGCAGTTGGTTGAATAATGCAATTTCGATTGTAGCATCTTGCGAAGACGATCTCACGGGCCGCAAATATTCACTCGCGAAACGGGAACCGGGAGGAAGGGAGTTCGTTAACCGAATACTTGCCTGAAAACAACAGCAAAAAAACACGAGGAACAAAGTCAAGAGGGATCGATAATCGTATAATTGAATTCGGACGAGAATCCATCGGCGTCCCGTGAACATAGAGACAACAAAATATCGGAAAATCACGGTTCTTCCCTGCAGACGTGGGCGATTTTAGTGGGAAATTGTGACCAGGCTGAGCTCTCCCGCTCCTCCCGCTCTTCTCTCTTCCTCTTTTCTTTTTCTCTTTCTCTCTCCCTCTCTCTTTGCCGATAACGGAAGACGCAGACTTCGCCCACGAATTCACGAGATCGTCGGATCAAAAGTACGATAGGAGAATAGTATTTTTATTTTATTTCTTTCCATTCGATTTTTCTTTTCGTTTTTGTTTTTTTTTTAATGCGCGCGGGTCTCCCTTGATCGTCGAATGAGAGTACGAGGGGCTTCGAGCTTGGCGACTCGAGGCGCGTGTAAGTGATATACATAGTATAGTGTATAGTGATAGCAAATGTGTGTGTGTGTTTTTTTTAATTATCATCGCGAGGAATTTACCGATACGAAGTAATTCCAAAATAATGCTAAAGCATGATGACGACGATGCATTGATCGATGAACGATCAATCGCCAGGCTCGAAGCCCGCATTGCGACTAGGCAGCATGATTCCCAAATGTATCCTCAGAAAGTCCCCTAGCTGCTGCTCGAGAGCTGGGGCGAAGCTAGTAACTCTGGTTACTTTTTGGGGACGTGCATTTTGGGGAACATACCATCCTACTCGCGGTGTCGCGTGTCAAATTTGCTCTCCGCGACAGCTTTGCGGCGCTTTGCTCTTTTGTTTTTCGTGGATGCGCTGGCGGTGTACGAGGAATTTTTATATTGCGACTTCCTGTCTCGGTAGCGTGAATTATCAATGGGACAAAAAGGTAGCGAAAGGAATGAAAGAAAAGAAGAACGCAGTCTTCGCAAATTCACTTGGTACATTGAAAATCCGTTCTTCGTCGGCCTTCCTTATTTTGTGAGATGACCTCGGGGTTGGTCGCCTCGGAACTAGAATACCAGAGACAATAAAAGGGCGTGCACGATTTAGGAGCGTCTGTAACAAAATGAACAATTAGGATCGTGAGAAGGAGTGGAAAAGACGCGCGCAAGCGCGCCGGCGATACTTCTGTTGGGGATTTTTTTGGGTATGAGGAAAATCGGGAGCGCCTTTGGGCTGCGGGAGGCACGCGGTCCCACAGCGAC
The DNA here is from genome assembly GCA_944452715.1 of Ophion slaviceki. Classification (NCBI taxonomy): domain Eukaryota; kingdom Metazoa; phylum Arthropoda; class Insecta; order Hymenoptera; family Ichneumonidae; genus Ophion; species Ophion slaviceki. The sequence goes on along the minus strand of OX101793.1, from coordinate 31,441,235 downwards.
GAAAAGGACGGATGATCCAGAATAATGGAAAAAAATGTCCTTTTCATCGCGCAGCATTTCTTTTTTTTTTTAATATCAGTTGACTGCAATCTAAGAAACAAGATACGGCTCGTGTTCCGCGACTCCATTGCGTAAGAATTTTTTCCCTCGTCTCTTGGGCAGACTGAAAGGCAGGTCTTTCCGTGACAATCTGAGACTCGTGACGTATAGGTGAGCGAAGTGAATAAAATATGTACATTGGCTCACTCGTTGACAAAACTCTGCAAAAAGTAGAATGATCTCTGGGAAAATCGCGAAAGAAGCGAAATATCAATCGCTTCGCTCCTTTCTTCCATTCCATATCGTGGCTCCATATTTTTAAACTCGAACGCTCTTCATTTTTTCTACCTCTCTATCCTTCTTCCATCAATTTCAATCAGACTTGGAATGCTCTCGCGGACCCACAAAAAATACCCAAATATTTGCCTTTCCCACGAATCCATACTCTCTTCCTTCCACTTCTCGCAACCCTCGAGGTCGGTACTAAAAAAAATCGAGCTTCAACGCAAAATTGTCCATACAAAATTTTCTACTACAATCTCACGTAAACGTTTCCATCGCGAGGCGGAATTTCGAGTATACGCTCGGGAGCAACGTAGTCCAGCTCTTCGTCAATTATACACGACGTATCGAATGCTTTTCAAACTGGTTTACTTAATTTATACGGCCTTGTGATTTTGCCATGTCCTCGCGCGAGTGCTTCGTTTTCATAACTTTTACACGAAACACTGCAAACATCTTCCTGCGAACTTTCAATAATAATTGCTCGGACTCTAGGAAATACTAGCCCGCTCTTATATGTATGAAAAATTTCAAGCTTCGGATTCGAACGTTCAAATATTTTGTTAATTTTTTGGTACGCCCTCTCTCTTTCTCTCTCTCTCTCTCTCTCTCTCTCTCTCTCTCTCTCTCTCTCTCTCTCTCTCTATGTTTTAAGAAAGGAAGGGAAAAGATATCGGTAAGAAAAAGTATGCGTGTCGCTCTCTATGTTATAAGAAGGGAAGGGAAAATATATCGGTATGAAAAAGTATGCGTGTGTGAGTATATGCAACACTGGCCAAAATAAAGAGCGCACAGGACGGTGCAAATAAATGGCGCGGTGCGTACTTTATTTTGTCCATCGAATTATATATGCATATATATATACACAGACACACACACACACAGGGCTACTGGTCACGATCCCGTAAAAGGATTGTAGGACATGTTTTCCGCTATCAAATAAGCTAGTAATTCTTTACGGAAAATTGAACCATTTTCAAGATGTGATTGTTTTTATTTCTTTTAACCGAGGTATAGACAACTTTAAAACTAATTTAAAAGTAACTTTTGCATGGAATAAAACTTTTTTTATAATCTGTAGTTTAAGGGACAATAACAAAGAATTATCAACAATAAAATACGAATAATTATTAGACTTGCAGAGTTTCGGACCCCTGTTTCAACAATGTTTGCAGATTATTCTTGATTTATTGTTGATAATTCTTTGTTACTGTGTCCTCAAACTACAAATAATAAAAACGTTTAATTCCATACAACAGTATTTTAATAAATTATGTAAGTTGCCCCCCCCCCCTCAGTTAAAAAACATAATAAAAATAATAATGTCTCAAAATTGGTTCGCTTTTTCATACAGCATTACTGGGTTGTTTAATAACGGAGAACATATCCTACAACCCTTTCATGGGATCGTGCTCAATAATCAGTAGCCCAGATTTTCTTCAATGATTGAATTCAATTCTCGAATTGAATTAGAGAAATTGTCCTGCCACACACTGTTCAAGATAAACGTAGATACAGAGAGACCCTTTGTGTACTATGTTCTACCAAGTAGTATTTTCATATATATATATATATATATATATATATATATATATATATATATATATATATATATATATATATATATATATATATATATATATATATATGTATGTCTATATAAATCTCAATCAGTATTAATTATTATTGAAAATTTTGGGCTTCGATGGAACGTGTACTGCCGAGCGTTATACAAAAAAAAACACTATTGGATTTGTCGTTCATCCGCCAGGATTGTACAAATTCTCGAACATCACTAAAGATCCGACAAAAGTAATACATTTCAAGTTTACATTGCCTTGTGCGTGTGTGTGTGTGTGTTAGCGAAACTATGAAGTTTGCAGTCTCTCGGTTGTTTTCCTTTTTTTATATACGATACTGAAAGAATCGCTTTGTACCATTTGTACTTTGCGCAATATCAGATTGTCTGTGCGTAGGCGTTGTTACATAGCGCGGGTGTTACGCTATGCGGGCTTGCTATCTTTCTCGGCTGAGGGTTCAATCTCGCGGCTTTGCCAAAGCTGCGCTACGTGCTTTCCGTGTCGATTCTTTATCTAGCGCACGTGCCAACTGGTCCGCGCGGCAGAATGCGACACTATTGAAATACCTGATTGTCAGGATAGGCACAGGAGTCGAAGGAAATATATATCGCATAACCGTAAGAGAGACAGAGAGAGAGAAGGGCAGTATATAAATTCTATCGCGCACGATCTCGTTATCCGCTGACCTGTTACATTTTTCCTCCCCGCTTTATATCACTTGTACAGCCTATCCGCAACGTTTCTCGACCGCACTTGCTTCTCATTTGGCCTATCCTTGTTCCCTCGCATATTTATAGATTCATTCTTTTCCTCGCTGACACGATCGCAGCGAGAAAAAAAATTCTCAGTCCCAACCAATCTCTTGCCACTTGTTGCACGCCCACCGTCGATCCAGCCGAACGATGTATTGATCTTCCCTGCTCGTCGCAACTCTTACCGCACGCTCCGTCATCGTCGAATCGCCACGTTTTTCGTTTTTTTTTTCGGATCGTCCCTAATACTCAGACAAATCTCGAGCAGCAATTGCGAATCAGATTGTCAGTCAGATGCAGAGTATTCACATCCGTATACACGATGCCCTCGTTGGAGCATACATATCGTATTTGTTATTATTTTATTGTAACGATGGGAAGGAACTCTAATCACTGAGAACAAGAAGAGAGGACATTGAAATGGGAAAATTGAACATCCGCAAACGATTTGCTTCTACTCCATGTAAATCCTCGACCGATCTAAATCACATTGTTCACTGGTTTTCCCCGTGTGGGCTCGCTATAGACACGTATCGTATCATTCCAAACGTAAAAACAAATCACGAGCCCACGTACTTGAATCTTGTAGGAGAAAAAAACCCACTAGGAGTATATAGTTTACACACAGATAGGTATATGTATAATATAAATAATAGGACATGTACATACATGTGAAAATGTCCGGTATTACATACACAATATAAGTTATATATATATATATATATATATATATATATATATATATATATATATATATATATATATATATATATATAGTACCGGTCAAAAGTTCTCGATCGCTGTGGATAATTTCAAAATTATATTGGAATAATATAATTCATTTGGTTTCTTATTCTACGAAAACACTACATAGCCCTATAAAAAAGAATTACATTATTCTAATATAATTTTGCAGCTATCCAAAGTGATCGAAATCTTTCGACCGATACTGTATAGATCGATTGACCAGATGGGTTTCGTGGCAATAAGACTCCACGCCGTGCGCAACACTCGGGGTCATTACGACAGCACTGTTTATATTATTATTACGCCTTTCGCAATAATATACACTCGAACGTAAGTTTTTCTTTCTCACATAATATTCAGAACAATTGTGCGACGATAGTCGGCTGCGGTAACGCGTTTGGTCGCTTTGTATCCGCTGCCCGCCCGCGTACTCGCTGTCGTTCTTGTCCGATTATTATTTACCGTCATATATCATCCGAATTAACGAGAAAAAGTACATATCTCCGTTGTTAGATTGATTGCGCCCTTCGATGAACCGAGGCATCTACAAAGCGATAATGTTAATTGTGTGTGAGTGTGTGTGTGTGCGTGCGTGTGTGTGTTTATGGTGTTGTTACGCGACGAGGCGAGCCTCGGTAACGTTGAATTTTCGGGTCCAACTGTACAGTATACATTACATTCTATGGATATAGACATATATTATAGATACGCGTTAATGATATTATCTTTTTTTTTCCTACGGTTATTATTATTTACAATAATGTTACGATTATTGATGAATTAATGCCGGTTGTTACGGTGAACCATGCCCATATGTTATTATCTACGATCAATAATTGTTATGCCATTATATTATTAATGTTATTATTATGATTATTTCATTATTATGATGTAACTTCGATTAGAAATTAGACGATTGTCATTTTATTAAATGATGAGTTGCGATAAAACATGAATCTTACTCGATCACGAACCTTTGACTGCGCTCATTTTCCGGTAAATGATTTTAAGACAATGCGCGAAATTCCGAGCCATGGAGAATCACCGAAAACCTCGTCACACGAGTCTAGTGAAATATCAAATTTGTAAAGATGGTCAAATACGGGAGCAAAAAATTTCGATTTTTCAATATTATTTTTATTTATATTTACGCAATTCGGATACATAGATGCGTGTGTGTGTGTGTTTGTGGATAAGGAACATGGTTTGTGAACATGGTAATTCGCGCTGGGAAAATTCGATGCAGCCGTAGGGGTTCGTAGACCGCGCTGTAACGTACAGTACCCACGTACGTAATTTATATATACATATAAAAATATCCGGTATACTATACGTCATTTTGCTTATTTTTTCCCTACCGAGGATCATACGCGTGCCCGTATACAATACCCGAGTACAATAAAGTATAGAAAAATATATATAAAATCGTCGCGGGCAACCTTCTAAACGAATGATAAGGATTTACAATGCTGCTCCAGTGTAAATCGTATCAACGAGCCGTCCAGCCGACGAGTCTGTCTCTAAATTGAATCGGAAAGCGGAATCTTAATCGGAAAGCTCTCGATGTCGCTCATTATCGAGATTGATGTTGGAATCTATATCACATCATTCAAGTTGTTCGCTTTTTTACAGCACGCAAACAACGCATCCATCCAGTGTATGAACTTTCTATACTTTTCTAAAGCGGACAAAAAAGGATTGCATCGCTGACACGCTGATAAACTTGGATGACTTTTCAACACAATAACAATATACGTGTAAGTGATAAAATATATATTTGAAAATGTCCCGTTGAGCCTCGTTGGTTCTCAAGATGCATACAAGTATACATTTGCATGCGCATTGAGTCTTCGGATCGGGAGACTCGGAGAAACAAGGCTCTTCACAATGGGACGGGCAACATGAATTTTTAAGTACAAAAGTTGAATTACATCGGGAATTACATCTCCCGACGTAATTAATAACACGTAGGAAGAATGTTGCAGTTTTCTTCGCGAACTCTTGAGTGGAAATTGATTCTTCGTTATCTTTGGATTTGAGAACGTCCGGGATTATTCAGCTAGCGATAAGTAACGTAAAATACTGTTCGACGAGAGACTAACAAGTGTCTTATCGTCTTGGTATCAGAAGAAAATTTCTTAATATTCGTAATCATGCACCTTGCATGAAATTCACCCACGCTTCACACAGGCACTTTGCGATGGCATGACCCTTTTTTTCAATTAGTTCTTTCAACTCTTCTTTAGTATACTTATGTACAAAAATTCGTACCGCGGATTTTTACAAGAAGTTGCCGGTATGTTCGGCAGGGGCTGGGAGACGTCCAATCGTAAGTATACCGTGAAAAAACTACGAGACCTCTGAGTACTTTGCAGCGTGAAATTGTCTTCTCAAAGGATTCATCGACCATTTATGCGCATTTTTTTTGTGCCTCTGTATCTCGAGTACGTGGTTCGAGGATCACCCGATTTTGTACTGAGCACTGGAAGACCCTCAATGCCTCGAACGTTCGGTCCCTGTCTGCAAGTTGACAGTAGGCCCCGTTGGGAGAAACTCGAACGATAAATAAGATACGAAAAAAACGGAGAAAGACCGCTGCACGAGGTGTCGATCGTTGAAGCTAACACCAGTCCAGAAGATCGTATAAACTATTTTCCTTCAAATGCTGTAAAAAAGAGTTTTAAAAATATGCGTTTCGTCTGATACCGAAAAGTTGCTATTTTAACTATGCGATTTTCACCATCAATCTCAAAATAACGTTTTCTTCCTTGAATTCCTGAAACAACGTTGCAAATTGGCTTGCAGCATAAAGTTAACCAACGTCAACGGTACAGGGAAACTTTTTTACACTATCTTCTGAACTTGCCACAAAAATATGTAGGAATTTCGCAATATGTTGAAAAAAAAACTCTTATAAAGAATTTTTCACGTTTTTCTGTTCTGAAAATAAAACGTTTTTTTCCCCTGACTGCCATTTCTGCAAGAAAAAAACAATCCTTGGAAAATCCACTACATATTCTTCTCGCTCCTACTACACAGAATAGGAGAACTTAGTTTTTCGATGAAGGTCAAAAAGGTGCTTCCCCAGAGCAAAGCACCTTCCGCAAAAATTCCATACGCTCACAAATAGGTCCTTACGTCACTTTGCGGGGATTTTTATGAAGACTTGTAGTTCAGGCCTCTGGACTAGTGTCGACCTTGAAGGAGGTCGAATCGTTTCATAAACGACACGCACACCTTTCCCTCATGGCGATTACAAATCAGCTGGATCCTACTGTCACTAATGTTTTCGTATGGTTGGCCCGAAATTGACACCGTAGCTGAACTTCAACGTGGAAAATCCAAGTCTCGGCCAAGACGAATTTTCAAGCTGGCGAGTCTGTTTCAACTGGCGTTTGACACATCTATGTCGATGGTCTCCTCCTTGAGCAACGAACGTTTGTCCTCCCTAGTAGCCGATTGCTTCTTCCCGCCTGCTTTGCGCTTGCCCCGATTGATAACACCGTTGTCGTCGTCCATCATGCGCAATATTTGCGTTTGATCGGAACTCTCGATCGGTGCTATAGAAATGTCGCGAACGGCGCGGAATTTGCCGCAATTGTTCAGATGCTCGTTCTCCAGCCGGAAGAAGTTCCAGACGAATCTCCTGCGGGAGAGAAAACATACCAAATAATTGTGTGAAGTAGCGTTGGGAGACTCTACACTACAGCGAGATCGGAAAAACGGATTTTTTTCGGATTGTAAAAAAATACTTTCTAAGATTTTTCAAGTGGTATGTCATAGGTATACGTATCAATACCAATAAGTGTCAAAGTTTAAAGAAAACATATGCGTTATTAGCAACGTTATTCGCAATGCTAAAGAAACTTGGCTCAATATTTATCTTCTTTCCCTAATTTTCACCGATATATTCGTTAAAATAAATTAAATCGCACAACACGCTTTTCTTTCAATTAAAAAAATGTCCACTCTTTTTTGGGACACCAAGTAAGTGTGTTCTCTTAATTTCATCAGTCGAAAATATTTGTTAGATAAATAGCTTGCTCTCAACTCAGTGTTTGTCTCAATGTTACCTAAATACTTCAAGCGGTGCGACTATCGAAGTCATAAGATCGTTCGAGATGTAGCTGTACTCGACGAGAACGTAGCTGACGATCCACGAGAATCTCAGGACGAAATCCTCGATAATGGCAAAGTAATAGAATCCCTAAAAAAACAAGAATATTCGATGAGTGGTGCAGACCTGGCAGGCGAAGATCCGCGAATAAGCGTATTTATATTTACAGCGGATGAATAAACGACTTCTTCGCGCAAGAACTTATTCTCTCCGGCATTACTGTCCAGCAGCCCCCAATCCATCTTTATGTCCCAGGTGTACGAGTAAACGGAATTAATGACGCAACTGACTATCCACAGCCAGAGCCACGGACTTTCCCAGTGACTCGTGTATGTCGGTTGATGATATTGCTTGAGTGTAGCGGTGATAACGACGAGAAATGTCGTCGAGTATTTGCCTGCATTTACGAGATGCGGGAAGGCTTCCTTCGAGTCACGGTATCTTCTCAAACACTGGGCAAAACGAAACCACGCAGGTAGACAATTCACAATTGGTCGAATAATCAGAGATCCGGACATGCATTGGTTCGTGTCGCCGGCCTCGAGCCAATTCCCGTTAGTTATGTAGAAACAGAGCAAAAAGTGAAAGTCCATCAGCGGGGTAACGAGACTGTTGAGCTGATCGGCGAGCCAGAAATCGGCGAAGTTTACGAATGCAAACGGAGCTATTATCATTCGCCACTGCAAAAGAATGTAAAGATGAACTCTCGCTGTTCCGTACAGTTTACCACGCTGTTCGTTTTTAAATCTCTGCGACTCACTGAAATTCGGAGCAGCCAGAAACGCGCCTCGTGACGAAATATCCGAAAAGGATTCAGAAGAAAAGCGAGCATGATGCAAACAAGAACGAGCGGATTCACGTATGGCGGTATGCTGAGGCTAGCGCTGTAGAGAAAGCTCAGTAGGCTCAGTGTCCATACGACACCGAGAACAGCGGCGAGCTCCATGATGTGTTGTTCGGACAAATGATTTCGCGGATCAAGCTCGAATATGAGAACGTGATTGACACCGGACGATCGCCAACCGTACACGTTGACACCCATCAGAAAAAGAAATTGTATTACGAGGAGAGGTCCCCGATAGAGACGGAATGCTATCCTAAGATTGTCGCCACCGTCGTGGAATATTGCTGCAACATAAATACACAAAGTACAAGTTGGAACGACGATCAAATGGATTTGACAAAGCTCGGAGAAAGAATACTTTAGCGAGAAAAAAATCCCAGATCGCAACGTTTAGCCAACCGTGATTGAAAAGATTACGATTTTTCTTTGTTGTTTGCCTCACCGGAAAGAACAACGGCGACGAAGAGAATAATGAAGCTGCCGGAGAAGAGGCCAACTTTGAAAGTAGTCCAAGGACTCTGATGCTCGCCGAGGGGTGGTACGCGAAGACGTTTCATCGCGCGTTGACGATCTCCACCTTCCAGGCCGCTCGTTACCGTCGCCTCTGTCTCCTGGATCAATTTGTCTATGTCCTTCGAAGTACAAAAGTGGGACGTCTCGACGCACTCGACACGCCATTTTGAGCCGGTATCCACCGACAAAAGCTGAGTGAGGAAAATAGTCGTGAAACGATTGCAAAAGAGGCAACGACGCTTGGTACAATGGGAACGGATAGCCACGAACTTTCCGATATTTTTAGGAGTCTGGATAAGAACGCGAGGAACTTGTCGGGAGATCCGAGGCGGGGTCGATGCTTATCCGACGTGCTACACTCCTTCCCCTTTACCTTGTCGTGCTTCTTGAGTATTTTCCGAAATCCGGTGTAATTTAGATTCTGATAATTCTGCAGCAGAATAAGCGAAAGATAGTACTCGGAGAATGCGAGTTTCAACTCTCTGATTTTTCTCGTTGGTAGTTGAGCCTTGGTCGCCGCTGCAGCCGATTTACCCCTGTTCCTGCCGCTAGAGTGTTGCAGCTCCGTCGCGGTCTTTAGCTCGTTTTGCAAAGCCGCATATTTGCGGGTAGCCTCTGCCAACTTCTCTATACAGAAATCATTGCTCACGTTTGTTTCTTTTATCTTGGTCACATTGGAACGCTCGGTAGTTTACAAACTCGAAACTATCGAATCTCCCAAATGTATTTCTCACCGGAGTAGAAGGTATTGATTTTCTTCAGCTCGCGATCACAAAACGTGAAGAAAACCTCGTCGAAGGAAGCAAAGTGACGGGTTATCACCTCCGGATCGACACTCTCCGCGGATGGCGCCTCTTCCACAGCGGCGTACAGCATTGCCTTCATTTCCTGTGTCGACCGAGCAAAACATTACTTCTCCAAGTCGCATTGACGGTTACTTCCGGAAGAAGCAACGGCGTATTCGATACCTCGTAGCTGATGTATTGCTTCCGCCATTCCGGTGTAATGTGGGCGGACAGATGCTCCGCGAACTTCATCCTGTTTGCGCAGCTGATCCGATGTTACAGAATCTCCAAGCTCCTGGGCAGAAAAAACGTATCATAAGTAGTCCGCCCAAGAACCATAATTCAGTGCAGAGCCAGACAATGGCCCGATTGCAATTTTTTATGGAATTGTATACGATACAAGTTGAAAGGTAAAAAGTCTGCGTTTTATGAATAACGATGATCACAAAATTTGATAAGCGTACGTTGACATGTTTACCCTGCCCCTGACTAGACCGTGATTCTTTCAGATCCCAAAATAGCGAGACTTTAAGACAAGGGAGAAACCACCAGTGGAAGATGGTCTTTTTTTTTATGTTTCGCATCCGCAAGACTAATGGAAAAGAACTGCGGAGTAGTTTGGTGTTACCTTTATAAATGTAAGACGATAGCTTTGTCGGCTTATTGACCGCGCAACGATAAATTGCCATACTTACGAAGGACAAATATTGGTCTCTTTCAAACATAAAGAACAAACTGGCGTAGCGGGACGGAGTCACACAGCAGCGTTAAAGTGCTGCTTTATCGTCATCAAAGGGTGGGAGGTTAAAGTTATATATCATTTACTTGTTTGTTTAATACACTCGACTGTGTGTACGTACCGGGATTAGTGTGAGACAATTATAAGAGAAGTCGTAAAAGGGCATAGGCCAGACCGCTCCACAATGATCTCTTTAATTGTTACCGTGCGCTCTCGTTCTTGCTGTCATTTCCAATCTTGCTGTTGCCGCAAAACCACTGTTAATTGTAACGTTCATTGTTTCGTGAACGATGAAACGAACTAACGAAAACAAGCGAAATTTCGAGGATTTTAAGTATCGTACCGAGAGTCTGACGTATGCCCAAAAAAAAAGGAGCACGGCAGTAAGTTTTATTTCATTTTTTTGTTCGGTGCTCGTGAAGACAAACACTTGTCACTCGAGAGGGTTAATAGATAAGAAGCAACTTGATTATTGATTCGTGTGACCCAAATAATAAAAGATCTTACCGAAGATCTCGAATCATACGGACTCTCTTACGGCCCACCCACATACGCTGCTTACCAGCCGTTGGTACGAAACGTATCTTTCGTACCAATGTATAAAGATTTCCTGTCATGTTTTGCGGCTCCGGAAGGATAGCCCAACATTTCTTTACCGACGGTCGGTAAAACAATTAACTATGTTTATCCGCAGCTGGTTAAAATTGCGTAATACCCGAGCGGGACTTTTCGGAAAAACAGCAGAGTGACGCCCAGGTGAATTCGCCAACGAAGCAAGACACGAGTAACTTACGACGCGTCATAAAAATATTTATTCAATAATTAAGAGATAGAAAAACCGAGTGTATCAACTTTCGTAAAAATAGACATTAGTATAGCAGAACCTGATTGCATCGATGTATATGAAACCTCATCTCATGAACGTTGCATAGTGTTCTCAAATTCTTTTACAAATATTCTTGTAAATATATATGCGCGCGTGTGTGTGTGTGTGTATGTAAACATACACCTGGAATATTACTTTCGCTTTGTTTTTTAAGCGGTCAACTCCTTTCGTCCGTCCTGTAGGTACGAGGCTTCGATTTAGTCATGTATCATGTATGGCACATACATGAAATATTACATTATGCACGTATACATATATTTTGCAAGTACGGTCCTCGTTAACATATATACATATATATGCGTGAATATATATTCAACTCGTAAAAAATATATAAATGCTGAAATCTAAACGTCATATTGAACATTGAAATACCGTGGAAGAACAGCGGTGCGCTTTTGTTGCACGGTATTCCCCGACTATAGTGAAACGTAGTCAAGCTCTATACCGGTTTTTTTCCTTCGTCATTCTCCCAGTGTACAATCTCGAGCATTTGCCGACGACGTCACGAACAAACGTTTCTCGTTTAAAGATACAAGCTTATCTTCGCAATGGAATAGTACGATTCGAAAAGAGAAAAAAACGCAGAAGAGTAATGACAGTATCGAACTGTTGTCGGTGCGGGGCGCGCAGCTACGTTGTTAAAACGAGCAAATATACGCGTAAAGTGAAATCGACGGAAGCGCGATTCTTAAATTGACACGAATGATGCCGGGCGGGTGTTGTTTTACTTCGCAAAGAGTGTTTTCTTCCTTCGCTGGACCTCGCTTTTCTTCCTTGTTAAGTAAGTATAGGTTGCACGGAGATCGCGACGTGATGCAATTTTAGTTATCATATTGCCCGAGGAATGCGTTGCACGCTGGGCAATAGTGCTTCTTCACCAAACAACTGTCCATGCAGTACGGACATGGAGCACACGGCCAGCATCTGGAAATAAAAATACCTCAGCGGTGTTACTCTGCCTCTGCCTCTGCCTCTCTCTCTCTCTCTCTCTCTCTCTCTCTCTCTCTCTCTCTCTCTCTCTCTCTCTCTCTCTCTCTCTCTCTCTCTTCCGAACCATTATTCCATTTAGGACAACGGGTGTGTCTTCACCGACTGAACTCTTCTATCGATGCGGCCTTTTTTTGATACATATAAATAATTATGATATTGAAGTTTGCATCGTTGGAGCGCAACGAAAGTGTCATTTTTTTGGCAAATGTAAGCCTTCAAAAACACTTAATTTTATTGCAATATCCTCATTAGAGATCTTCAGCTGAAATATGTAAGGAACACTTTTGAATAGTAATGAAAATGACGCAATGAAAAAATTAAATTGAATTTTCGTTGCCTTCCAACGATGCAAACTCCTAAATCGTAAATAATTTGGCTGGTCGTACCCTATCAGGCAGAGCAGAAGAGCGAACAGATGAGTCTTCGTGCTAGTGTCATTCTCGACTCTGGTAGAAATGCTAGCCTGGCAATGAGGACAGGTCATTGGCTGAGTGTCCGGGCCGAAGTTAGCCTGTTGCACGAAAACTACGCCTGGAACAGACAAATTATGAAGAAGGTGATACGAAACAATGAGCCTAAATCGGGTTGATGAAATTTTGCAGTAATAAGAGCTATATGGAATCCTAGGCAAAGAGCCGAAATGTTCTATTTGTAAAATATATGGCCTGGCCATTCATTGGGAATAACCGTAGCACAATGTGTAGACTTAGGCTGCAATTTTCAGTCTTTCCAAAGTTCCTATTTCGAGCAAACAACGAGATAGCCTCCGTTCAGCTTTTCACCAAGCGAGAGGGTTCTCCTCGTTTTTCCGAAACATCAGTTGTTTTTGGGAAGACTTCGAATCTGCAGAACAGCCATCTCTGTCACACTAATGGCAACTCGGTCCGTGTGGGTGGCGTTTGCGAGTGGATTAACGCGTACGTCAATTAACGCGAGCATACCAGGAACTGGTTGCGGTGGATATTGTGGCTGATGATGGCCGTCGGTGTAGGGAGGCGGTGGTGCGAAGCCCGGTGGTGGCGGTTGATTTGGTGGTGCGAAGCCCGGCGGTCCATGTTTGTCCATTTTAGTTGTTGGTCTCTTTTAGCTGTCCGATAGAATGCTGAAATGAAAAATTGCAAGGTCAATAGCTGATCAGGCGAAAATATATATTTTTCTACGTCCTCGAGACGAGGTGTTTGACGTGACAGATATTTTCTATCGGTACAACTAGAGTGCGATCGATAGCTTTGTATTAAGAACGAAAAAGAAAATGACGGCCGTCACTTCTGACGAAGGAAAAAAACATCGAAGAACACGAGCTCGTTCTTTTTCCGAATAGAATTTTATCGAACGTTTGATAAGCCAACATTATTGATTAGATTGTGGGCTTAATAATTATATTTTTCATTTCTTCTTTGCAGCCGGTGCAAGAGAGAGAGAGAGAGAGAGAGAGAGAGAGAGAGAGAGAGAGAGAGAGAAGGCAAGTGACGCAGAAGCTCGTTACAGACCTGTGCCAGTCGGCCTCACTATTGATAAGAGAAACTGAAACCTACGCGGAATGATGACATCCGAACAGAGTGCCGCACTCGGGAAAATACGAACGTGTTCACGAGTATGAGCGCGACTATCGTTGCTTCGCTTGACGTGTACTTGTTGATTTACCTCACACGCACGAACGTTACCTTGACTCACAATTAAGTCCCGCGTTGATAAAGTTCGTTTTCAAAGCGCCTCAATGTTAGCGCGGAATTTTTTTTCTTCAACAATGAAAAAAAGCCTGCTACTTTTTATTTTTTCGTCCATTTTTTTTAAAGAATTCATTTGAGACGGTGTTCCAGGCAAGCGTCGCATAAATTTGAAATTGCCAAACATATGTGCTCATGTAAAGTAGTAAGCGAAAAAGTGTTTTTTTTTTTTCGTCGATAAAACTCTGATACCTTGAGAACCGTTGAATTTATGTCCTACTGTTATCGCAAAAAAAATCCGATTTATTTTTCTTTCTGAAAAAGGCGATACGGTTTTCTTCTTGTTTCATTCTCGGAATATTTTCTCGGCGAGAAAATAAAAGTTAAAGAAAGATCATGTTGTAGATGCTTTCGCGAAAGGTGAAAATAAAATGAGAAGGTATTTTTAAAATTGTTTCTTCCTTTCCCGCTGTCGAAATAATGATCGCGGTATTGACCCGCAAGCGCCGGGAGCCTCGCGAAAACGATCATCGTTGGTGACCTCCAAAATATTGATCGCAATTTTAGACTCCTGCATCCTTGAGCTCGCGGTAGAGCGTGCACTCTTTGTCCTTAGCCGGTGTTTTACCGGATGCCGACGAGTCGCTGGCTTCAAGCGCGTATCATTTTTCGCATAGAAATCACACCAACGACAGTTAATTTTGCATCGTTGGAATGCAACGATTTTTTTTCTGATTGCAAATTTTTTTTTGGCACATCAAAACTCCGTTAAATTTTTTTTAAGATCCTCATTGGAGAGCTAGCACCAAAATAAAACAATATTTCGCATAATGAAAATGCATAAAAAGGTAATAAAAAGGAATTTCCGTTGCATTCCAACGCTGCAAACTTTAAATGCATTCGATCCAAGCAACCCAATTGTTCCAAAAATTCTCGCGTATAAAAAAGATAGGCAGAGTCGCAAGACCTCAGGAGTGAAGAAAACATATATATTATCCGGGAGAAAAAACCTGAAGAAAGCTTTTTTCCAGATATTATTTTTGTTCCCGAGTACGGAAAGTTTCGAGAAAATATATTCTTAAGGCGTTAGGCTACTGTGAAAATTTCAAAACTCTTGTTCGTTGTATGAGGCAACTAAAATTGAAAAGGAAGGTCCAACGTATGGTGCAGGAATCGCAGAATTAAGGTAACCTTATGATTACAACGATAAAACTGCTGATGAAACTCTTGAAACGCGTTTTTCACAAAACTATGAACTGAAAACTAATCAACGGATTGACGAACTTTGGTGACCTATTCAGTGTAATATTAGTTTAGTCTTGACCGATGTTTTTCTTCTTATTATTTTTTTTCATTAGTTCTTAACGATAATGTCATTTTTCCCCAAAAAAGAAGAAAAAATATTTAAATTGTTTTTTTTTTAATTGAAAAACGATTACGGAACAAATCTCGGTCAAGTCTCGGCCAATATTATCTATTTTAAGGAAAAACTCGTTTTTTTGTTCGTTCGAAAATCAAGTGCACCGTTGAGCCCTTCACGAGATCTTTTATAACTTTATTAATCATCAATTTTTTCAAAATGAAATTTGGTAGACAACTTTGTTAATATACGCACAAATAAATGTCCAAACGATTTTTCAATCATCTTATTCATTCAAAATTAATTTGTTTTAATAACCCTGATTTTCATATCGTCGCAGCTTTGTGCAATTTTTCTCCACCCGAGGTAAAGAGATACCTCGATCCTTTTATTTTCCTTCGCTTTGGAAAATGAATCGGTCTTCCAAGATTAAACGATAAATTGTCATGAACATGTGGTACTCTATTCCCCCCTCCCCCCGCTTCAATTCTCGGAAAAGCATAGTCGCCCGATAACAGTTTGTACGTATCGGCATGATTGGACGTAGGTATGAGTCATCGCTCGAACCACCGGAAGATCTTACGTCAATTCGACGAAAAACTGTCTGTTTTCATCTAGCTTACAATCGACGGTCGATAAAAGGGAAAAAATCGCACAATGTGTTGTCGATTCTGAGTGAAATCGACTTCTCAACGCATTTGTCAGAATCGATAAGCTTTTATCGACATCCACACAGCATTGAAATCTCATACCCGTGACACGAATAAGATCATTTTGAGACAGATATCCCGCTAATCTGAATTGTCAGATCGACCATGGAGTCACGTACAGTAAATCACGTACGAGCCCGTTTTAATGTTATACAGGTTACGAGCTTACACACGACACGGATGAAGCCACCAATTCGGTCATGTTATGACGTAATCATTCTTTTCGGCCAATATTATTTTTAGATCGATCGAATCACGTTCGACGAATCGTTCATCAAATTTCGTATCATAACAGATTATTCTTGTTTCATCCTGCGCCACATTGGCGTACATTTTTAATGAGAGTCACTGCCGCTCCCCCGAAAAAAGTCCGTGTGTGCGTTGGGTTCGTAGCAGTATCGAAACGAAGAAGGAAAAATCCATCGCAGAAAGTACAACAGTATGGATCGCTTCACGATGATGTCACGAAGATACACACAGAAGGAACAGGCAAAAAAGCGGAATGCCTTCAATTTTGGGTTATGTTTTTGTACAGCCGTCCATGCCACGCCTACTGAAGTTCCGAAGCTCGTTAACAAAGAAGCTTCGCAAATACGTCGCTCGAATCCGGCAGCGCGCTAATGCAATCAGTATTATCAAGACCAATTTTCGTTTGCTTTTTTTTTACTGTGATTTCTAATCTCGAGATTGTGATTCTTGGTGAGACTTTTTCGTGAAAATGCTCGCGTAAAATAATTTGGCGAAAAAAAACGTCGTGGATTGTGATGTACGGAACACGAGGCTGACGCGCCCAAGTTAGCGGTTTTTTCAAGTTGAGAGGAACACGCACATCTGTAGATTATGCTGCAGATAAGAGCGTGCAGATCTCGGAAATTGTAAGTGAAAAAGCAAGCCAAAGAGGAACAGGGTGGAGGGGTGGAGAGAGGGGGAGAGAGAGAGAGAGAGAGAGAGAGAGAGAGAGAGAGAGATCGACTTCGACAACGAGGCGTGAACGAATCTCGAAATACAAAAGGGCATAAATTACTGGAGCTCGGCATTCCCCCCACACACGACCTTGTGGAAAGAATCTTAAGGGGGAATATCTTTTCATAACGTAAAGAAGGACTTATGGCTAAAAATAAACTCCAGGAGGAAGCTGAGGGACTACTGAATGGCTCTGGAATCGCAGATCAATCGGTAGATTATTCAGTCATCAAATTTTTGAGTCTTCAAACTTCAAACGGGTTTTCCCGAACACCACTTTTCCGTGAATCTCTTACAAGATAACTCGAAAAGTATCTGATGGATCATTGTGAAAATTTTCACACTTTTAGGCAACATAATTAACGTCTATATGAACTTAAGTTCCCAAAAATTATTTTAGAAAACTACTATTTCATCGAGACATACGATAGAAAACATTTCATCAAAAATAGAACATGATTTAAAACACGTACCATTTTTCAAATTTTCACTTTTCTTTGGATTTTTTAGGTTCACATAGAGCGTGTACGGCCTAGAAATCTAAAATTTTTCGGCGCTTATGTTTCAGATCAATACACGATACACTAGATTGTACGCCGCGGAACAACTCAGTCGGCAACCGTCTCTGAGGCGAGTCTCGTTCGGCTGCCATTTTCAAATATAAAAAAAATGGAAAATCAAAAGATGTAATAATATATACATAAAATGTCTCTTGTGTAGAATAAATAGTTTCGATACGAAAAAGTCTTGAGAATTCGTTTATTTTCGGCTGCCGAAAGGGATCTCTCCTCTTAAGACGGAATGACACCTCATCGCGGTCGGTATGGTAGAACAATTATAGATACCCAAAAATCTCTGAAACGGCTCTTCAGATCCCGTCGAAACTTTGCCAAACGACGTCAAATAGATAGACGAACAGCTGTCTGCCCCTCAAATTTTCTGAATTTGAGAAAAAAAAACGTAGATCGGGTTATCATAAGCCAATCTACGGTTTTCTTCTCAAATTCAGAAAATTTGAGGGTCAGACAGCTGTTCGTCTATCTATTTGACGTCGTTTGGCAAAGTTTCGACGGGATCTGAAGAGCCGTTTCAGAGATTTTTGGGTATCTACAATTGCTCTACCATACCGACCGCGATGAGGTGTCATTCCGTCTTAAGATTCGCTGCGCTCGACTGAGCAACGTAAATTCATGCGATCGCGATTTTGGGCAAGGTCAAACCTGCGGCAACGACCATGAGAAAGGGGTTCTCCCTCATCCTCCTGTACGCCTTCGCAATTTTCAATTTCCCTTTTCGTCCTTTTTCCAATCGTCAAAACTACGCATAGCATTCACACTCGTATATCGTTGCTTAGTTTTTCCCTCCTACCGTCTCGCAGTCTCATATCTGCTGCAGCGGATATGTATCACGTTACGCCTGGCAGGCGACAAACAGACCACAAGGAAAAAGAGTATCACTTGCCCGAGTAATTTCATCGGTCCGCGCTAAATATATCGCAGCTCTGGTTATACGCATTGGGTAAGTCCTAGGCGACGGTCTTTCTTTTTTCGTCTCGCGAATTCCCGCAAGGGTGGAGAGACCGCGCGCCGCGACCGACAACAAACTTTACGCAGGATACGCAGGATTCGAATTGCGGAAAGCAAGTGTTCGAGCCTTTCTTTCGATTAATATTGATGAGGGTGAACGTCTCCGTCTAGACGAACGCCGGCCTTGCGGACACTCGAACGTCTTTGTGGACGAACCCACGAGACAATGAGACTCGGTGCATTGCGTCGCCGGGAAAAAAAAGTAATGGAAATTCTGTCACACGTAACGCGACGCTGACGTGATTTTCAAGCCTATATAAAGACTCATGATTTACGTACGTACTTTACTTCCGAAAGCAAAAATTTCGAATCCCGCAACACCTACGTGTGGTTTTTTTGTCTTCCAATATTGTTCGCGAATTGAAGGTTTTTTTGCGATTACTTACGAAATTATCGACTGGTAATATGCCCGAGGAAGTTTAACGGTAACAACTGATAGAGAACCGGCCGCACCGATAAGTCTTCGACAACTGTCGAGCGATGAAACTGTACGTGCTACGCCCGAAGCGTTGATACTATATGCGTGTTTACTGTGTGTACAATGCATGCGTGCCGTATTATACTCTTCTCACTTCAACGCTCCGTCTCCCTTTCGCGCGAGCGGCCAATCGTCGCACGGAATTTCCCAACTACTACACGGCAGAACACAAACTGTAGAGATTTTTTTTTGCGGCGAGAGACGCGCTCGCGTACCACGTGATCGGCAAGACACACACACACACACACACACACACACACACACACACACACACACACACACACACACACACAAATAAAACACGAATTCTGCACATTTGCTCGTCGCAGATTCGAAGAAGGCTATCGCTCATAAATATGCCGCTGAACGCGTCAAACGTATGTACTTTCGTAAGATTGCGAAACGACGCGCCGTGGGGTCAAAAAATTTACAACGAACGAGAGATGCGATGTAATTTTGAAAATATAATAATGCAATCGATTGCGGGCGGTGTGATTTTGAGGAGGCTTGAAATTGAGAAACAAAATATACAGGAACCTGTTTCGACTCTTGGGCTTCTCGGTTCAAGGTCATCCGACCTGCCAGTACCGTAGAAAATGTTTTTCTCCGCGTCTCCTACGGGTTCGCGAAGTAGGACGCCGGTTCTCATTTTCGTTCTCTCCCCGCGACCCATATTTGCGAACGTTTTGTGCAGTGATCTACTTCATCGACTTCGCGTCGATACGCAGGAATTTTCAGTGCCGATATTTTTGGTCAACATCGCGCGCGATGAAATTCGCACGCATCGCAAAATGTTAAGCGCACGCACGTTATTCTTTGTGTTTGTTTATTTCGCCTCGTTGCGTGTCCTACATTCCGTGCCCAGTCCGCTGGCGACCACAGCCCTATCGTCAATTGACTATATGTGAAAGCGACGCTGCGAGCCAGACGAGAGAGGAAAGCCAAAGACCACACGATTCAAACTGACAAAACAAAGGTAGAATTTGAAAAGTTATCGTACCTTGCCAGCCTTATCGTTGCGACTGCAAAACCGACTCTGATACTGTGTAATAGTTGAAGAAATAAAGCGCCCAAACATAATTGCACTGTACACTAAAGTTGTAAATTTTAAGCGAACCTTTAGCGTTTTTCATTCATCGTTGCTGAGGCAATGTTACCTCCGTTCTCTCAGGCTAATCGTAACGTGACATTTGTCCATACAGATGTCCTGCAAAGACTTTGCGAGAGGCGAAGCATCCGACCGCCTGGTGTCAGAATGTTGCGAGAGGAACGAAAACGAGGCATCTTCGGTACCGCCTACCGGAAGATTCAGCGGGCACCCTCGTTTGCCCCAAAGATTGTTGCAAAATGCTCAAGCAACGTGCAGACTCGACGCAAACCTGAAATCTCGTAGCCTGCGAGAAACGCAGGGCAAAATGGATGTCGCAACAACCGCGGAAGACGAGCGGCGGCAGGAGCAAAGCGGCACGGACAGTGCCCTGTGTCGTCTGCGTGGAATCAAGCTGCGATTCTCGAGTAATTCTCAGGGAGGCTCTCAGACTCGCTTGATAGACGAGCGAATATCCATGGAGGAATTTGCCAAGAGCGCTCGAGTATTGGACGCAACGTGCACATCTCAACCGCCGCTAAAAATCCACAGAGATGCCGCGAGTAGCTCTGGTCTTGTGCCTTTTTCGGTGTTCCAGAGAGCAGCGAGTGACGATCGCGACGAGTCCGAGGATCGTCGTCACTCTGTAACTCATTTGTCGTTCGACGAGGACAACGAGGAGGACATGTTCGCCGAGGCGAAAGACGACGCGATGGAAGCGGGCGGTCCGGCTTGCAACAAAGCCGAGATGGAAATCACGAGCCCTTTTCTTGGATTTTCGACCTCGGAATGCGAGCACAGTAAAAACGTTGCGACGAGATGCTGCGAACACCAAGAGCTCGGCAGCGGCCAACTGGAAGAACGGGTCTTCAAGGGTTTTACTCGGCTGGAGCAAGATCGAAGCGTAGACGCGGTAAAAATGTGGTATCGTTGGGTGAACGAGTACGAGTGCCAGGTCGCGACGGATATACGTACAAACGGATGCGCGGCGAAGTGTCCCTATCAGACGAACGCACCCGTCGATCTTCCGTGTATAAGACAATTGAAAATAACGGAACTTCCCAAACGCAGCGAAAAGAAACAGATGAATCTTGAGTCTACGAGGGCTTCGCGAAGTTACTCGTCCAAAGTGGACGACAGAATCGAGGATCACCCACCGGATAATCGCCAAATCGTTTCACCATTCGATCCCGGTGCTTCGAAGCCCGTTAGCTCTACAGGTTTCTGCGGTTTTTCGACTGCAAGTGGACGTAAAATCGTCCTCTCGGAGGCAGCGATCTCCAGAGCGCAAAAGTTGTACAAACAGGTCGAACTCGATCTGGACGACGAGATGAAGAGTCAAATTGTCGGAGAAAGACGAAGCGAGAATAATGCGAGTGTCGTGAGGCAAAGCAGCTCGAGTTCCACGAATTTTTCGGGAGAAGATTTTCAAGTGGCGAAGACACAGGCATCGAGAGGATCGAGTTTATTCGACGAAAGCGAAGACGAGATAATTGAGAGTTTGATCGAGCCGAATCATCCTGTCAAAAGTCAGCCAGACGAGAAATTGAAGGAGCCAAATAATATTGCGCTCGTTCCGACTGCGAGCCAACAATATATTCCATCAGGTTTTAGGACTGCTCGTGGTGGCGAATTGAAAATACCCCAACAGGCGTTGTCACAGGCGCAAGCTCAATACGACGAGATTCAATTGCAATTGGAGGAGAAGGCGAGGGAAAATAAATTCGCCAGCGTCACGAAAGACACGAAAAAAGATGTCGGCTTCACGACTGCCGGAGGGCGCGAAATAAAAATCTCGAAGGAAGCGTTGACCAAGGCGAAAGCTCAATTTGACGAGATCGCGAGCCAGGTGAACGAGGCCGTAACCCCGACGAGTTCACCGGCTAGTAGCCTAGGGAAGGGAAACAAAGTTACCTCCGGTTTCAGAACTGCCGGAGAAGGCCAAATGAAAATTTCCAAAGATGCAATATCCAGGCCAAAAGCTCATTTCGACGAGATCAGCGACGAGTTGGATGGAACATTGACACCGAAGAATTCTCGGAGCGGTATCAACGAGCAGGTTTCGAGCTCCGGTTTCATCACCGCTGCAGGACGAGAATTGAAAATATCCAAGGATGCCTTGTCGAAGGCGAACGCTCAATTCCTAGACCTGGAAAATGAGTTGATGGCAAATTTATCACAGCTAAGTTCAAAACTTGATGCTCCCGCCGTCGAAATTGCCACTTGGATTGGGAAGGGAGAGCCCAAGGCTCGTGCTCCTCCCCTGGTCGAGAAAAATTCGACCGTCGACTCGCCCAACTTTGACACGCTGGAGTTCGAGGACTTGTTGATGGACGAGGCCGATGAGGCTACGAAGAAACGAAAGTTCGAGGATGTCGACGAGGACACGCCTATGAGAAGAGATCCAGCGTGGAAAAGAAAAAAAGGCCGTTACGTCAGCGAGCTCCAGGGAAGAAAACTCTTCGACGAAGATCCCGCGATCGTCGCCATAATTGGTCAACCGGAAATGGAGACTGCCACGCACGTGGAAACTTTATGTTCGGTGATGGAGCGAAAAAAAAATCATGCTCCGGATGAGATAGACGCGAGTGCCGCAGCTCTGCTAGAGGACGAGGAACGTTACCGGCAAACAATGAAAATACAGCCTCATTGCGCCACCGTCGACGATGAGATCGAAATGGACACTGAAGATAATCAAGAAAATACGAAATATCTTCCGAATCTCAGCTCAGCTACGAAAATTCCGGCGACGAATTTTCGTCCCGATAGGAAGTGTAGCGCGGAAGTTAATGCGGAATCGATACCCGACGATCTCACCTTCGATTCGCAATTTTCTCAAGACCAACATCACTCCCAGGTCATCAATAAATTTATCGCGGAGACGATGAAGATCATGGAGGCCCGATTGGCTATGACGTCGAAACAGGACGAGACGATCAGGTCTAAGAGAAGAAGCAAACCACGAGCCTCCGACGGTTCTCTCTATCTATTGAGAATCTCCAACAAAAACGACCGACTCTCGTGGCGAAAATTGACCGAAGGGATGCCACCCGTGCCACGAGACAATTTTGGCGTTGCCGTGGATTCCGAAGTACTGACGATCACCGCAAATTCGGCTGCGTCTTACACTTTTTCTTGCGCAGACTTTTATGGGTAAGGCATTTTTTTTTTAATTCACATTTTTCGTTCCATTCCGCCCCGTGCGCTCTTCGTCAAAATACGTTGCAGGTAACATCAAACGATACATTGTGTAAATGGAGTTGGCCTTTTTTGTTCTACAATAACAGGGGAAGAGATGTGAGAATAAACGTTGAAGGAATAAAAGTCGGCGACGGTGCGTACTTGATTCTCGACGAGAGGAACTGCGCGGGTGCGAGAGAGTTCGAGAGGGCCTTCCTGGCGAGTCCAGGAGTCGATCCGAACTTGGTACCAGCGGGATGGCTGAAGAATCATTATCGCTGGATCGTTTGGAAACTGGCTTCGATGGACCGGGTGAAATTTGGCCAGAAGTGCTTGCCAAGGTGCATTCTTGTTTCGTCGTCCTCCGCAAAAATCACCTGGCAATTGCTGCAGGATGTTTTTTTTTGTGTATCTCAACAGAATGCTGACACCTCATCGCGTCATGTTGGAATTGAAATATCGCTACGATCGGGAGCTCTACCGAACGCAGTGGCCGCCTCTGAAGAGAATCCTGGAAAAGAACGAGGACGCCGGGGCTCGATTAGTCTTATGCGTAGCCAGCATAACCCTCGAGGTTCGGCGAATACGAAAATTTGATGCTTCAAATTATTCTCACACGCCGCGCGAGTACGTAACGTTCGTATCATTTGCCGTCTGATGCAGGACGATAACAAGATTCCGGTAGTAGGATCGTCGAATACCCCGAGAGCCGTTGGCTCGACAACGTACAAAATGAGACTGACCGACGGCTGGTACGACATTGCCGCTTCCGTCGACCACGCCATGATGAATTGTATCAAGTCCGGGAGGATAAAGGAAGGTACGAAAATCGTAACGTTCGGGGCTAAAGCGATGAATCTCGATCAAGGATGCTCCGTCCTCGAGGTAAAACTTCCTTAGTCGATAAAAAAAAGTGCCTTCAGCTCAGCGTGGGTGATTCGCACGTTCAACTTTGCCGGTGGATTTCCCTTGCATTAAAAAACAATGTCCTGATTCAGATTCCAGAGTGCGTGACTTTGAGAATTCACACAAACTCAACGAGGCGAGCGAGATGGGATACGAAATTGGATTTTTATCGTTTGAATCGCGGACCCATGTGCCTGAGCCTCAAATCCGTGAAATCGAACGGTGGAGCCATCTGCAAATTGGTCGTCGCGGTGGCGAGATCGTATCCGATCTTGTATCGAGAAAAGCTACCCGACGGTCAATTCGGTAAGACTCGATCGACCAAGAGAAAGAGAGCGAGGAGAATTATTCCCACCGTAGGACTAAATAAATATAAACGCGGAAAAAGTTTTCAGGAACGCTCGTTGCGACGAAGAAGCGGCGCGCGCTCACGAGGCCCGTTGTCAGGCCAAAATGGAGGAGATTTGCGATCAAGTGCAGGCGGACTTTCAGTTCGGCTCGGAAAGTGGGTACCATCAAGAGGAAGAAATTAGGCGAGCGATCGCATCGAAATTGAAGGAATGTCTTCCACCACCCAGAGATGTGACGCCGGTGCTGAAAATACGATTAGCCGAAAATGACACGAGTGCCATCATGACGATCTGGTCTGTCGGTAGGGAAACCGATCAAGTTTTCGAGGAAGGCTCGTCCCTCGTAATATACAATTGCTACGCCGCCGGACAGAGGTGAGAAAAAAAGGTTTACCGAACTTTCGATTTTTGGCATTTGAATAATCTCGTGAAAAGAGCCGGAAAATGCCGATGTTTTCGGATGTGTTTTTTTTTTCTTTTTTTTTCAATCTGCCGGATATCGGAAAGAAATCTTTTGAGTGCGATGCATTACGTTTAAGGTATTCCTTTCGCGGAGGGCCGTATTTTGCGGGAACATAAGACTGGCCCTTCTGAATCATTGGTAAATTACAGTTGCGCTTAATAAAAATAATTTCCAATCAATTATTATACCGAATGATGAAGTGGAACAAAAAAATTTCACGCAAATTTCGTAGTTTTAGATATTTTAACATTTCCTCTCAAAAGTCACGGCTACGAAAATTCTTCCGCTAGTCAGATTTTTCCTAAGTTTTATTATTAATATTTTCATTAAACATTGGGTGACTCCCTGCTTTTATTACTGCTACGGAATCTTTACAATTCGTTACACACGTCAGCAGTTTATATCAGGCATCTCAAGTTCTTTAGTGTATAAATTATTAGATAGAAATGTGACCCTCGTGTCATCTCTTTAAACTGCCGTATAAATAGAACAATTTTCAGTCGTAATTTTTCGTTGAAAGTTCGGTAACTCGGCTTGAAATTTTACCAGTATACTGAGATGTATTTTTCCTTGATTATAGACGAAAATCGGTTAATTGATAAGGATTTGGTTTCTTGAAAGAAATACCTTAAGGATCAACGGGTGGTGGTAAAATAACAAACTCAGTACACGCGATAGCAGGCTACGATTGGCAAGAAAATGGAGAAAGAACTTTTCCAAATGGTTAATAATTGGCAGCAGTTGTCGCGGCAGCCCTTTTGAAAAAAAGAGTAGTTTCGAGAAAAATGCGTTTAAAATCTTTTTTTGTCGCGATTTCGGATTTTCATCGTGAGTGTTTTTACTTGCCTGTGAAATTTAAATAATTGGAAATTTCCACTTTAAATTTAGACGTGACATTCTTTAGACGTGGAATGGAACTATGAAAATAAATAAATAACAATCGCCACCAAATTTTTACGGCGATTCTTTCCATGATTTTTCTTTCAATCATCTTATTTTCCATTTCCATTAATCATCAACCGGTCGTGACGCATCTATGATATAAACACGATCGCGATGACTTCTACTTTAACTATCTGCTACATTTCAGCAAAACGTCCATTTATCGACAATCTTAAACATTTATCTTACGGGCGATAACGCGCTGATTCATACAACAACGCGAACGCCGTGTCACCTTATCTTATCGGCGGGGAGCTTATTCGAGAATTGAGTCGAACCAAAAAATCTCTGCTCGTTCACTTACAGATGCAACGAATTGCAGATTAGTGCTGGTAGAAACGCGATTTTCGATCGCGAGCCGTCGCGACGAATAGCGTATCCGGAAAGACTATACACATCATTGATGGACATCGGAGAAGCTGGCTTCAATCCTGTTTACGGTGAATTCGACACCGTTGGCATTGTTTCGTCAATTGGACCAGCTCCCCACGTATGTCAATCGTATTTTTTTCGGCAAATTTGTCGACTCGCCCGGGAAATTGACAATGCCCGGAACGTACAACACGCACGAAACCAGGAATTTATTGAAAAGAATTGCGACTGAAAAAACATTGTGGAAGAATTGCTCCAAGGTCATATCGTCCACCTACTCGAAAAAAATAATTTGTCTTGGCGTTTCCATTCCTGTAAAGTATTTCGCAAAATCAGTGAGTCAAAATTGGCGACGGGAAAATTCTCGGTAAGCTGACCTATTTCACTTTACTCGATAGTAAGAGCTACGAGACAATGGACGCGCGGGACAAGTGTTAGGGCTTTGATCCTTCGAGCACGCAGGATTCTCGGGACCTAAAGCGCCTACCTGGTCGTTGATACTTTTCCATTCACACACAAATATTGCTTTCCAACGTAAAACGCCATAAGAATTAGCACGAAAATATTGCTTGCCGTGGACATGAAAATATTGCCATACATTGCCGGTGTTACAATACTTTTATAACAATCAGACATGCGGGCAGGAAGATAAAGGCAGGGACATTTTCCATTCGTCGCAGGGTATGAAGAACTTTGAGACTGTCAATTTGGCTTGTCCGAGATCCGACGGCAACGAAACGTCGGACTTCCTGTCGGTCCTGTTTTGGCAAGGAGTTTCGACACACGGATACTCGAAGATCCTCGCCGCTGGCGCATTGGTGGCTTGCAGTAATCTCGAATGGCGGCGCAACACCTCGAGAAGCCTACCTACCGCTTATTGCACCGAGCGATCGGTCTTCACGAAAAACCCTCGTCAAAAACATCTCGCTAAACCCTTTGAGTGCGTGCGCGAGCTAGTTAAGGTTCGTGAATTGTTTCGGCCTGTCAAACAACTGCCGCGATGCATACATCGTAAAACGAAACGACCATACTCGTTACGAGGGTTGCAACTGGCCGATAAATATTCGATCATTTGCAATTAGATTTTTTATGAAGTTTTTTTGGAATATAGTTATTCGTTGGTGGTAGGATGAATGTTTCTAGACACATGGTTGAAGGTTCAAAACAATATGCGAATACGAGAGACGGAGAGAAAAGTTACAAGGGCGAAAATCGTGATGATCTACACAACATTCCAAAAAATTAAAAGAACAGAAAATTTCTTCTAATTTTTTATAGTATTTTTTAAGCGTTGTATCTGTGTGAAAAATGGTCGTATCGGGATAAAAAAGGAAGCATTTTGAAGCGTCAAGTTTCTAGTTTTGAGATTTTTTAGCAACAAAATTTGGTTAGCTACGGTTATCGCGCAATCATAAGAAATAGCGCGAGAAAAACATTTTCCAAATTTTTTGTTTTTTTTTTTTCACGTGTCCACGTGCTCAAACATTTTTTTCCGTTAAAACGATGCATAGGTCAGTTAGGTTGTTTATTCAGCTTCAATTTGGTTTTTGTTTGGTTCCTCTACGTCAACTTTTGTCTGAGATATCCGACTTCGAATGAAAAAGGATCCTTTTGTCTCTGAAAAAAAATGTTTCTTGTAACCCTATTAACCATCGCAGAAAATATCGAGAATTAATCGCATAAATGTTCTCAGATCGAGTAGTGAATACAGCTTGGGGTATCAACTTTTAATTAATGCAGTTAAAGATGAGTGAAATTATGGTACGCAAAGGCCGAATCGTGTCAAAAATGAGCCAGTATTGTTTACTGAAATGCTTTACAAATTTTCAAAAAAAAAAAATATACATAACTATTTTTTTGAAATTTTTCGAATTTTTTTTTCTCAATTTTAACAAATATCTGGATCAAAGTGGTGAAAAAAGTCGAAAAAATCGGTCTCTTTATTTTAATTATGATTACACTATGTTTAGCAACAATACACCTGTTCCTTTAATTGTTTTGTAGAACTTCGATCAATCGGTTCGAAAAAACGGTTCGGCGGATCAATTTGAAAATTTACAGGGCTATTGGGGGTACATTAAGTTGAAAAAAAAGCTGACAACATTAGTCTTTCCATCAATATTTGTAAAGTAGTGGTACATTTACTGAAAAACCATAAAAAGTCATTTTTTTCATCTTCAAAACTACTGTTAAGGGTGAAAAAAGCAATCTCAAAAATTAACGAAAGGGTCTTGTAGGACATTTATTCACGTTCTCAAAGCTGCTCTTTAATTTCCGGTGCGATCATTGGTTGCTGAGATATCGACGATCAAAGACAAAAGGATCTTTTTTCATACAAAGTCGGATATCTCATGCAAAAAATGACGTAGAGAGACAAAAAAACCGAATTGAAGCTGAATAAACATGCTAACTGACCTATACATTGATTTCACTGAAAAAAAAATCCCGCGTCCGTGGATCATTGAAAAAAAAAATCGAAGTCATTTTCTCCCGCTACTTCTTATAATTGCGCGATAACCGTAGCTCACAAAAAATGTTTGCCCAAATATCTCGAAACTAGAAACTTGAAGCTTCAAAATGCTTTTTTTTTCATCTCGATAGGACCATTTTTCACATAGATACAGCGCTGCATAAAACACTAAGAAAATTGAAGAAATTTTCTGTTCCCTTAATTTTTCAGAGTGGTGTATTTGCCCCATTTGGCTAGGGTGAACCGACCAGTGGACGGACGGGGTCTAGTGAATGGACGAAAGCGGATCTATATTTTAGATAAGCAAAGAATTTGAATTATCGCTAAACACTCGAATCACTATAATTTAGCAAACAAAATCACAGCCGTTGTTAAAACCGGTTTCTCAGTTTAATATCGAATTTTGACGCCACACGGAATTTTCATAGTTTGTGGTACTTGCACTCCGCGCAATTTAGTTACGATACGACTGTGAACAGTAGGTATTCTAAAGGCGAAAAAAATAGTTTCTGTAAGTTTGAGGGCAAGTATTACTTTCATCACTCGAGATAGAAACAATCTTTCGTGTTTTTCAACTTTTTAAAATAATTTCGTAATAACAGGTTAGAATTAGCAGACATGTTTATTAATAACTGGTGCTGTATTCTAACTTCTTTCAAGTGAATGGACATATGGGCTCTGTTCTGATAATTCTCAAAGCAGAGTAAAAAATTTAGCTCATTTGCCAAAAATTGCTAAATGAATTACTATTAAGAGATGACAGTGTACATTTCATTGGATGTTGTCATAAAATTACGTCATTCTTATTTTTTTTTTTAACAAAATTGCTCTGTCACTCTGTCAGAACAAACTTTGGTAGTTTTTTGTTGAGAATGTCACGTCAAGATGCAAGAAAAGCTTTGTGTATTTCCTACGAAATCGTAATAAAGAATACAATACGCATATGTATAAGAAAAATAAATCGTTATGCTTCACAGCGTTCATCTACACTACGCGTCCATGTACTTGCAGTCGAGAGTCCATTTACTGGTAATTTCGTCAATTCACTGGTGACTCAATCATTTCGCTACTTATTTATGAATTCCTTCAATATTATCTGTTGCAATTACTTCGGCTATTTTTTCTACTATCAGAATAATATATTTTGGTGGCTATTGAAAAAATTGTTTCCATAATATTTCCATTTTGCAATCCATCTGGATCCCACAGTGTCGTTATTCGTCCATTCACTATTCGGTTTACCCTACATGCGCCATATTTTAAGTGTTGGGTTGTTTGGAAAGTCATTTCGTTTTTTCCCCACGATTGTCGTTTACAAAAAACGAAATTACTACCCGAACAACCCAATATAAATAAAGTAAAGGTTCAAAATAAGTATCCACAGGGAAAAAGTATCATTAAAAAAAATCAAATACATTAGAGTTGTATAAAATCAGTATAATAAAATGGAGAAAAGCGCGTTCATAGTTATCGCCCATAGAGTTGATATCTGCGCATATAGATCGGAGGTCTCGGATTTCTCTCATACGCGTACGATCCCAAGATCTATTAATAACATACATTTTTTCGCTGTGAATGTACTACCGCCTGCGCGCGGGTGTATGAGAAAATGAGTGCCGGCTATAGAACAATGCACGCCCGCAAGCCGGTAATAACAGAGAGCCCGCGTGTGCGACTATATTTGTTTTCCATTTTCTTTTTTCTCGCGCAGGATCCGTTCACTTACGCGGCCAATTGTGCGACGTTCATACGGGAGGAAGTAGCAAAGAAAACGCCGCTGAGAACACCGGGAAGTGGGACAGCTTGTCGTGCAGTAACGACGACGATTAACACGACACCCGGTTGGAGTCCCCGCGAGCCTTCTTGCTCCTCGATCGACACCAATTCTACACCGAAAAACAATTCCAGGAAGGCGTCGATCATGAGACGTATCGAGAAACTCGAGGTATACGGTGAACCACCGAAGTTACCTTCCATCTCTCTCAATCACAGTTCACCGAAGGTTTTGTCGGAGTTTCGTTCACCCGTCGTCATACCCGTCACGAAATCCTGAAACTGTGAGAGCGATAGAGAGAAGGCAAGGGAGAGATTAGTTCTTAAGTCGCGCTCTCTACGCTGCCGAGCAGCTCACACGACAGTTATTTATTTTCATTGTTTTTTTAAGAGTTTATAATCCGTCGCTCTACGCGTTCAAATCGTTCTTTTTCTTTAGAGAATATATGTATATATATATTTTCACACATATATTTGTACGGGGAAAAACATTCGCACAACATGACGACGACTAAAAGTTTGAAAGTGATAAAAGCCAAACTTTATTATATGCAGGGGGGGGGGGGGGGAGGGGGTGTCCGAAAGAGAATTAAGCAGTTTTGGACTGCCCTTATAAGGATCGAATCGGAATCTATTGTAACACAATTCGAGCTCGCAAGGATTATAAATCCGCAACGTTTAATCCCCGAGTGGCACTGCCGTGCTTCGTGCCAGGTAGTTTTGCGGCCTGGCGATTTTGCCGGCAGGGGTAGAGGGCTCGACAGGTACATGCCGGCGTTGAGGGATTAAAAACGACTCGTCCCCATACCAGATGAACGTTCGAAACGGAAAAAGGTCGACAATTTGGTCGAATATCACGCTGGCGAAACAATAAAATTTAGCACTCACTCAACAGCCTGAATAGCGGAAATAACTACGGTGAATTACTTGGCGAAATCAATTTTTCCTCGGAGCCCCCGTAGCAGGCTGTTGTGCGCCAGCGCGCGGCGAGAACATTTTCCATGTAGAAGGGACCGCGAACAAAAGGGCAATGAGGGACGGCCGAGATCGAAAAAGGTATAAGTTTCAGGTAGGCCGGTGCCCAGTGTCTCGAATGGCGTACGCGATTATATGTCGGTTTGGAGAATTCGCATTAGCGCCGGGATTCTCGAACGCGAAACACGCGAAGCTAATTTGCCGTATGGCCGGACAAACCGTTCGCAAAAGCTGTTGCCAACTCGTTATTATTATTGTTGTTCCTCGACTGCGAATCGCAGAAAAACGCAGGTAGCCTCATCAATTTACGGGAAAAAATCGGGCTCGATTGCAGGCGCAAATGATGACGTTGAAGTTTGAGGTTGGAATGCAACGAAAATCAATACTTCTTTATTATTCAATTTTTGTTCTGGCCGCAATTGGGTGTGAAAATCTTTTGAACTTTTCTACCTATTCATATTAAAAATGTACGACCTTAATTTGCAAAAATAAGGCTTTGGATAACGATAAGGATAAAGACATAAAATATGAAGAGAAAAAAATATCGTTGCATTCCAACGATGCAAACTTCAACGTCATGAAAAATGACGGAAAATTAGTAACCGGCATTGCGGCAAAAAATGCAACTATAAAGATATTTTTGCAGTTTTGCGTTTTTTGCAATCCTTCAGTTGGAAAATTATATATTTTTGTCCGGGAAAACTGTGAAAAGTGAATAAATGAAATGTCGTATACACGATAATGTGTTATTATTGGAGAAGACATTTTTATACACGAGCGAAAACATTGTCCGGAGAGAGAAAGAGAGAGAGAGAGAGAGAGAGAGAGAGAGAGAGAGAGAGAGAGAGAGAGAGAGAGAGAGAGAGAGAGAGAATCGGCCGGCGGTGGACACGACACGGAAGTCCCTGACCTTCCGCAAAGGAGTACAAAAATCAATGGAATTCTCAATCTTTACAAGTAATATAATAATACTTTTATATACATCTCAGTGTCAATGAGTCTTGTCAGCAATTTCTACCTAGTTTAATCAATATTGCTCAATTTTGGTGCAGCAATTCGGCAGACTTGAAAAAAAGTGATTTTTAGAGAGAAGTCTTACACCTAGAAATTTTCGTCAATTTGTTCTGGGAAACGTGTGCAAGCTTTCAATTTTTTTTTCACCTCAAGACGTATCATTTCAAGTATCTCTTACAATTTTTGTATTAGAAAATATTTACAAATGTGGTAAATACAAAGGTTTGTGCAGAGCGCTGTTTGAAAAACGTGCTTCCCGGTGACCACTGCTGCTCGGAAACAAATCATCCGAAATGGAACAAATCAAACGCATTTAGTTTATGCATGAAATTATCTAGTGCTCGGACGAAAGATTACTCAAATAGTGATTTTTGAAAAAATGGCCGCAGTTCAAAATGAAAGTATCGATTTTCGGTGAAAAATGCGCAATTTTCGTTAATAAAGAAAATTATGCGTGGAAAAGAATTTCTTCGTTCGAGCAATGCTTTTTGATGTATAAAAAAAGCTTGTGAAATTTGAATTTGATCGGTGCAGTGATTTTTGAGATATCGTCGTCACCGTCTCGAAAAAGTATTTTGATCAAAACGCGTTTAAAGTTGGCCGTTTCGCGGAACCTACCTATATGAACGCCCATAACTCCCTCAATGTCGAACGCATAAAGTAGACATTTTCAGAGAATATTTTACAAATGTTATATCTCAAGAATCCGTCGAAAACAAAAAATGGTTATTTTTCAAAAATTTGAACTGTGCAGGTCCAAATCGTCAAATTTGTCGAATTGCGACATGAAACTTCTACTCTCCATAGCGAGTTGACAAGTACGGGATAAAAGTGAAAGGGATACGGGATCGCAAAAGTGCGTAATTTCGTAACAGGTGACATTACAAATAAAACGGCAAAAATAAACGAAAATATTGAGCGCAAGTAGGCATAAATTCTCGCTACAGAGAATAGTACGCGTTCGAGTACAAAAGCGCTTTGACAAGGCGCGAAGTCATTTCCGACGAGCTGCAAAGTAACCCCGAGGGGCGATGATACTTCCAAATTTCTATAGATGTGTAATTAGCCATTTTCTTTGTCGACGCCTATGCGAGAGGTCTTCGAAGGTCCGCTCTCCGTGCTAGGAAAATTTTTAATCTTTTGAACAATGCGAGTCATCCCCCCGACGATACCTGCGCGAAGGATTCGACCGTTGAGCAACCCTTGAAATACTGGTTGACGCGATCCGATTGGAGGACGAATTCTTCTCCTTTCTCTCTCTCTCTCTCGCTCTTCCCCCATGAAGTGCCTGACCAGCGGTGTTCCATAGTCAGCCACCACTCCTCGTGATATATACTGGCTGGTCGTATCCTCCCGGAGTCGTCAGTCCGAGTTGCGCTCTCGTTCAATCTACATCGCAGTTGACGCGACAGAGTTCGCAATTCGTAAGATCGAAGCTTCAAAGTTTCGCGCTAACGTCACAATTTCGCAAGCCCGCAAAAACATCGAAAATATGTGAAGTTCTCGAATAATTCGTCCTCGTGCGTGAGATCGTCGAGTGGTTTAGTTCGTCGAAGGGAAACAAAAAAAAATACGAAAAATCGGGGGATGTACGCGCGAGTCCGATATACTCTGTCAAGCGATCGTCTTTTTGTTCCCGTTTTACGCGCGATCGAATAACGAAAGTGTACGAAAAGTAACCGAGTGATCGAAGAATATTGACGTTCGAAACGTTTCCAATTACCAGTGGTGTTTATTTTGTTCTCGCCGTCTTTGTTCGATCGAAAAAATGAGCGAGACGGGTCCGAAAGTTGAATTTGCTCTCGGGAGCCAAGTATCGCCGGGGCATTACTTCAAGAGCTCGTTCGCTCGTTCCTTCGTGACCAACTGCCGTGACGCGAAATCTCTGGACCTCCGCTATACGGATAACGGGACTACCGACGAGGAATCCGAGAACAATCACCTCACCGACACTAAAAACAATAATAATTTTTTCTCCCTCGTGAATTTCGGATCACCGGAGCCGCGCGTAAACACCAACGGGCCGCAATCTTCCACATGGCACGCGTTCAACGAGGTGAGCCTTTCAAAACACTTGGCCTTTTGTTTTCTCTCTCTCCCTCTTCGAGACCTCCGGCGTTTCCTTGCGTGCGCCGCGTCTTTTTTGCGTGCAATACTCGGAAAAGATCAGCCAAGGAGAACGAGGGAACGAAATTTATTGACTAATTGCACGATAACGCACGATAATTGTCTAATTAAGAGTTAACGAAAAAAAGCTTGTTCCCTCGTCCCCCCCATTGGCATTGTTTCTTGGTAGGCGCGGAGATCCATTGAATTCAAATCGCGACAAGGTATCGAGTTAAGTGTAAACATTAATTTAAGCATAGAGCCACAGATAGCTTTGCAATACTGTACACGTACATTTTCTCACCGAGATCTTATTTGTTTTTGCTGAGAATTCTCACCCCCGTGTGCAGCTCCGTTCCAAATCTCCGTTGATATTTTAATTTCTACCTCTCATCAATATTGATGCTAATAGCAGCTCTTTTGCCAAGGCACCAATGGGATCTTTGATCTTCTTTTTCCAGACGACCCCGAGTCATCAGGATATCGGTGAATTGGAGAAGCTCCGAAAAGTAAGTTGCACGATAATTAGCAGTGAAGCCGAAATTCAGAGTTATTCAAAACAAACAATTTTGAAGAAATATGTAAAATTGAAATTTTTTTTCGACACTTATTCGTATGTATATTAACAACGTTGTGTACGAAATTTCATGGAAAATTGAATAATTGAAGAAGTTACGAACGTGAGAGGCTCAACGGTGTACTTGATTTTGGCCACTCGGTTGACCTGAAACAAAACAAAAAACAAGTTTTTTTTCTTCTCAAAATAGACAATGTTGGCTATGATCTAAACGAGCTTTTTTTGTTAGTGTATCAAACATCAAAAAAGAAATTTAATTTTTGTTTTCGATTTTTCAAGGAAAAGTTACATAATCATTATTAATAACTAATGAAGAAAACATCTTAAGAAGGAAAACTTCGGACAAGACTGACCTAATATTGCACTGAACACGTCTACGAAATTTCAAGTCAATCCGTTCACTAGATGTCGAGAAATCGTGTACACCGTTTCAAAAAACATAGTTTCGAGAAAAAAAAACACGTTCAAAGTTTTACCAGCCGTTCTATCGTTGTAATCATAAGTT
This sequence comes from Ophion slaviceki, assembly GCA_944452715.1. NCBI lineage: Eukaryota > Metazoa > Arthropoda > Insecta > Hymenoptera > Ichneumonidae > Ophion > Ophion slaviceki. Next base: position 31,405,477 of record OX101793.1, on the reverse strand, counting down.
TACCTTCGATATGCGATTTCTGCACCGTATGTGGGACGTTCCTCTTCAATTTGAGTTGCATCAAGCGACGAACGAGCGTTCGTCATTTTCACAGTAGCCGAACCCCTTAATGAGAAAGAGGTCAAATTGGCTTTTCCAAGTGCGTGTGACTAAAAAATGTATAATAATAATAATAACTTATCAATATAATTAATAATAATAATAATCAATATTGATCAAATATAAAAATACATCACTGAACGTTCTCAATGCCGAATATCGAATAAATAATAACAATAATAATCAATATCAATCAATTATAAAAATACGTCACTGAACATTATTAATGCCGAATATCGTTCATCGAAGTGAAATCGGTCGCACAAATCGGATGAATTCATCACCGTGTGCAGTTGCGCCAATCGAGCGTCTCTTATCAGAGATTCGCATAAATCAGCGTATCGCGGTCTAATAAATCTACCGCGATTAGTGTTTTTCAATGCTAGCGGACATTTTTCAAGGCCCCCGTACCGCTCGTTAGGCAAATTATTGTCGACTATAAACGATCGCAACTTTCCTAAACCAAAGGCGACTGCGATCCATCGAAAAATTCAACTGAAAAATACAGCACGAGTGAATAAATTTAATGTAGACTCAATAACGTAACCAAACAAAATCGGCTAAATTTCTATCCAATCAAATTGAAACAAATCTGTTAAACTGAAGAAAAAAAATACTTTTTTACGTACGCATACAATATGCGCGATTTTCCAAAATTCCCATGTACAGTTTTGTAGTCCAAATGTTTCTATTCGCCCGATTAATTAATAAAAAAATACCAACGGTACCGTGGAAAGGAAACGACGTTGAAAAACCCTCGAGCGTGTAAATTTCGCCTACATACGCGTGTATACGAGTGTGTATCGTTACAATTGCGCGTATCAGGTGGATTACGTGGCAGCGAGCGGAAGTGCGAGGCTTCGCGGGCGCCGCGAGCAGCCCCCTTGATTTTCGTATCTCCTTCGCTCCGTGTGACTCCCGCGCTTCGGGAGCCGACGAAACGGCGTTTACCAGGGGCAGATAAGAGTGTATATGATTTCCGGGACAGGTGGCAAGCCAAGCGGGGGACGAGCACTCTGGGTGAACGCTGGTTATTGTGCTCCTGCATACATAGGTACACGCAGACACATTTGCGCGCGCGCGCGCGTGTGTGTGTGTGCCTTTATGAGATTTATTATTATACATTAATATATCGAATTAATATATCGAATTATATATTAATTAATATTAATCGACATTATAATTATATATATATCGAAATTAATTAATATATCGAATATTTGGTTATGGACGTATTGGAGACACTAATTATCATGTTTGTTTACATTCGCACCCACGCCGATTTGTGTGTGGGGGGGGGGGGGGTCGAGTGTATTCGAATACACGCGTGAGTACTTGTATATGTTTGTGCGTGTGTGTATGTATATATGAATAAATATTTATATACGTATATTATATGAAATATTTAAAGAACAAAAAGTAATTCTTTTTCATATTTGTACATATACAAATGTATATGCGTCCGTATATGTAAAACGTTTATTACATTAATGAAATATTTTTTTGTGTATACATATATAGATAATAATTGTAATATTCATTTGTTATACATATGATATGAGTGAATATTATAATTAATATTTATTTACGTATACTATATTAAATATTAGAGGGGTTAGGCTACTGTAACAATCTGAGAATCTAGGTTCTTTAAAAAAATGTATTTTGAAGGAAAAAACCGAGATTATCGACAAATCTTTTGGACATTTATTTGTATGTACATTAACAAAGTCGTGTACCAAAATGTGATTGAAAAATTAATAATTCAAGAGGATATTATCAATCTCATGAAGGACCTTTCAACGTAAGGGGTTCAACAGGGTACTTGATGTTGGCCACATTTAAACGATCTGGAAAAGGGAGGTTATTTAAAAATTAAAAAAGATAATATTGGCTGACTTGACTAAGCTTTTTTGTGTTATCGTGTTTCAATCAGCAAAAAAAATTGATTTTTTTTCGATTTTCCGAGGAAAAATGACATTATTATTGTTAATAACTGAGGAATTTTTTTTTTACTATTGTACTGAATGAGTGTATATCAAATTTCAAGTCAATTCGTTCATCAGGTGTCGAGAATTCGTGTACACCGTTTAGAAAAACAAAGTTTCTAGAAAAACGCGTTCTACCAATAATTCTGTCGTTGTAATACTAAGTTTACTATCGATTTGCGATTCCTGCACCATTTGTTGGATCTTCCTCTTCAATTTGAGTTGCCTCAAGCGACGAACTCCCGTTCGTCATTTTCACAGTAGATAGATAGATAGATAGATTTATTTATTAGTGCGCTAGGACCAAGCAGGGTCTTCTGGCACGCAATCTTCATATTACATACTCCTTATAAGAGTAAATACAAAAATAAAAGAAATACTTGATACAAAAACAAAAATAGGTGACTCTATATAATGCAAAAACAATCTTTGAAAATATTTAAAAATAAATCAAACCGAAGCACAAAATGAAAAATAATACGTAGCGAAATAAAATAAAATAAAAATCAAAACAAGATACAAAACTATTAAAAAGAATAAAAGAAAAGAAGAGAGATAAGAGAAAGGAGCTAACCACTCGAACCGCTGCGTCATCGAGATAGTACCCTCAGCAAGCATTTTCTTAACTATTTCATTGCAATCTAGTTTCCTCAGAGCCATGATTTTTGAGAGAAGTACATTGTACAAATATGCCGCAGAGATATGAAAAGCATGTCTTAGATATTCCGTATGGAAACGCGGTATTGATATGCCTTCTCTTCTATCATTTGGTAGCCCTCATCCCTTGATAAATATGTAAAATATTTCACATATTCGTACGTATACATACATACATACATACATACACACACACATATATATATATATATATATATATATATATATATATATAATTATTTTAAAAACAATTTTTCAATACATTTGTGCATATACGAATATATATGTTTCGATATAAATAAGACGTTTATTACATTCATTAAATATTCAATATGATATACATATGTACATAATACTTATATCATTCATTTGATTTACACCGCCGGTCAAAAGTTTGGGTACACTAGTCGAAATTTCTTACCGCACTACAAGTTAGATAGCGGCCTCAAAAATAAAGACAATTGAATTTCCCAAGCGGCGTTTTAAAAAAGACAAATTTACCTTTATTTCGCTCTTTTAGAAAATGCTCTACGATTTCTTTGCCCCGTTACGCACTTTTGAACGTGGCCATTTTTCGGCTTTTTTTGGCCGCCGAAAATGAATTGCAAAGTTTGTGGAAAAAAATTTCACCGGTTTTTTCCATACTAAACTTTAAATGGATATCAAAACCGAAATTTTTGTTTTTTTTTTTCAGCAACTCGCGTGCGATTTTTTTTCGCCCCGGTATAGCATTTTTTGCTAAAAAGACATGTTTTAGAAAAAAAGGCGTCATCGAAGAACTAAGGGGTTTCAGAAGAAATGTCAAGAGGGTAAAAAGTTATATGGCTTCATACTGGAGTGGCTAGTATTTTTTCCGAATTTTTATGGACATTTTTCTCACCATTTGTGGTTGGAACTTGGATGAGTGGAGAGGCTCCACTTGAGAATTATGGGGTTGGTTGTTGTGCCTCAAGAGCTATCAGATTTAAGACAAATTATTAAAAAGAAAAAAGTTGTAATTTTTATTTTAGATTCGCTGACATTTTTCAAGATTTCTTTTTTTAAACTTTTTTACCGTGATTTTTTTCCCCAAATAACGGGTGCTTTTTTTACCCTTTATCACAAATCCAGCACCACGCAACTTTAAACTTTTGGACTTGCTTTTTAACGCAAAAAAATAGTCGATCAAGTCTCTTGTCTCGTCTATGCGAGTTTTTCATCGAAAAAAGATTGTCCGAGTTCCACCGAATTAAAAAAACATATAAAAAATTGTAGTTAACTAAAAATAAAAATATAAATTAGAAATGTAAATTAGAAGAACGCTTATCAAAGTTCCAACCCAAAAGGGCGAAAAAAATGTCAAAACAATTATGAAAAAATCTGGCCACTCCAGTGTAAGCCCGTGCAACTTTTTACCCTCTTGACATTTGCTCTGAAACCCTAAAGTTCTTCGATGACGCTTTTTTCTAAAACATGTCTTTTTAGCTAAAAATGCAATACCGGGGTGAAAAAAAAAATTGGGAAATTCAATTGTCTTTATTTTTGAGGCCGCTTTCCAGTGCGGTAAGAAATTTCGACTAGTGTACCCAATCTTCTGGCCGGCGGTATATACATCAAATTATATAGTATATTTGATATAGACATATATATATAAATACAGGCGGTCCGCAAAGTTTCAAGAATGCATCGTGCACCAACAAAGGGAATCGCGTACACCTCTCGCATTCACTCGCACACGCAATAATAATACAATCCACGCGAACGTTGAAAAAAAAAAACGACAGGTTTATTCATTCATGGTGTGCGACGCGTACTCCGCGGGTACGAATGCAGGCCACGTTTTCGTCGAATAGCCCACCCTTGCGCGAAGAAGCGCGGAATTTTTTTTTTCGCCTGTGATCGCCCTCGCTGACTCGAAGACCAGGAGAAAAAAACCACACACACACACACCCACACGCAGGCAAAATCGTTTTCCCTATCGATCAGTAAAAGCGGCACGCTCGCCATTTTTTTTGTTCGTTCCGTTCTTTTTTTTGCTTCGCATGGAATGTTTGTAACGTTACGTTAACGTTGTCGAGCGCGCGGAATACGGGATAGGGATCGAGGATTTTGTGGAGGTTACATTTGAATTTCGTGAAATTTCGTTGCGCCGGAGCAAAGGCGTGTCATTGGCATGGGGGATTCTTCGGTCGAGCGGAAGTGCCCATCGCGCGTGTGGAGCCACCTCTTTATTATCGTTTATTATAGCTCACCGCGGAGTATACGAGATGGCGAGGGATCTCGGGTCTCGCGTGTGCGTATATACGCACAGCCCAAATTGTGGGTGAATAATGTATCGGGCGACGAGGAACGAGACACACAGGATGTGTCCTTTTTTAATTGCATTGCCGGGCATTTTTCGTCACCCTTCGATTATCCGAATGTTGTTCTAGAAATTCCGCAGACAAAATATTACGTTCCAATTGAATCTATACTCGGATGCCTTCCCAGGCTCGCTCTTCCAAACCCAAACCAACCCCAAAAATCTCGAGCCCCCATCTTTTTAACTCTCGGCCGTATTTGATTTAACTAGAATTCCGGCGCGAAGTTCCGCGCGATCGAAGCGGGTTCGATGATGGATGTGACGTCGTGACGCTGGTACAGGAAGAGAATCAGACGATTTTTTAAGGCAGGATTCTACTTTGAAACCATGAAAAAAACGCTATTTTCGTGAATTTTTTCTGAGAATACTATTAAAGATATCGATATGGGGTTTAAACTGTTCAATAAATACACTCTTTAAGTACATAAAAAAAAAAATTTAAATGTATTTTATTCATTTTTTGTACACGTAAAATATGTTTAAAGCCAACGCCTCGAAAAGCAGGTACCGTTGCCGTGGTCGTGAAATCTTCCCGACGGATGGTCTGAAACAAAAAAATCAAATAGTTTCATGTTCAGTATGTCTTCAGGAACCGACCTAACTAGAATATTTTATATACGTGCAAAATTAACAAAATGGCGGCTAAAATACGAAAAAAATGCCTTTTTTTGGGTCTTTTTTTGCAATAAAAAAATAGTTCTAATCAAAATTTTAAGTTGATTGTAGTTAGGTCGGTTGGTACACACATATAGAATATGTGTTCCAAATTTCATAAGGATCGGTTCAGTACTTTTTGAGTTATCACGACCACGGTACTTGAAAATGTCGTTTCGAGAAAAACGCGTTTAAAGTTTTGGTGAGTGATAGGTAGGTGCTCAGGGAGGTGCGTTCGAAAGGCGAAAAAGGATAGTTAGACTGCTTGGAACTTTATAAAATTTTGACCGAACATTCTTGAACATATTTACTTTCGAAAAATGTAAAAAAAAAATTTTTTTTTCAAAGTTTCAAAGTAGAATCCTGCCTTAAACGAGCGCTATGCGCTTAGCAACAATTGCTTGCCCCAAATAATTCAGCTTGTTGTTCTGCCCTGCGACATTCTTGTTTCTTCCGTCACCACGGAGTGACAGGAGGCCGGAAGTCTCGTCTTTATTTGTGCAACAGTTTGCTTCTAACTTTGAAATTATTTCAGTTACGAGGTGGTTTCGTTTTTTGTGCTTCAGGTTATTTTTAGTTACGGATTAGTTTCGTGCTTCTAGTTATATCTAGTTACGAACTAGTTTGGGATTTATAGTAACTTCTACTGAGTTTTCCGTTCCTAGTATCTTCTACTTCCCAGGTAGGAATTGACGATGAAAAAAGGGCTCGCCAAGCTCTGAAACAAGGCTCACATTTTTTAATTCAGGCTGAGCACCAGCCTGATTTCAGGCCTAGCTGAACCTCTGAATGATAACGCGGTTTCAGGCTCTTGCACACAGGCTTGACCAAAGGCTGGTAGAAAAGCCTGTACTAAGCCTGAAACGACGAAACAACAAGGCTCAAAACGAGCCTTAATGAAGCCTTCACGAGCATTTATGACCAGGCTTTTCCCAAACTCTTCCCGAGGCTATATGAGGCCTGTTTTTAGTTTTCTATATTCTACATTGGGGTAAATTTAATAAATTTGTAAAGAATTCATTTGATTTGTTATATATATTTATTATTTGTTATATTATTTGTTACAAAATATATATAAAAAATATGTTTAAAAACAATACTTTATTTTATTGCGTACTTTTATTTTCGTATATACTTTTTTGTGTACCTCATAAATATCGATAAGAGCATATGTTTAAATATTCTGAGCTGCCTCCTTCGCTTTCGTTTTTCGTGCCTTCGCACCCGACAAATTTATTGCTAAATTTTTTTTTCATAAAGGTACAGAAAAAATATTATTTTAAACTTATTTTATTTAATCACAACCTGAAACAAGTCTGCATCCAGCCTTGATTTTTCAGCCTCAAAATTCCCCGGCTGAATAAAGCTTGAAATAACCCTGAGTTTAGGCTAAGCAGCCAGTCTTGGTTCCAGGCTGCTCCAAACGATGCAATAAAACCTGGGCCAGGTCTGTCTCACTCAGGCTCGGTGAAACAAGGCTCGCACAAGCTTGTTTCCATCGTCAGCCTTTTAATTTCCTACCTGGGTTAGGAACTAGTTTTCCGTTCCTAGTAACTTTTACTTGGCAATTACTTTTGTGTTTCTAGTAACTTCTGCTTAGAGAATAGTTTTTCGTTTCCAGTCACTTCTACTTAAAAACTGGTTTCGTGTTTCTAGTAACTTTTCGTTCGAAACTAGACAACTGATCGGTTAATAGTCGATCGAACCACTCGCACCTGGCGTATACGAAAAGGTGTCGTTGATATGAAAAAGGGAGGAAAATATATAATCGCCCCGAGAGTGAAGCCTAATCGCGGCCTCATGGGCGACGAGTCTCGTAGCCTCGCGGCGTACACGAACGATTTTTATTAAATCCGACAAAGCCGCGCGCGCGTTCTCGCCCCTGCGTCCCCGAGCTCTCGTCGTACACCCGCGCGTTTCGCGAATTTGCAAAAAGCGTTCCGCGTTGCGCGTCCCGCACGAGCTTAGACATATTTTCTAGCCTCCACAATCGCCCGCTTTCCGCAAATTTTCTTTTTCTTCGCACGGCACTTTTTCTTTCCGTTTTTTTTTCTTTTTCATCACGCCTCGACTATACAAGTATGTACACGGCACGCAGCATCACGCGCGCCGCATTTTTATCTTTCCGATCCGTTGACAGCGCATCTCCGCAATCGCGTATATAATCGAGGCGCCGCGCGGCGCGGCGCGAGAAGCGGGAGAGCAAAAAATACGACCGTTCGAAATTGCTAAATGTTATTTTTAACGCGTCGCCATTTTCGGGCTTCGAAGGAAAGACGCGTATTTCGGCCGAGTGTTGCTCGGCGCGACTTTTCGGATTTACCGTACATACAGTCGCTTGCGAAAGAATTCGCCTACGGGGAAGAGATGATTTATTTTCATTTTTTTCACCTTCCGAAGCGGCGCTGCGATTGCGGCAGTCGCCACATTTGCGAGTGTTTGGGTTTTTTGCGGTGGATATTTCCTTCCGTCGATTTTTTTCACTGGGAAGCAAAATTTCTCTCTCTCTCTCCCTATCTCTCTTTCTGGTACAGCTATTGTCGGAGTAGTCTCGGAAACGAGACTACCGGTCTGGAAATATGCATCCGTTTCTAGGCCAACGACACGCCATTAGCGGAGTGAACGAGTGAAAAGCTGCACCGGCTTGGAGCGATCTCGGAGGTAGACTCGAACGATACACGTACTCGCGATGCAGAGATTGACGCGCTTGCGAATCTAGCAGTTTCATCGCGTACGTACGTCTGCGAAAATCGTTGTTGGTTTGGTGCACGCTCTTGCCAACAGGTCTGGCAACTCTGTAATAGCGAGGAAAGTACTTTTTTTTTTCTACGCCAAATTAAATTCGCTCTTTCGTCACAAGCGGCGCTGCTGTCGTTCGGTTCCGCGAGACGAGAATGAACATCCGTCATTTATTTCCTTTTAATTGCGTTTATTTAATCTTTTTGATTATTCTTTTTTGGCCTTTTTAACCTGTGAAAATCACTGAAACGTTTCTACGTATTGCTATTGGACATTTGCGACCTCAATGTTCGACAAAAAAGGCTTTGGATAATGATTAAAATAACGACATACACAATAAATAAATATAATTGCGTTCCGAAGATGCAAACTTGAAGACTTTGGGCAAGACCGTGTTCCGGTCCGCTAAAGTATAGCGAGGAAAGAAAAAGGGAGAAATAGAGTGCCGGAGAGGAGAGACGGTCGACAATCCACTCTATACTATATATATATATATATATATATATATATATATATATATATATATATATATATATATATATATATATATATATATATATATGATCATAAAAAGACTACGTTTTTGCCGTGGTGAAATAAGTTTTTGTCCAGCCAGAGCGAACCCAGGTGAGCGTTGGGCCAGCTGCGTGCCGGCCCTTTGCGTCGACCAGGAGGGACACACCGGTAAAATCCGCTCAGAGTCCCTCCGCGCCCGCTCCGTTCGTGTAGCGAAACAATAAAGCGGATATTCGAAATGGACTGGGGAATCTTCTTTCCAATTGAATACAATGCTTTTACATACCGGGCCTCAGGCCCGTATCGATCGACGCTTTTTACCAGGCTCATACTCATTTTATAAGAAAGACCTGTGCGTAACGGGGAAAAAAATGAATAAACCTTCGGTGAACTCTCCGACGGGGAAGCTTAACTTTTACGAATGTACGAGAGTGATACCTACTTTCGCTTCCTGTCCAGCTGTTCCGCGAGTCAAATTTGACAGGCAATTAGAATTTTTCGAACATCGATCTTCTCAACGTTCGAATCTTCGTACGTGTTTCGGGATTTCTTCTCTCGTTACTTCGCGCCGTGTCGAGTCTGATGCCGGAATAATTTTTTAAGAGCTTGCATTCCGTTTTTTTGACGCTCGTATTATTTATTGTTTTTCGGTGGAATATCGAGAGATTCGCGAGAGGAGTTAAATTTGGTGGGTTTTAAGGATGTATGGCAGCTACTGCAGAGTCGTTACAGAACTGATTATGCAATTTGCAAAAATCGCATTTAAAGACTAAATAAAATAATTGTAGTATTCATTGAAGCTAAAAAGGAAGATTTACCACAGCTCAAAGTAAAACATGCGGTACAGAAAGAAGAATTTTCAATTTTTAACTGCAAATTTAGTTGCTGATTTGATGTACGTTTTCCCTGACGTTGTCGTGGTTACGACATACGAGCTAAAGAAATACGAAAACGGTCCCATTTAACTCGCAATATCTCGCAAAATATATGGGCACATGTCGATTTTTTTTTAACGTATCATGAACATTACAGCGATACCGCACAAAAGTTTTTTTTACAACAGAGTACTCCGGAAATACCTTTTTTGCCAATGTAAAGGGAATTTTGGACGTACAGTCCTATGTTCCCCGTGTTAAATGACCCAACTTTGAATTCGTTTATCTCAGCATTCACGTGGGCAAATTTTGTTTTTTTAATCTCAAAAAGTTCTCGATATTTTCCTTTACAATATCAGTGAGTTTCAATTCGAACAGAAGTAAATAACTTAGTTGCCATACATCCTTAAATCGCGATCGGTGGCGTTCGACGAATATACGTGAGTGGGAGAAAAAAGGGGAGTGATATGATTTATTAATTGGTAGATTGACAATTTATCGAGACACGTAATTATAATGTGGAATTGAAATCGGGACGCAGGGGAAGGGAAGTTCAAGTACGGAGAAGGGCCGCAAGGTATCCGCTTGAAATAACGAAGCTTGGGGATGGTAGGTGGGCAAAAATGCCCAAGGGAACAAGTAAGACCAATTGTCAATGGCAACCCATCAAAGTGGGGAAAATAAATAAAAGTAGCAATGGAAAGCGTAGGTGAGGGGGCAATCTGGCAAGTCGTATGGAATGAAAATGTAAGGGAGCTGGAAAGATAAATAGAAAGAGGCGTAAAAATTGTAATTGAACAACAAATTCAGTACAATTTCAGCAAAATCGATGGATCAACATACTGCAAGGAATATAAACATAGGAAAACAGGGATACGCTAAATAAAATATTGGGAGGACAAGACGAGAATTGAAAGAAACGTGGGAAAGTATAACTTGTGGTAATGTCGGGAAAGACACGGGGTAAAAAGGGTATGTAGTCGCCAAATGTAGAATATGCAAGCAGGCAATTGAACATTTGCGAATGTACGAAAGTTAAGGGAAAACTAAAGCTAGAAATAGCAAATGAACTGGAGAAATGGTTGGAAAATAGCAGAGGGTTAGAAATTGACCGAAAAATAGAAGCGCAACTGAAAATGCAAGCGGCAAAGCAACTGTGCGATTATATCGGACAATTTGAGAAACAAGCAACTAGGATAGATATGAGAAAACTGATGTAAAATAATTGCTGTAAATGAGAAGGGACGGGTGTTTATGTAGATACCTTTAAAAAGGGTATAGAATGAATAAAATACTGCTATTAAGGAGGTTGGAGCGTTAGCCACAATCCAAGGTTAAATGTAATAAAAAATACATGTTATTGTTTAGACTATACTGAGTCTTTACGAATTTTTTGAACTTTTCTCACCACCAAACACCAGAGATAAAAAATAGTTTAATGTATGTAATTTAACGTGCGGTTAGATGGGCAAGACTTTCACACTAAAGGTTATGTAATTTTTTTTGTTATTCAGCACCAAGATAAACCATTTCTAATAACGGATTAACGCAAACTGAACCTTTGTGAACATTTAGAAAAAAAAATCCTCATCTTGCCCATCGTAAACCATGGGCCAATAATCTCGTGACGTAAATATGAATAGACACAATTATAAATTACTCAAAATTTCATTGTGAATTGTATAAAACATTCGTTGTCGTAATTTTTTCATAATTATCATCGATAATTTTATACTTTTTCAAGTTGGTAGTAACAGAAAAGTTTTTCTACTTTACGTAATAAAAATATTAAAATGCATAATTTTGCCCTTTAATTATATATTTAAAAAATTAGCATATACAGAATAAATCTGTACCTCGTATGCATTTTTTTGAGGTTCATTGAAAAAAAAATGAATAAACCGTCATTTGACTCAACTGAATCGCTCCAACCTCGTTAAACGAAAAAATTAACATATTTCTAGTTGTCACGATGATAGCAACAATAATAATGACAATTCATATTAGAAACCTAAGTGTGGCGTGAAATGGGAATACACGATAAAACGGTAGTTTAAACATAAACATTAATATGAAACAGAATTCTATACTACAAATGCATCCATAATATTAACATTAATCATTAGATTCATATTTATAAAGATTAATCATTAGATTTATTCCTAAAAACATTTATAATTAAGTTTGTATCTAAAAATATCAACAATTTAATTTATATATCAAACATTTATAATTATATTTATATCTGTAAAGACGGAGCGAAAAGGGAGAGAGAGAGAGAGAGAGAGAGAGAGAGAGAGATCATCCAATAAAACGAACCAAGAAAAACATCTCGTGATCGTTTATGAAACACTTTCGACACTTTAATCATATGACTATCGATAGAATATCGAAGAAAGTGATAACGCATCGCGTCGTCAGCTTGAAACGAGATTTGTGTGCGCGAGTACGCTCGGCGTATCGGTTCGCAGGTCGAAATCAGCGATTATTATCCTTAGTATTACCAATGTCGATAATTTTACACCGCGCGCCGGATACAGTGCCACATTAGCAAAGAGAGAGAGAGAGAGAGAGAGAGCGTGCACTCGGGCGCACTCTCCTTGATTTTCCACGAGCATTTTTCCCCCTTCCCAATGTCCACGGATACTATCCTCGTAGGTGAATTTTCCCTCTTTTTTCCTCTTTTCGCAAACGGTTCTCCTTCGACGCTCTCTCCCTCTTTCTCCCTCTCGTTTGACTCAAACCTATGCGTGACTCTCTTGCCTCGCTTCGTAATACTTCTTTTATTTTATTCTAACTTGTCGATCTTTCGCCGATAACGAAATTGCCCAGCGATCTTCCGAGAGCAACGTCGAATTTATACCACGTGATAGATTATAGGGACTTTCTCAAACGGACTACGCCTGAGACGCACAATTGGCGGTTTTGAAAAATACTTGCGCACTCCGAGATTTATGGCGAGACGTCTTGGGAAAGAAAAATCATTATTAATTCATTCGTTTTCTCGTACACATTTTATTCAGGCATATTGGAGCAAGTGTTTTATGTTCGAATCGGATTGAAGTGATCGACGACCGCGATCTTTTTTGACGGCTTGTGAAAAAATGTATGCTTTGGACTAGTTGCTCTGGCGATACAATTTTCGAAATGGTTGGAAATGGAGATGGCTGATAGTCACTTTCCTTGGGAACAATATCCGCGTACTATTTATGGCGAACAGGCCGTGCGAAATATTTATCAACCGCGATAAAAGAGAGAATATTCCCAAGACCTCTTTGTAACGTTATACAGTGTGGCGGGAACGTGACGTCTAAAAGGAAAATCTAGCTGCCCCGTTTCGACAGTCATCCGAATCAATCTCACGTATGTTCGACTGTCTTTCTTCGTTTTCGAGAAAAAAGCATTCTTTCAATTTTCTCTTTTGTGTATGTACGCTCCTCGTGGTTTTTCGTACTTGTTTTAACGTTATTAAGGTAGTTCCTCTGCGAAAATCTCAACCGAAAGTTTACATACCATGTTCATGTTTAAAAGATTGATAATTGGTTTAAATAGTAATAAATAAAATTAAAAACTACGCAATATTGACTCGGTACTAGTAGATAATACGATGGATACCATTTATTGCCGTAAAATATATTTTATATTGTGTTTTTGATCTACCATTGCCAGTAAACTTTTTGCTGGGACTGTCCAGACTTTGCCCCAATTGTTTTTTTTTCCAGGCTTTGCCAGGCTTTGCCAGGCTTTGCACCAAAATTGTGAGGGCTTTTCATGGTTATATCTTGGAAACTAGATGGCGAATCATTCTCATTTTTTTTTCACATTATTCGTGATATCTTACTCTAGCTTATCCTCGTTTTTTATCAATTTCTTAATTTTAGTTTTGACGGCAAAATTAATGATGCTCTGTTTGCCAATCATAACGCATCTGTTGCGTGTAAACCAAGCCAACTTTAAGTGTAAATATCTCAGGTTTGGGGTGGTCAAACTTATTCAAATTGCATAGATGTTTGGATAATGTATTGAATAACATATATGTCAAATTTCAACCATTTCTTAATTCAACTCTTCTGTGGAGGTACTACCTTAAGTGCACTTTTGAGCAGTAAATAAATGACCAACCGAACACTAACGTATATGCCTTAGATTGTGATGAAAAATTTAGAAAAAAGGTTCGAGAGGATCAGTCACTGAAGTTCAGATGATAAAAAATACTTAGTCTAGTCTGAATGACTTCCAATGGCTTTTAAAAACGTCCAAGAGCAAAGTAGACACACAAAAGGGATAAAACCTATGCTACGGAAAAACTCGAAAAAACGTAAAAATCCTTTTTTTTTCATGGTATTGCAGTTTTTATCGTTGGAATGCAATGAAATTATTATCATTTTTTGCAGATTCAGGCTACAAATATCAATGAAGTATTTATGTATATAATTTGTAAGAACAAATGTAAATGGGAGGCGGGGGGGAAGGGGGTTATCACCCTTAGAGGGAAATAAAGACTGAAGTATTTTGGAGATCCTTATTAGGAATCCATAACCTAAAACTGCAAAAGATGAGTTTAAATAGTAATAGAAATACAAATTCAAGTCGCGAAATACCGCACCAATAAGGCTAGTTATCAAAAAACTATAAATAACACCTCACTGTCGCAAGAATAACCTAACACAATTACCAGGATCTCGTCACACACGTTTGATTAATGAAAGCCAAATTGGCACACTGTAAAATGTAACAGAGAAACACCGAATAAAAATTATTTTCATTCGTTCATTCAGAAATACAAAACCATTTTCGTTGCATTCCAACGATGCAAACTTTGACACCATTTTGTCTCGATAACTAAAAAAGATCGCAGAATATACGTGAGGGTGATACGGATAGGTATGGTCTTGAAGTTTGCATCGTAGGAAAGCAACGAAATTTCTTGAAATGTTTTCGTTTCCCCATTATTATTTTACAAAATCTTTTTTCTCAAATGTAATTTCTAGATCTCTAAATAGGCGACTTCAAAGTGACTGAGAGATTTTGGTGACGAATATTTGTCAATATAAATCCGAGCAATTGAATAGTTTAATGATTTTTATTGCATTCCAACGATGCAAACTTGAATCTCAAATAAGTATTGATGCGAGGCATTTAGATTTTTCTTTCGGACGTCACTTTGCAGTCACCCTGTACGTATATATATATATATATATATATATATATATATATATATATATATATATTAGGGTGTGCGGAAAAAAAATCGATATTTTTTTTTCGGTTGCATCCACCAAAAAAAGGTGAATTAAGGTAAAAAGAGAAGAATCCTCGAAGGAGAGCTCGAACAAAAATTATTTCGAACGGCGCATTGCATTTGAATACTTTCCATAAGAATAACACAGGAAAATATTGGCACTTCTGAACGTCGTAGTAAAACTCTTCAGGAAAAAATCTCACAAAAATGTCAATAAGATATTCTGATAGAGAATTGAATTCCCTACAAAAAAAGTTCCTACGAACAATTAGCTTAGAACAACCGTTCAAGTGGTATCGCTGTCTGAAATTAAATTTCATTATTTAAGCGGCGTGCGCGCCATAGCACACGCTGCCACCTGGCGGCAGCATGCGGTAGCTCGTAGTGCAAAATTACAAGCTTCACACTAGCGCCACGAACGGGAAACCGCGACATTTTTCGCCCATTTTCGCCCCAAATCAAGATCTGTCACTGCTACAAAATTTCATTCGTTATTGCGAAGTGAATCCTGTAGTAGGGGAGGCTGCCTCGAAAAAATTAGCCAGTCACTTGTGGTACTTTAACGAGAAAATTGTTGCTTTATCGTTTTTCGACAATGCTGTGCCGATAAGTGTGAAGGCAAAAATGGTACAAGCCCTGCAATCTCGAGAAAAAACCAAAAATCCTTCCGAGTGAATCATTAAAAAAAAATGATTGGGAAGTGTTGCTGAAAAAAGACATGAGCGATTTCGTTACTCAAGAATCCTTCTTTCTTTTCCAGCAATTCAATTTACCTCGTGATTTTTGGAGAGTAAATATTGAATTATGGCCGGAAAATTCCACTTATTTGAGTTGCTCAGATTTTTTTTTTAATCCAAAAGTCGTTAATAACGTAGCCGAACGAGGTGTCACTTTGATAGAAGCATATAACGGTTCATTACCAAAAAGCGAAGAGCAGCTACAATATTTATTGGGTGTAGTGCAAAATCATCGACAGAAATACCCTAATTGCAACAAACAGACTCTTAAAAAAAGGAACGATAATTATCAACGATTATAATGTAAAAACAAATTATTTTTTCTTATTAAACCAAATTCATTGAATAAAACTTTTCGAAACACGATCAATGATGGACCTCGTTTCTTTTATATTTCTTGTTGCACTTGATTCTTTTTTGTATCAGAGAAGTATTTTGAGAACGATTCCATGCAAATTGTATGTTAGAGCAGAACATTCTCTACAAAAAAACCCAAAAAGTTTTTTCGTATAGCGAAAAATTCGTTTTTTACAGCCTTTTGAATTTTTTTTTTATCAATTCAATTTCAGACAGCGATTTCACTTGAACGGTTGTTCTAAGCTAATTTTTCGTAAAAACTTTTTTGTTGCAAATTCGATTCTTCATGAGAATATGTTAATGACATCTTTGTGCGATTTTTTTCTGACGAGTTGCACTACCACATTTAGAAATCTCAATATTTTCCTGGGTTATTCTTATGGAAAATATTCAAATGCAATGCGCCATTCGAAATAATTTTTTTTCGAGTTCTCCTTCGAGGTTTCTTCATTTTTTACCTTAATTCACCTTTTTTTGGTGGATGCAACCGAAAAAAAAAGTATCGATTTTTTTCCGCACACCCTAATATATATATATATATATATATATATATATATGTATGTATGTATGTATGTATGTATGTATGTATGTATGTATGTATGTATGTATGTATGTATGTATGTATGTATGTATGTATGTATGTACCATACGCACATATGCCTGTGGAATAAATCCGCAATGGCCTTGAAATTGCCCCCGTGTGAAATGGAGCACTCGAATAAACAGATACGTACTTACCGTATTCGCAATGAACTAATTTACGATCTCCGCGTCTTTCAGCAATGTACGGGAGTCTTACGGAAACGCTATCATGCCGATAAAAATTACATACATTATTTCCGACTACTCCGAGCCTGTATTGTCCTCGACAAATGACATTTGCAATTTACGAGGCATTCTCGAAAGGCCCGTCTTCGGTGTATTGCCGAAAACCCGTTTTTCTCCATGGTGCAACAAAGAATCTTATTTATTTTTTCATTTTATTATATTTACTGCTATCTTGACTGTTCTTTTGCACTTTTAGGTTATGGATTCTTAATATGGAGCTTCAAAAATATTACAGTAAATTATAGCCTTAATGTGGCAAAGAAATTGGCCAATAGGAAAAAATTATAATTTTGTTGCAGTTCAAACGGGTCGAAAATAGGTAGCTTCTTCCGATTTTTGTTTCCTGCTAGATTATTTGTTTGGTATTTTGAAAAGGGTATGTTATAGAATAGAGGATACATTGAACTTATTACGTGCAAATTTTTATTTAAAACAAATAAATGCTAACAACGTTATTGAGGTATCATAGATCATCTGTATAAAAAAAAAACGGCGGGTGTTAAAAAAAGTGTAATTGTGGCAAAATTTTTACTTATATTAGGGGACTCAGAAAATACTAACGTTCAAGAAGAAAAAAAAACCCAGCTACGTACAACGATAGATACAGTAATAACGGAAATTTTGGTTTCTTTAAATTGGAAATCGAATGGTTATAGGTACTTATGATTTCGGCCAGGTCGCGAAAAGTTGTTTCGAGGAAAACTCGATCTAAAGTTTTAGTATACGTAAATCGTTGGGCTACCTGCACTCACTAAATAGTCTGTAACTTGATCGATTTTAAATATTTCAACATGAACCGTTTTGCACATATTCTTGAATGTGTATGCTACGAAAAAAATGCAAAAAAAAAAAACAATTTTTTTACCCGTCACAGTGGCGTCCCGCCTGGAATACCATTTTTCTTTACGGTCTTTAATCAAGTTCAAATGGGAACCGTTATACCATAGTGAAGTCATCGCTTCAGTGGACCAAGTTCCATTGTAATTTGACAAATAAAATGTCTTTTATTTCCTACCTCACGCGTCTCTCTAGTCTATTGAAAAATACGTGCCTCTACAGTTCCCATGTCTCACACGTCTGGCGTTGCTTGTTTTTTGCTTCTCCTCGCGCGGGTGAATAGAAATTTTTACATGTACGTGCTTCTTTCTTATTATTAACATCACAAACACACACACGCACGCACGCACACACACACACACACACACACACACACACACACACACACACACACACACACACACACACACACACACACACACACACACACGCACGCACGCACGCACGCACAAAAATAAAATCAAATAAAGAGAAAAATCCAGCAAAGGATTGATGCAAAAGATCGAACGGTTCGTTGCCCTTGGCTCATTCACCATCGAACTGCGACTATAATCCCCTCGTAATTGCATGACTCACTCGACCTCACAAAGATTCATCAGGCACGAAAAAAAGAAGAAATAGAAATCACAAAAAAATATCATTTGGCTGAACCTTGAGGCAAAAAAAAGAAAAAGGTACTCGGCTCCCTCTCGTTGCGAAATATATAACGCTGTGAAATTCTGAGGTGAAATTCGTGGATTACTTTATAAGGAAGGAGATCGGGGGGGTTTAACGTACATCGGGGAATTGCAAAATGTGGAATTGTCGTGACTACATTACGCGCGTCAACGTGCGCTGCGGAGGGACTATCGCCACGCGAACCATGGACGTTCCAGTACGTTAATTCCCTCGCGAGGATACGTATGTTGTGGGTGTGTGTGGGGGGGGGAAGGATATTTTGAGCTCCTTTATTATATGTGGCGGTTTTGAGGACGGTCCTTCGAATTGTTTTCCAACGAATCGTTGAATATGAGGACGATCCTCTAGTTCGAATGTCTTCAATGTCACATTCCCTCTTTATATATTTGTAGATTTACCTGCTCTTTTCGTGTTCCCACCAGACGAGCATAATCACCGCCCCGGAAAGAAAAAAGCGTTCGCTCGTTGTGCACAAAGGCGTCACGACGTAACACGAGAATCGCTTTACGCGGGATTGGTGGGTACTGTGGAGGCCTGAGGCGATTCCCCTAAATGAATTTTCATGGCTCAGGATGATCGTATGTGCTCGCGTTAGAATGACTAAAAGATACAATCACCGAACCCCCATCCGAATTATGTTTTCGGAGCACTGCCGTAGGAGGAAGATCGAAAGGCATCAACTTCTCGAGGATACGAAGCATCAAACAGTATAATGTGGAAGTTTGCATCGTTGGAACGCAACGCGAATAATTTATTTTTCATTGCAATTTGTTTTTTTTTGACGGATCAAAAGCTACGGCGAACGTTTTTTAACGGAGACTTTGTCCTTGGAGATATTTCAGGTGTTTACATTTCATTTTTTTTAAAGGAAACGAGTAAAGCTTTTTGAGTGCGGTTTTTTTCTTGCTTTTATTCATGATATACAGAACGTTAAAATTAAAAAAAAAAAAAAACCAAAATGGCGGCCGTTGCAGCTCCGCAAAAACAGGTCCTCAAATCGCGGCAGGTAAACGGCTGACATCACTGCTCCCTCTTTGTTGATCTGAAACACAAATTCAAAGCATATTATCAATCTGTGGCCCTTTGTTCATGGAATGACGGATGGGTTTTTCGTTCAGTACAAATTTCGGAAAATGGCGGCAATTTAAAAAAAATCGAATTTTCGCGTTTTTTCGCATAAAAAGATAAATAATAAATGCAAAAATGTATCTATCGAAAAAACGATCCGTCATTCCGTGAATACATATTTTCTGAGTATGCTCTCCAAATTTCAGGTCGATATGTTAATTACAGCGGTGAGGAGAATGTCAGCCATTTTTAAAAACGTGTTTTCGAGAAAAACGCGTTTAAAGTTTTGTAATGAGTTTACACAAATGTGTTTATAATAACCGCTAATCGGCAATGCCTGGTCCATAGAGGCATCCCTCCGCTTTTTCTAGCTGCTCATGTTGAGCTCAAATTGATTTTTTGAAAATTCCAAGGACAAAGTCTCCCTTAAGATGCTTGTTGGAGACCTGCGACTTAAATCGATCCAATAAGATTCTCGATAGCAAAGACAATGGAGAAGGAAGAAAATGAAAAGGTGTTTCCGTTGCAGTCCAACGATGCAAACTTCAACAGTATCAAACAGTTTGCTGAACTTTGCCGGTCCAAGTGTTTAATTCCTGCTTTTTAAATTTTTGTAGGGATTATCTTTGAAAACCGTGACTAGGTCCCCCGAGCGAGTCCATCCGTCTATACCAGCAGATTCATCCGATCCTCCTCGGTATTCTTGTTATCCTTTAGGCTCAAGCCTTGTTTAGGCTGAAAAAAGGAAACAATTCACGAGAGTGAAGTGGAGCGAGTAGATTCGGGTGGAATTATTTATATTGACGCAGAAATAATTGTGGAAAAGAAATTGCCGTTTTTAGGTTGACAAGATCTTGTTTTGGATAATTTTGAGACCATTGAAAAAATGTCACAACCCAGCTAGGAATTGACGATGAAAAAAGGGCTCGCCAAGCTCTGAAACAAGGCTCACATTTTTTAATTCAGGCTGAGCACCAGCCTGATTTCAGGCCTAGCTAAACCCCTGAATGATAACGCGGTTTCAGGCTCTTGCACACAGGCTTGACCAAAGGCTGGTAGAAAAGCCTGTACTAAGCCTGAAACGACGAAACAACAAGGCTCAAAACGAGCCTTAATGAAGCCTTCACGAGCATTTATGACCAGGCTTTTCCCAAATTCTTCCCGAGGCTATATGAGGCCTGTTTTTAGTTTTCTATATTCTACATTGGGGTAAATTTAATCAATTTGTAAAGAATTCATTTGATTTGTTATATATATTTATTATTTGTTATATTATTTGTTACAAAATATATATAAAAAATATTTTAAAAAACAATACTTTATTTTATTGCGTACTTTTATTTTCGTATATACTTTTTGTGTACCTCATAAATATCGATAAGAGCATATGTTTAAATGTTCTGAGCTGCCTCCTTCGCTTTCGTTTTTCGTGCCTTCGCACCCGACAAATTTATTGCTAAATTTTTTTTTCATAAAAGTACAGAAAAAATATTATTTTAAACTTATTTTATTTTATCACAACCTGAAACAAGTCTGCATCCAGCCTTGATTTTTCAGCCTCAAAATTCACCGGCTGAATAAAGCTTGAAATAACCCTGAGTTTAGGCTAAGCAGCCAGTCTTGGTTCCAGGCTGCTTCAAACGATGCAATGAAACCTGGGCCAGGTCTGTCTCACTCAGGCTCGGTGAAACAAGGCTCGCACAAGCTTGTTTCCATCGTCAGCCTTTTAATTTCCTACCTGGGGAATCAGATATCGAGCCAATGACTTTTCTTTGGGTTCGTAGCCTGCGAGTAATTTTCTCCACTGGTAATCCGAAAATACCGCAAATATATACCCAGGGTGAGCCGATACTTTTCGGGTCACCCTGCATATATTCCCCTCGCGATTTTTTCCCCTTGCGTTGTCGTTATGACGTGCACTGTTCGCCGATAAATAAATAGATAACTGAACACTAACGTTGATGCCTTAGATTTTGACGAAACGTTGAATAAAATAGGTCCGAGAGGACCAGTCATTGAAGTTTAGACGACTGGGGCTGACGTTTTCATCGTCGAACAATAACAAAAAATTCTTTTTCATTTTCTACTTTCATCATTACCCAAAATCATATTTTGCACATTTACGTTGTAGATCGCTGAGTAGGAATCCGAAAAAAATTCTTGCGTAAAAACTATATAACAAATATTTAAAAATTCAGCTAAAAAACGAAATTTTCTCAGCTCGTATCCGTCAAACGAAATTCGGGAAGTATTAAAAATTAATTTTCGTTGCGTTGCAACAATGCAAACTTCAACGTCATTCAGATGTTAACAAAAAATACTTATACTCTAAATGGCTCCCAATTGCGTTTAAAAAATTCCAAGAGGCGCATACAAAATACAGGCAAAAAAGATTAAAAACGCATGCTACAAGAAAAGTGGAAAAAAAGAAATAGAAAAATGCCTCTTTCTCGAAAACAACAAATATCGTAGAACATACATGGGGGTACTTTGGATAGGTATTGATACGAGGCATTGCGGCATTTTTGGGCGTCACCTTTCGGGCCACCCTGTATACATATTTTCGTAGATTCTCGACCTCCATAACCTCGTACGGTTCCGCTGAGACTTTTCTCCTCCTCCGTAATTCACTCGTATATTCCCGTTTTGTCCCGCACTGAATAAACGCGCACTCACGGCGCGACATATGTACGGTGTCTCTACTGGAGGCGACGAAAACATGCCGAAAAACGTTGTGTCTTCGATACACAAGAATTATTTTAAAAACTCGCCATAGCCATTAAAACCGTACGATAATTCCCGACCAAACTTTTGTCACCCGTCGTAATGTACGTTTCCTTCTTTACGATGCAGGGAATTTTTTTTCGAGGTCGTCGATAAAGTCCACTCGGATATTTCTATAAATGGTAAAAGACGCCACGAATCCGGAATTTTCACCGTTTTTTTTTCCTCGTATGCCCCGTCTCGTTCCCTTTCTCCGGCCGATGATGATTTTTTCCTCCTCTTCTTCGTCCTCTTCTTCACCGGGGAACCAGAATCATTATCTCTCGGAGTTGAAGCGTGGGCACGCGTTCCACCTATGTATACACAGCTACGGAGAAGAAAGAGACACTTGTACGTATCTTGAGCCTTCTTAATGTTACCCCGAGACTGCTGATATTCTAGTATGAGGCCGTGGGAAAAACACCTGCGATTCGCTCTACGCACTCGTTTCTCGTAAATTGTTGCATTGTCCAATGTTCGATAAAACATTTAGCATGGAACATTCAAATTGCAAATTAATATTGCATTTCCACTGTACAACGACGAATTTTTTAACGAAGAAATTTGTCATAGCGCTGAAGTTTGCATCGTTGAATAAAACCATTATTATCCATTTCTTGATTTTTTCTTTTTATCACTATACAAAGCCTTTTTTGAAAATTAAGATCGTAAATTTCTCATAAGAATGCGTAGAAATGTTTGAGCGATTTATAGGTAAAAAAATTAGTGCAATTAAAAAGAATTAATTTTTGTTGCATTCCAACGATGTAAACTTCGAAGTCGTAATTTGTCACTTTGCAGTATCAAATATATTATGGATCTATAATAAGAATAAGAATAATAAATGCATGTCTTCGTGTCGAAAATAAAAAAAGGGTTTTTTTCACATTCTAATAATAACTCATTTGTTTTTCGAATTACTTAAAAACCATACTTAATTTCGAGGCGAGTAAATGCATTTTTCGAATAGTCAAAATTTGTGTTGAGATAATGAAATCGATATTGAAAATAAGCTTTATCGATATTTGAGAATCTTGGACCGAATTTGGGAAATTTCGATTACTTGTTGAGTTATAAGATTCGGAGCATAAAGAGCGAATCTTCCATATATATTAAATGAGAAAAAAAATTATCCAGTGCTACTTATTGAACTTAAACTGGAGGCCAATTTTGATACGATTTTTTTGTTACCTAATTATATTGATTAACGGGTTACACCTTGCTCGTGGCCGGAAAAGTGATAAATTTTCGTAATTTTTTTCTGGAAAAACTCCTGGACGTATTAAATTTTTTTTCCTTACTTCAAAGAGTATGGTTATGAGGACCTTTTACAATTTTTGTATTGAAAAATATTGGTAAATGTGGTAGATTCAATGGTTTGTACAGACCGTTGTTCGAAGAAGGTTCTTCGAAAAATCCGCGGAAATAAAACAAATCAAACGAAGTTACTTTTTGTAAGAAATTCTCTAGTGCTTGAAGGAAGCATTCAATAAAAAAAAAATTTTAATGGTCGCAGTCCAGAGTGAAAATATCGATTTTGGTTGAAAAAAGGCTTTATTTTCGTTGATGAAAAAAAAACTGCGTCGAAAAAAAAATTCCATTCAAGCACTGCTTTTTTATATGAAGCTTAGTTTGAAGCTTGTCAAATTTGAAGTTGATTGGTGCAGTGGTTTTTGAAAAATCATGGTTACCGATTTTAAAAAGACATTCTGAGAAAAACGCGTTTAAAAGGGTAAACGTCGAAAATGATTTTATTTCTTCGACACGTACATGAACGCGCGCGCGTGTGTGTGTGTATATATATAGTTCTTATTATTATTAATATCGTCCATCCGCGATCTTTCATACGACGAAATGAAGATGATAAATACGGATACTATAAAATCATAATTTTCCGATGTAATAGATACAGTGCAAACGTTACTCTGTGTATAATAAACTTTGCTAATATTGCCGGTTTCGTAATTCGACAAAGATATTCACGATCGGTACTCGCGTACATGTACGAGTCGGCTTTATTCCGCATGCTTATTACCGTGCTCTAATGGACCAGTAGCCCGTATGCAAAGCATACGTAATGTATATGTGTGTACACGAGGCAACTAGAGGAATAGATTGAGGGAGGCTCGAGCTAGAGAGGGAGAGAGAAAGAGAGAGCGAGAGAGGCCGGGTGGACGGATGGACAAACAAAGAGAGAGGGGTACAGACAAGGGACGAGAGCATTACGTAAGATGAACATAGAGCAACGCTTTATGGGAAGTTACGCTCTTCGAGCAAGAAGTTCTCGAGTCGGTTCATGGGAAGCTGACCAGACATTCGATACTGCGCGAGGATACGTTTCGCCGTAGATTGCGGCCTCCAGATATGATATTACATCTGTACGAACTATCGTCCATGCGGATGATACTCTCCGGTCGAATCTCCCACGTGTACCGATCGCTCTGGCGTATCACGAATGCAGAAAAATCGACGAGGAGCAATTTCGATAATTGCGGGAGGAGAAAAAAAATCGACGCGGTGGTCTTCCGTACAGGCCATGAGATCCGAATATTCTTTGGCTTCATCTCGAGAACGGAATTTTAAAAAAATTGAAAATAAACAGAAAATCGTATATCGGAATAGCCACTGTCGTCGCAGCTGGCGAAGAACTCGCGCGTGGGCGATTTTCTTTTTCCTTCCCTCGCTTCCGATACACGCTGAAGAGAAAAAAAAAGGAAAAAACAAAAACAGAACGACACGGATCGCTGTGTGGATCGAAGTGAGAATCCGTTGTTTTTGCTTCTTCTTTTTGGGTTTAAAAATAACGTGAATCAGTTGGAGCGTCGTCTCGCGGAGATTTTCTCACCGTAGTACGCGGCCGAAGGGTTCTCTAGGCTCGATTCACTGACCCAGATCGCGCATCAATTGTATCGGGGGGGCACGCACACACGCGGCGAGTAGACGGATACTTCATTCGACCGCGTGTCACTCGATGAGGGATATAAAAAATACGCACAAGCCGGAGTAGCCAGGCCAGAGAGTATCGTCAGGACTTCGCAGTTGATGCGAAGTAGATCAGTCACCACGTGGCATGAGAGTGCGAGAGAGATGGATGAAACTTTCAAAGAGACTTCTCACAGTCAAATTGTATTTGTGGCGAAAGAAATTTGTCGAGCAGTTCCCGTGCAGCAATTGTAGGGATCCAATTGAATTCCCATACTTGGATCTACTTCCTGATAGGGATTCAATGGATCGTTGCATTGGATGTCTATTGGCGTTGAAGTTTGTATCGTTGGAATACAACGGAATATTTTTTGTTGACTGAATTGTCCAAATTTTCTCGGATCGATTTAAGGATGTATGGCAGCTACTGCAGAGTCGTTACAGAACTGATTATGCAATTTGCAAAAATCGCATTTAAAGACTAAATAAAATAATTGTAGTATTCATTGAAGCTAAAAAGGAGATTTACCACAGCTCAAAGTAAAACATGCGGTACAGAAAGAAGAATTTTCAATTTTTAACTGCAAATTTAGTTGCTGATTTAATGTACGTTTTCCCTGACGTTGTCGTGGTTACGACATACGAGCTAAAGAAATACGAAAACGGTCCCATTTAACTCGCAATATCTCGCAAAATATATGGGCACATGTCGATTTTTTTTTAACGTATCATGCATATTACAGCGATACCGCACAAAAGTTTTTTTTTACACAAGAGTACTCCGGAAATACTTTTTTTGCCAATGTAAAGGGAATTTTGGACGTACAGTCCTATGTTCCCCGTGTTAAATGACCCAACTTTGAATTCGTTTATCTCAGCATTTACGTGGGCAAATTTTGTTTTTTTAATCTCAAAAAGTTCTCGATATTTTCCTTTACAATATCAGTGAGTTTCAATTCGAACAGTAGTAAATAACTTAGTTGCCATACATCCTTAAGCCACATAATTCCGCAGATAATTTTTTAGGCTCCTAAGAGGTCTGCGATGCAAATGTACAAAATGTACGGATTTCGATACTTAGAAAAGTAAGGAAATAAAAAGCAAATCGATGCATACCAACGATGTAAACTCCAAGCCCATGTTTTCTATACTAATACGTCACGCTCGTACATTGGATTCTAATCGGGATTTCCCATTGGAATTCAATTCGAATCTTAAAGGATTGCCACGTTATCGTACGGAGTCCGCTACAAGTCTTCGTGGGTCCCATTGCATTCCGTTCGTTGAATTTTTCAAGTAAAATATAGGAGATTTGTGCTTAAGATGGCATACTTTTTCGTTTAAGATAAATATTTTAATAAATGACGTCGCATGAATTCAAAGCAAAGCGGATATCCACAAAGCTTTGTTATTATATTGAAATAGAATCAGTTTCCGGACATTGGTTACTTAAATAATAAATAGAAAATTAAAAAACCACAAGTCGGTCGACGTGTGTAGGACGACATACTTCAGTTTAGGATGACATATGTATGTCGTCTCACTTACGGCGGCTAATTTATGCTCAGATACATTCATTTCTGGGTTAAAGGTTAGTTCATAGCAGTGAATACTTACCGAAACATTATTACAGTGTCGATGAAGTGTTGCCTGTGGCACGTTAACATGTTTGGATGCTAAAAGCCAAACTCTTGTATTCTTCTTTACAGGTAAAATGTTGTTGTCACTAGCTCTTACGTGCCAAGATTCGTTTATAATAGCCAGGCATAATATAACGATGAGCCAATAAATTTGATTTTATATCCGGTTTTATACGCAGCAGGGTGAGATGGCGAAAGATCTTACACCGACGTCTGGTATGTCAAATTCCCATTAGTGAATGTAAATTTTTTTTATTTGTTGTGACTAACAAGGGGGCAGTACGGCAGTCGGATTTTTGTAATTTTTCGTACTCATGGTTGAAATATGTGAATATAACTCACATATTTCAACATTTATTCTTCTATTTATATTCCTATTAATCTACAAGGGAGTTTATGTAAATATTATTACTGGATATTTTTACGTCGCCTATTCGCAATTTCAAGCAAGAGATAATCAAAAATAAGACTTGCATTTATCATTGACAATTATAATTACATATATGTGAATTAGCATAGATTTTATGATTTTTATCCCGGGATTATTTATTTATTTTTTTATAAATAATCACCTATTGTTATATATAAATAATATATGATCATATATGAGAAAATATATAATTATGTATAACTATAATGAATTTTGTACATAAATAACTATATATGGATTTTGTCCATATATAAACATATATAGATATATTATATTAATTATATATAATAATATGTGATTATATACAACAAAAATTTATCGGGATATTTAAATGACGGAGGTATGCGAATTAAAAGGAAAATGAAAAAAAAAATGAAAAATTTCGAAGTGAGACTCGAACCAGCGACCCCGCGATTACTAGACTCGAGCGCTACCGGGTACGCCACGAGCCCGGTTCGAATATCGTTGCACCTTTGTGGGATAAGAGTGCGCTCGAAAACTTCAAAGTCAATTTTCTCGAAAATTTCTGAATATGGCGTCGAACTGCTTTGGGATATTAATATTCGAGCTCTGAACTTCACGTACCATGAGTACGAAAAATTACAAAAATCCGACTGCCGTACTGTCCCCTTGTAAATCTATGGAGTTAGAATATCCGTCGTGCAGTATTTGTGAAGTTCAATGACCGTAGATTATTAATAAATTGGTTCAACTAGAAAAAAATTTACCCGACGGGCATTTTTAGCACCGGATAATAACGTGGTCAGTTTGTTTTGCATTTAAAAATTACGAAAATATTGGCCGACCATAGAATGTCATTGTTACTCGTATAGCGCGAATATTTGAAAAGATATGGAGGGTGCGCAAAATGAGTGGAGCTCAAAAAAGTATAAATCTTATCTGAATAAAGGATAAATCGCTTTAAAAAGTATATTTTAAAAGTCCACTGTAATTATCGTCTGTTTATTTATGTTACTGCACTTTGACGTAACATTACGCCACAGGTATACGCTCGCGAAGCGTACAGGTTACGTTTCAACACACCGAGTTCTTTCTCGTGACTTTTCACACATTTACGATTCAAACGTGGTAAGAATTCTCAAACGGCGTCTATCGGGTAATAGTGCAGGATCCAATTGGATCCCAACGGGGACTCCCTATGTGCGGTGCCCCGACAAATCGCTAGAAAGACGTGGGTGCATCTTGGGACTCCCCAACAAATATGTGCACGAAATCACGAAAGTATTTTTTTTTTTGGGAGACAGATTCAACATGTTGGGTTAAAAATTTGAAAAAAAATCTCGAACGATTCTCAGTCGGGAAATAGCGCGGAGTCCTCTTGGAGTTGGAATGCAACGGCAACTCTTCTCTAACTTTCTCATTCCTTAGTTGTTATTTTTATCTGAAATCTTCGTCTTTGCAGCTTTTGGTTATCAACTTTTAATGAGAATTCTTAAAAATGTCTTAGACTTTTTCGTGGTCCAAATGTGCAAGAAAATTACGGCGATAGAAAAAAAATTCTTTTCATTGCGCTCCAACGATGCAAATTTCAATACTATGTGCGGCGTCCCTATAAAATCCCTATAGGCATGCGATAGGATCGGGTAATTCCGCATCAAACTTCCGCAGGGATCGCTGTGATTCGTGTGAAAGTGCAACTCGCGACTTTACACAAGAAACTGTGCCCCACTAGACTTTTGGATTTTTTTTCTTTCGAAAACAATGTACACCGTTATGTCGTAATTTGTCGTTAACCGTGTAGTCGCGTGCCTAAAAATCAGCCTCCTCCGAGTCGGATCAGCGAACCCCACGACTACCCCCAATGGCCACTTCATTTTTTTCGTAAAAAAAAAAACATTTTTTCGTTGATTTTGGCCCTCGGGAGTTGTCGAGCCCGATGCACTCAGAAAAAAGATTTATTATGTTTCAATAAATTGGCACATTAGAACATAATTTCTTAGAAATTAATAAACGTTTACTCGTATGGAGACAATTTTTATGTGATTGTAACCACAGAATTTATTCGGCGTCACTAAATATGTTTCTTTACGTGCCGATTTTTCACATCAATTAAAAGCCATATTTAAAATAGAAAATTTGAATAAATATTTCCTCAAATCAAATAAATACTACTTTCCAATCACGAAAACCTCTTATTTCGCGACTATGATACTAATGCGCGCATGCGCACTTTGCCCTTCAACGCGACGGGCCCGGCAGCAGGCCGCTCGTCAGATGTAGCTCACGCATACGCTTACCATGTAGCTTCTTCCTATGCCAATGCTTTTGGCACAAGTGTCAGTGTTGCGTTTCGGAAGTGAGAAACTCGACAGTGAGGAATGATTTGAGTGTAAGTAAGAATATTAAGTGAGAAAAAAACGATCAAGTGAAAAAATAATGACGGACGAAATGACACAATTCCTCGAAGAAAACCAGCTGGGGGATTATGAAGAATCCTATTAGATGTTAAGAAAAACTCTATTTGTCGGACATAAAAGACCTATTTCTTCTAACTTATATATCGTATTAGATGTTAAGAAAAATTCTTAGTAAATCTTAAACATAAAGTTAAATAAAAAATGTTCTTAGCTGTTAATACAATCGTAGTAGGCCGACATACGAATAAGAAAACTTATTCGCCGGGAGACAAAATTCTTTGTCCTTAATAAATCTTTTTTCTGAGTGTGGACGTGGAAATCGAGAAGATTTTACGCTTGTATCTCGTGCACCGAATCCCGCGTGTGCACGAACGACTCGACGTATAGTAATTAGAGCGCACAATTACGATTATCCGGAAGCCATTATCCGCGAATCGAATCCGGTCCTTAGGATAGACGTACCGGCATATAGAACCGAGAATAGTTCGCCGTGTATGCGAGGATCGATAAAGAGAAGAAGAAAAAGGATGAAATTGTCGAGAAGAAACGATCCTACGAGGAAATGCTCCGACATTTTCTGGGAGGGATATATTTATTATTGTTATTATTATTATTGCGCTCGTATTATTTCTGAGTAAAGTTTGTACGGCCGAGCGGAAGCTTCGTCGGTTCGCAACTCGACGAAGAGAGATGAGGAGAGCCCAGCCTCCGGCGGATGCCACGCGCCTACCGTGACGTGCGAGCCAACAACCGATACTCCACCACACGCCGCGTGCGATCGTGCTTCTTTCTCTCTCTCTCTCTCTCTCTCTCTCTCTCTCTCTCTCTCTTTTGTTTAATTTTGGATATACTGTATTTCGCTTCTGGTTGTATTGATGAATTTTTAGATTTTACATCATGCATAATCGAATTATTTTGCGTTTAAACGTCTTTTGCAATGTTAACCTTGGGTAATTAATTATTTGTATAATTTTTTGTAATTTTTTATAGAAAAGGAATTATCGAATATTTATATAATTGTATAATGTCAATATACTTTTAATAATTCTTACAATATCGATATGTATAATAATAACATCATTTTATACTATACATCATAATGTACTAATCGATCAATCATTCTCTCTCTGTCTCTCTTGCTTTCCATTCCGCGTTACTTCTCTGGCGCCATTTTTCTTGACATAATTTTTTACCTATTCGTTAGAAAGAGTCGAGCGTCTCGCTGGCTTTTTTCTTCTCTCTCTCTCTCTCTCTCTCTCTCTCTCTCTCTCTCTCTCTCCGTTCCTCGTCTTCCCATATGCAATCCAGAGGCGAATGAGCAACGGACCACAGTGGCCTTCGCAATGTTATTTTTCTTGCTCCGAATATACAACTATAGTGGATTTGAAACGACTTTCCACACACGGAGACCGGATATTTGTTGGATTTTCCTGAGGACGGGAGGAGAAAAGAAGAAACGTTTTAAAATGAATTGGAGGAAAAAAGTGTCGGGTACGTCGGAGTCATCGAGAATGATTAAAAGTACCACTTCTGGCCAGGAGACAATTACGAGATTGCGTGGCACAGAAAAAAATCGAGAGTCTCGTTATACTTCGAGCTGAAGAAACTACGCAAGACCCGGAAGCAAACAAAAAGATTGAAAGGGCGACATCCGGTGGACGAGAATTAAATCGTGCGGGAGAGTTAAATGGTGCATAGGAGAATTAAATGCCGGTCCCAGAGGATGAAATGGGCGCGCGGTGTGGGTCTGGGAATTCAGGCTAATTTTCTCAGTGGGAAGATCTTCCGAGTAGGTCCGCGATTTTAATCCACGCTATACGAAATATCTAATTCCCGCGCACTCCTAAAATGTCAAACGGACTACGAGCGTCTAAAAGACAAACGTTCCACTTTCGAATTTCCACAAAGAGCACGATGTTGAAGTTTGCAACGTTGGAATGTAACGAAAACGGGTAAACAAATGTTATTGCCTTATTTTTATTATCGTCCAAAAAATGTTTTTACATATTTAAGCTAAAGATCTCTAATAAGGATCCTGAAAAAAGTTGAAGTCATTTCGGAGACCTGAATTTGCAAAAAAAATTGGGCTACGGAACTCTCGATGCGTTCCAAAGATGCAAACTTCAATATCATCAAAAAGTGCGATTAATTCGATTAAGTTGGTGGAGGCAGTGATTCCGGAACGACGTAGAATGGAAATGGTCTCACTTTGTGAACAGCGTTATGAGGAACGGTGCACGACCAGACAGTGGCTCAGACGGGATTCTAACGGCAAAATTATTGCCGCGATTTTTTTTTTCGCTTTTTCTTACATCACCTCAACAATACTATCACCCGTGCAGAAACTTGTCGGGGAGTCCCCCTATCCTATCACATCCCTATAGGGGTTTTGCACACAGGGATGTTGCACGTAGGGAGTCCACATTGGAATCTGAATGGATTCCTCGCCATTTCCCGATTGACGGCTTTCGAGAATTTTTTACTAGAAATTCCAGCCGAAATTTGGTGGATCTCCCAAAAAAAATATACTGTCGTGATCCGGTGCACAAATTTGTTGGGGAGTTTCGAGATGCACCACATTTCTATAGGGATTTTTTAGGCTCACCGAAGATAGAGAGTCCTCATTGGCATCCAATTGGATTATGCGCTGTTCCCCGATTAATGCCGTTTGAGAATTCCCACCACGTTCGAATCGAAAATAGGGTAAACCGACCAGTGGATGGAGGGGACCGGTGAATGGACAAAAGCTGTTTTATACTTTAAATAAGTAAAGAATATGAACTGCCGATAAAAACTTGAATCGCTATAATTTAGCAAAAAAAAAATCACAGCTGTCGTTAAAACCGATTTCTCAGTTTAATATCGAATTTTGACGCAACGCGGAATTTTTCCAGTTTGCTATACTTGCCCATCGCCCAACTTATTGTTAGTTACGATACGACTGTGCACCGTAGGTATTCCAAAGGCGAAAACAATAATTTTTATGAGTTTTGAGGTTAAGTATTACGTTTATTACTTGAGTTAGAATCGATGTTTGATTTTTTTGCAAACGTTTTCAATAAATTCGTAATAATAGGTCAGGGTTAGACATGTTCATTTACTGGTGTTTTATTCTTACCTCTTCCCAGTGAATGGACATATGGGCTCTGTTCCGATAATTCTCAAAGCAGTGTTAAAAATTTGGCTCATCCGCTTAAACTTGCAAAATGAATTACCGTTAAGAAATGACAATGTACATTTCATTGAAAGTTGTTATAAAATTATTTCATTCTTTTTTTTTAATTCCGACAAAAATTAATTTTCTATTTGTCCGTCGACACAGTCTTTGGTAATTTGTTTTTTGAGAATGTCACGTTAGGATGCAAAAAAAGCTTCGCGTATTTCCCACGTAGTTATAATAGCGAATACACTGTACGCATATGGATAAGAATATTATAATTTTTGTGCAACACAGTAATCTCCGAATACAGCATTGGATCAAAATTAATCGTTATGCTTTACAGCACTCATATACACTACACGTTCATTTACTGGCGATCGAGTGTATTGTTATATTTCGCTACTTATTTATCAACTCCTCCAATATTATTTATCGCAATCACTTTGAATATTTTTTTCTAACATCAAAATGATATCTTGTCGCGCGAAAAAACTCGGCCTGTTGAAACGTGACGTGCACGCTTCGCGAGCTTGTACGTGTATGTGGTGATATTTTGTAAAAGTGCAGTAAAATAAATAACAAACGATAATTACAGTGGATTTTCAGTGATGTCGTTTGAATAGATTTTTAAGACACACTGCCGCTCAAAAGTTTGGATACACCAGTCGAGATTTCTACCCGCACTAAAGGTTACATAGCTTCGTCAAAAAAAAAGATAACCAGATTTACCAAATGGCCTTTTGAAGGGAACAAATTTAGCTTTGTATTGCTTTTTTTCTTCAATGTTATGATTTTTTTTCGATTCGGCACACACTTTTGTACGTGATTGTTTTTCGGCTTTTTTCGGTCATCGAGAATTGGGCTGAAAAAATTCTGACAAAATTTAAGCAAATCTAAAATTAAAAATTGAAAAAGTTTCTCCTCCTGATATTTTGTTATAAACACCATACTTTTCGAGTTAAGCCATCCTATTCATCGGAATTTCGAACGAGAATAGTAAATAAAACAATCTGAGAGAGATATTTTTAAAAAATTCCAGGCGATCCAGTATAGACTTACGCAACTTTTTATCTTTCTGACATTTCCTCTTAAACCCTATAGTTCTCGAGTTACGTTGCATTTTCTAAAATTTGTCTTTTAGCCAAAAATGAAATAACTTGGCGAAAAAAAATCGTACGAAACTAAAAAAAAACGAAAATGGAGCTCCCGCTACCCCGCTCAAGTTAATCATGGATAAACACGATCAAACATTTTTCCACAAGTCATGCGCCCAATTCTCGATGGTGAAAAAATGCCAAAAAACAATCACGTACAAAAGTGCGTACCGAGTTGAAGAAAATATGTCAAAAAAGCAAAACAAAGATGCATTTGTTCCCTTCAAAATGCTGTTCGGTAAATTTGGTTATCTTTTTTTACGGAACTATGTAACTTTGAGTGCGGCGGTTTAGAAAATTCAAGATCTATTGAGAATGCGGTATCGGATTCTGTTCGATAATGTGGGAATCCTTTGGGATGCAAATAGGATTCGTACATTGGATTGAAATGGGGAATCCCGATTAGAATCCAATGTACCTATGAGCGTCGTTTTAAGATAATGATCCATAACTATATCGAGAGCCCGCGAATGGAAGATTCGAAGAGAATGCCCGTGGGAATTGAATGGCTCCCGGAAGTAGCGTAAGTGGCCAAAGAAAAATGCCCAATCATTTGAAATCGCCGAGAAAGATGAAAATCTGGGTATAATTGCTCGGAAATCGAGAATTGACCGCGAACGTTCCACGTGTGCCAATAAAACCGAGCCAAGGATAGAAACATTCCCGGGGAATTTTCTTGCCCATTCCAAAGGCCTATCCAAGAGGCACCGTATTTTCTCGGGACAAATGCGATACTTGGCATCATACTCGCGTCGTCACATGCTCGCCTCTCCTGCTCTCGTGTGTGTGTGTGCTTCGACGTCTGTGCAACAACGTTGACAAAGTTGAAGCCTGCGTTCGCGATTGGTCTGGAATGCAACCGAAAATAAATTCGGCGCTCATCTCTCCCTTGGCCGCTTCTGCACCATCGCTCGAGTCCCAACTCCAGCTATTCTTTTTTTTTCCTCCTTTCTAGCCCTCCTCCCGCTCTTTTGCTCTTTCTGCCGCTGCTCGGGCCGCGTGCGCACGCGCTTGTTTCCAGCTGCGGACAAACGCGGATTCTCTCGGATCGAGCCTTTCGTCGCGAGCGGGCAAAATGCGGCGAAAGCGTGACGTACACGCCGCGCGTTCAACACTTTTCTCACTTCCCCAATCCTTCCCGCTCGATCCGCTCATCCAATTTTTTAAAGAATCACCCTCGGACCTCGTTCGAGCGAATGCCGACAAAAAATATCGAGCAGACGTCTGCAGAGTCGAGTCACCCAAGTTTCGGCCAGTCGGGCAAACGAGCCGATTTTCGGAACGGTTCTAGGCTTCCCCCTAGTCGCTGGAGACCGTGTCAGGTCTTCGTGCGATGTATCGGGAAAAAATCTTTCATTTTTCATCGATATACGATATTTTCGATATTTTCTGTCCCGGTCGAAAAGTTTCGTGCGAGATCGGTAATGATCGGTATTTGTGAAATACCACTTAGCATGTTTGCTCGATCGTCACAATGAACGGTAGCGATCGATATTGGTGAAATACCGATTAGCATGTTCACTTGATAATTACAATGATCGGCAATGATCGGTATTGGTGAAATACCGATCAGTATTGGCAATGATCGGTATTGGTGAAATACCGATCAGCCTGATTACTCGATACTTGCAATGATCGGTAAAGATCGGCAATGATCGGTAAAGATCGGTATTAGTGAAATGCCGCCTAACATGCTCACTAGATAATTACAATGATCGATAATGATCGGTATTTGTAAAATACCGATTATCGTGTTTTACTCGATAATTAAACGATGTTACGTATGAGTCGCGAAGCTTTTTCAATGGTAGCTTTAATTGGAAACGGCAACGATGTGCTTACGCAACCGTAAGCATTACCGATCAGTATCGGCAATGATCGGTATTGGTGAAATACCGATCAGCCTGATTACTCGATACTTGCAATGATCGGTAAAGATCGGCAATGATCGGTGAAGATCGGTATTAGTGAAATGCCGCCTAACATGCTCACTAGATAATTACAATGATCGATAATGATCGGTATTTGTAAAATACCGATTATCGTGTTTTACTTGATAATTAAACGATGTTACGTACGAGTCGCGAAGCTTTTTCAATGGTAGCTTTAATTGGAAACGGCAACGATGTGCTTACGCAACAAAACCAAACAAACTATGGGCTACTCTGACGCATCGTCCTGTGCGTACTTGTGCGTTTTTCTACCCCGTAGCATCTGTGCACCAGGCGCAGGGCTGAAAAAACGATTTTTTCCGAAAATTTGCACAATTTGGGGCGAACGTGCCGTCTGCCTTACGATTGAAATTTCAGGGCGCGCG
The DNA here is from genome assembly GCA_944452715.1 of Ophion slaviceki. Lineage (NCBI taxonomy): Eukaryota > Metazoa > Arthropoda > Insecta > Hymenoptera > Ichneumonidae > Ophion > Ophion slaviceki. The sequence goes on along the minus strand of OX101793.1, from coordinate 31,369,097 downwards.
TAAGGGGAGCTTGCAAAGAGTCCTGCGAGTGCGGAGCAGTATGAGGCCTCTCGCTTCTCTGTCGGCCCGAATTTTCGTGACTATCGTCCCGTCGAGAAAATACACAATGCGTACGAAAATTTCATCGCATCTCGCGCGTACGCCACGTGGCGCACACCTTTCACTTTTTCCTCGGTAGAAAAGAACGTGATTGTCGTAACGGGCTTTTTCGTCGCGTGGAACAAATGTAGGCTCATTAGAGTGTGGGTCCATTTATTTTTTCTTTTTATTTCCGTACATGACGAAAGAGACGATTGAGCGTTAGTGGCGCGGTAACGCAAAGAGCTATTCGAGATGGCGCATTGATGATCGTCGATAACGAGGTAAGAAAGCAATCAGGATCCGATAGAGACTCAGCTCGGGTCAATACGATTAAATAGAGATGCCGCGTCACAGATTTGAAAAAAAGCTTGGGGTCCAAAAACTAGGTTGATTTTCAATATTTTTTTTCGAAGAGAATATTCGGACGACGAGCTCGAGATTTTTCACACAATTGATTTGCCACAGTCTTGAGAATTTTGAGTTTGTTTTTTAATTGCAAAAAATATATAAACAATAGAGTTTGTTCATATTTGAACAATGTGCCGCAGTTGTTGGAGGGCCAACGTTGGGGCTCGTTAACCGGGGTCATCAAAAATTAAAAATTAAAAAATGTACTTTCGGTATAATAATAAGACTCTAGTATGGCCGAACACATTTTTTTTTTAATTTTGGAAAATTAAGCAAATGACAAGCCGCAAAAGGGAAAATTCGATTTTCGACCAAAACAAAAACCACTTGGACCGTTTGTTATTATCAAATTGACGAACGTATAAAAAAAGTCGTCCGATCATACGATACGAAATGTTGTAAACTATGCCCAGTCTGAATTTGAAGTGAATCGGACGATTTCGAAAAAAAACCCAACAAAAATCTGGTCGTTCAGAAAAATCCTCATAACTTGGTGAATTTTCGGAATTCTTACACGGAGAAAAATACGGCCTCAAATTCTAACACTGGTTGCCAGAATTCTAATATACAGTGCTAGAAAAGTATAGTAGTTTACTGCCAGTGCGGAATTCTAAGACTTGTTATAGAAGTGTAAAAAATGATTCTCACACCGTATAGTAAAAATGATACGTGCATATTACATTTGAAACTATTCTCGCATAGGCGCGAGTCCTATATGCTGTATAGTAAAAATAATGCGTGCATATTACATTTGAAACTATTCTCGCATAGGCGCGAGTTATATTTTCATATGGATTTCACTATACGCATAGCATAAATGTTCGACGTATAGCGAAAAATATTACGAAGTTATTAGTAAAATGTGACTCTTTATACCGTACTTTTGTAGAATACTGGAAACTAATTGTTCCATTCACGTGGGCAAAATATATTTTGAATACTACAAAAAATCACAATATGCCGAATAGAGTGTATTATTTGTATCAATTTACGTGCCATATCGTAGGTTGAAATTTAAATTTCTTCATTATTACTATACCATAATTACAATTTTTATCTTCCATTCAATACTTTTTGATATTTAATGATATTTTTTTTAAAAGCATAGTATTAATTCTAAACTTCGAGGCTCCCGTTTTCTCCGTGTACAAAATCCTCGTTGCCAATTGAAATCAAGAGCCGAGTCTGTACAACGAGTCAAAAAAAAACGTTCTTCCGCGAATCCAAAGTTGCGCGGAGCTCTCAACGCGAGCTTTTACACGGCCAATCGATCTCCCCGACTGGAATCCCCACAGAGAAGATAAATATTTGGCTCGGTCATTTGCGGTACCACAATCTATAGAAACGAAGGAACCCTGAATAAAATCGAGCCACTGACCGTATCGCGGAATGACGTCACCGTAGTAACAATCCGGTGGACGGTGGTTCAGGGTGAGCAGCCATGCGTATCCCCATCCGCTCAGGATGGAGCCCTGCTCGCCCGTATACGTATGGAGAGGCCTCTCCGCGCGTCGCCGCTATTTCTACGGAAAGCTGAAAACTTGAATGGGCTCCCCCGTGCCTTCGAATCCACAGTGCGCACGTAAATGAAATTCAATGCCTCGCGACCGAACAAATAATTGTTAATAATCTATTTACACAAACACGCACAGAGCGCATATCCATATACACCAGTGGTATTAATTCTGGATACTTTTGATAGAAATTACCTTTATTTTTATATTTACGCAGAAAATGTATATTCTCCTACGCCGAAATGTTTTTTATTTTATCTATAATGTTTCGATTTATTAATATTTGCCTTGATAAGCCTACTTTTTCAAAAATGTAAAATATCAGTGATTATAACGTAAAAATTATCAATAAATGCGATGTTTTAAAAAATTTGTCAATTGGTGAAAATTCGTGAGTCTCGTGCGATGAAAGGTTTTGCGATTTTGAACCAGCTGCTTGGATGTGCATGAAGTTTGCATCGTTGCTATCCAACGGTTTCATTTTTTTTTTCGATTTTGTAATTTCCTATTTTTTCTTGGTCAGTTCTGCTCTAGTTGCTAAAAAAAATATGGTAAAATGAATAAAAAATATTTACGGCCACCGGGACCAACCAAACAAAATCGAAAAAAAAAATGAAACCGTTGGATAGCAACGATGCAAACTTCATGTACATGCTGCTTGGCACATTTTCCAAAAAATTTTTGTCCAGAACGCTCAAGCGCAAGGTCGGCCATGGCAAGTTATTCGGTTCGAAGAGATTTGGCATCTTTTACTTGCTTATTTGTTTTGACTTATTATTATTATTCTATTTATTTACTTATCTATTTATGTATTCGCATTGTTTATTTACAAACGCTTTTGAATATACTACTGTAATTATCCTTATGGATTATCATTATTATTATTATTATTATTATTGCATACGAATAATGTAGATATTATTATATATTATTATAATTATTATACCCAATTAATAATGGATAATATAATTATATAATAAACTAAAATATATATGTAATAAATAAAAATAATTATGAATAATGAATGATTAAAAACTTCATATAAATAATAATATTTGATCAATTAGAATGTGCAAAATCATTTCTCAAAGTATAACGAGAGCTCATACAAAGATACATATATATACAAATAAAAAATATAATTATACATCCTATGTACTAAATAAGTAAACGAAATCGAAGAGAGAAGTTAAGATCGAGCCGTAAATCATTGTGACTCTTATTTTTTTTTTGTCCTCGATTGGATTATTTCACGAAATGAGGATTTTATTTGCCGGTACGTAAGAATATATACAATTATACACAATTCGCGTCTCCATGAATCGAGGCACCTCTCTCTCTTTCGTCAGAGCTCCGTACTCTCGGCTCCTTATTTTCTTTATCACGAAGAGCCGATCGACGGATGTCTCGCAACTCGTCGATTCCTTAATTCTCTCTCCCCCTCTCTCTTTGTCTCTCTCCGTCTCTCCGTCCCTCCGACCTTCTCTTTTCCTGTTCAACACCTGTGATCTCGTTGAACAAAGAAATAGGCTGATTCGTAGGTAAATTCGTTTCCTCACGAAAGCCTCCCGTCAAATATAAATAAATCCACCCTCAATTGCCAACGGAACGAAGATGACTGACGTAACGAGCTCGAGAAACGGAAGGAAATGAAAAATGTCGATCTCCGGCTCATTCGGCGTGACGAATTGAGCTGTGAAGAAAACGAGGCTCCTCGACTTTTTTCCATTCGTCTCCCGATTGCGCTCCCTCTCAATTTTTTCACGTTAATTTTTAGCTTCGAAAAATCCGGAACAAACGACGATTTTTTTACAGAACAATATTATTTCCAATCTGAATCCAGATATTTCATGTGATATTTCCGGCGATGAGACCGTTTCGTGCGATGCGGTAAAAAAATGGAACAATTATACGCGGTGCCCCGCTCGTTGATCCTCGAGCGGGGATTAATTTTTGCGAGTGCGGAATCGAGCCAAGTGCCCATATCACGAGTGTAACTCGGCGTTTACGGAGGCGCATATTTAGCGGGCTACGCGTAGTGGTGAGCACAAGTGAAAGGCCTTTGTTCGACGATCGTAGCTCAGAAAATTCCCACTAGCTCTGTGAAAGTCCGTTGAAAAGATCGAGCGAAGACACGCGCGCGTTTGCTGCGAGGATCAAAGTTTACTTGAACGAAAAATCATGCAGGAGAAATACGAATAAATAATTCATGCATGTTTTTTCTCGTTGTTTTTGTTTGCACTCGTACCAAGGGAAAATTGTTGCTTGGCGGGTATGAAAGATACGAGAGAGCACGTGTCTGCATTCGCGCTATTTATATAATTGTGAGGCGATGGTATTTTCTCATTTGATTTATGATTGAAAGTACCATTTACCGTTTCAATTACCATTTCTCCGAGTAGAGTTACCATTTGTGGTCGTTGGAGTTTTCTTTTTTTTTTGTTTTTTTTTTTTGACAGCTCTAACGTCATTGGCAATGACAATTTTTTCCCGCGCTTCCTGCCGAGCGAGGAGCACGAAAAGCCGCGTAGGAAAGAACGATAGATAAGAGACGAAAAGGTAAATCTCCGTCTGTCTTGTTTTTCAGCAATGTCAGGCCCTCACCGAGGAAAATCGAAGACTGGCCGAGTCGCTTCAAACGCATCAACTTCCTCGTGCTCAAATGATCGATAACGTCCTCCTGCAGACGCAGATCGACACTCTACAGTGGCAGCTCAAACAGGTTAGCGAGAAGCCTAGACTGATAAGGTTGAAGTTTGCGTCGTTGGAATGCAATGAAAATTAATATTTCGGAATTCCTCAAATTTGTCGTCGCAGATTTTTCCAACAAAAATCCCTTGACCATTTTTCAAGGGGGGAGATACCTTGAGGCGAGGCAAAAATTTGCTGATTTTCATCATTTTTTTAAGCAAATATTTCGTCATCGTGTTTTGGACTTAGGGTATGTTTTATTACTACATTCGGCTGTTATATGTTTTTTTTTCTTAATTAATCTTCAAAAATGGCAAAGGTAGGCACGTCTTCCGTTCTGCATTTTCAAAACGGGCGTGACGTATAGCTAAAAAACTCGACCAATTCGGATGAAATTTGGTACAAATCTGTCTAACCTTATTATCGAAAACTTCCCTAAATGTTTTCGACACTTAAAAAAAGAAAGTATTTTTTATTGCAAGATGTGGTCGTTTTTTTCCGGAAAATTCAATATTTTTGTTCCAAAGCGTACCATTTCATCAATTTTCAACATTTCTCATTTGTTCTTGGTTCATATTGTGCATACGAGTGTTAAAGGAAGAAAAATCTTGGTTGGTTTTTTTTTTGGAGAAAATCCCGCCAACGCTACGCATCACGTCGTCTGACAGCTACGCCGTTTTTAAAGATTAATAAAAGAAAAAAATACCATGTAACAGTTAACAGTAGTATGAAACATACCCCAAGTCTCAAAATGGTGAAATGTTTCCTTTTAAGGCAGGATTCTACTTTGAAACCATGAAAAAAACGCTATTTTCGTGAATTTTTTCTGAGAATACTATTAAAGATATCGATATGGGGTTTAAACTGTTCAATAAATACACTCTTTAAGTACATAAAAAAAAATTTTTAATGTATTTTATTCATTTTTTGTACACGTAAAATATGTTTAAAGCCATCGCCTCGAAAAGCAGGTACCGTTGCCGTGGTCGTGAAATCTTCCCGACGGATGGTCTGAAACAAAAAAATCAAATAGTTTCATGTTCAGTATGTCTTCAGGAACCGACCTACCTAGAATATTTTATATACTTGCAAAATTAACAAAATGGCGGCTAAAATACGAAGAAAAAAATGCGTTTTTTGGGTCTTTTTTTGCAAAAAAAATAGTTCTAATCAAAATTTTAAGTTGATTGTAGTTAGGTCGGTTGGTACACACATATAGAATATGTGTTCCAAATTTCATAAGGATCGGTTCAGTACTCTTTGAGTTATCACGACCACGATACTTGAAAATGTCGTTTCGAGAAAAACGCGTTTAAAGTTTTGGTGAGTGATAGGTAGGTGCTCAGGTAGGTGCGTTCGAAAGGCGAAAAAGGATAGTTAGACTGCTTGGAACTTTATAAAATTTTGACCGAACATTCTTGAACATATTTACTTTCGAAAAATGTAAAAAAAAAAAAAAATTTCAAAGTTTCAAAGTAGAATCCTGCCTTAAAAAAAATCACAAAAATCGACAATTTTTTCCTCCCCCCTTAAGATATTCATTAAGCGATCTACAAGATGAAGCTATGAGAAAAGGTCTTCTATAATAATAGAAATGAGGAAAATGAAACGTAAAGACACTATCTAGAGTGTGAGTGGAAATGAGCGGAATGACATCGAACTTTGTAAACTTTTCGCAGACCGAGTCGAACAGGCAAATGTACCGATCGCTAATGGGCCAGATCGTCCGTTTCTTGGAGCGCGCGCGCAAGAGCCTGGACATTCTTCACGAGAAGAGTACTCCGAAAGGCAAAATGACGCGCGTACCGAGGAGTCGAAGCGTGCAGGGGATGGAGAACAGCGGAAAGAAGCAGGACAACGAGGCACTTCCGTCATTATCGTCACCGCTGCCGCCGCCGCCACAGCCGCCCCCTTCCATGTCCACGTCTATGATGATCAATCATCATCGTCAGACCGGAAGTAGCGCGGCCTCGAGATTCACCAGGGCTAAATCCGTGGCGCAGATATCGCCCCAGACGTCCACCGGTTTTCGGGACTTCACGTGGTCCGTGCTGCGGAAAAATGACCCGGGCCATTGCACACCACCGAGGAACAAGCAGCAGCAGAAGCAGCAACAGCAAACACCCACCGCGTTACCAGCGGTCAGCGATCTTGGCCACGAGGCTGTCATCTACAAGAGGCCTCAATATCCGGCAGAGATCGATCCGGACAACGTGCCACCGGAGAAATTGTCCCAGGAAGCTTTCCGGTAAGTCCATCACATTGGTAAGACGCAATATTCACTTTTGCGCAATTGTATCCTTCAGTCGTTTGTCCAACTATTCTCCATTCAGTTGTTTCCAACTCTTCACTAGAAATCCCCCCCAGACAACGATCGAGCTTGCGTCGTTCGAGTGCAACGATCGTTGTTTTTCGTAATTTTTTATATCTTTATTTTCATCATTATTCAAAGATGTTGCTGAAATTTGCATCGTTGGAACACAACAAAAGTTCTTTTTTGCATATTTATATTGTAGACTTCCGAATAAGCGTATGAAAAAATGATTGAGGCATTTTTGTAGGCAAAATTTGGCATAAGGAATGCACAAGTTTTCATTTTCATTGCATTCCAACGATGCAAGCTTCAATCGAACATCCAAAGCGTTTTTATGCTACACTCAGAAAAAAGATTTATTATGTTTCAATAAATTGGCACATTAGAACATAATTTCTTAGAAATTAATAAACGTTTACTCGTATGGAGACAATTTTTATGTGATTGTAACCACAGAATTTATTCGGCGTCACGAAATATGTTTCTTTACGTGCCGATTTTTCACATCAATTAAAAGCCATATTTAAAATAGAAAATTTGAATAAATATTTCCTCAAATCAAATAAATACTACTTTCCAATCACGAAAACCTCTTATTTCGCGACTATGATACTAATGCGCGCATGCGCACTTTGCCCTTCAACGCGACGGGCCCGACAGCAGGCCGCTCGTCAGATGTAGCTCACGCATACGCTTACCATGTAGCTTCTTCCTATGCCAATGCTTTTGGCACAAGTGTCAGTGTTGCGTTTCGGAAGTGAGAAACTCGACAGTGAGGAATGATTTGAGTGTAAGTAAGAATATTAAGTGAGAAAAAAACGATCAAGTGAAAAAATAATGACGGACGAAATGACACAATTCCTCGAAGAAAACCAGCTGGGGGATTATGAAGAATCCTATTAGATGTTAAGAAAAACTCTATTTGTCGGATATAAAAGACCTATTTCTTCTAACTTATATATCGTATTAGATGTTAAGAAAAATTCTTAGTAAATCTTAAACATAAAGTTAAATAAAAAATGTTCTTAGCTGTTAATACAATCGTAGTAGGCCGACATACGAATAAGAAAACTTATTCGCCGGGAGACAAAATTCTTTGTCCTTAATAAATCTTTTTTCTGAGTGTAATCGAGGTCGTGAATTTCTAATGAAAATTCGTAGAAACGTTTAAACGATTTTCATTAGAAATTCACGACCTCGATTAGCATAAAAACGCATTGTGTATAATTGTATATATTCTTACGTACCGGCAAATAAAATCCTCATTTCGTGAAATAATCCAATCGAGGACAAAAAAAAATAAGAGTCACTATGATTTACGGCTCGATCTTAACTTCTCTCTTCGATTTCGTTTACTTATTTAGTACATAGGATGTATAATTATATTTTTTATTTGGCATAAGAAATGCACAAGTTTTCATTTTCTTTGCATTCCAACGATGCAAACTTCAATCGAACATCCAAAGCGTTTTTATGCTAATCGAGGTCGTGAATTTCTAATGAAAATTCGTAGAAACGTTTAAACGATTTTCACAGCCCGAATCGGCCGAAAAAAATTGAGTAATTAAACATAATTAATTTTCATTGCATTCCAACGATGCAAACTTCAATCGAACATCCAAAGCGTTTTTATGCCAATCGAGGTCGTGAATTTCTAATGAAAATTCGTAGAAACGTTTAAACGATTTTCACAGCCCAAATCGGCCGAAAAAAAATTGAGTAATTAAACATAATTAATATTCGTTGCATTCCAACGATGAAAACTTCAACATGATCTTGAAGTTTGCAACGGCGATGAAGTTTGCACCGTTGGAATGCACCGAAAGTTTAATTTTTCAATGTCCTCATCTTTTATCATTACGCAAAATCTTTTTTTGCAGATTTACGTTGCAAATGTTGGAAAAAGTATCTTCAAAAATGCCTAAGGGTTTTTCGTAGGCCGAAATCTGCGGAAAATAATTCAAAAGAATTCGGAAATATTAATTGTTCATTTGATGTCAACGATGCAAACTTCAAACTCATAGTTCGCATCTTTGTTTCACTGTTCTTTTTGTTATCAGCAAACTATTTGTTTTGAAATTTGGGATGTAAAACTTGGGAGAACTTGTCAAAAATGCCCGAGTCATTCTCGTAATCGAAAAGTGCCGAAAAAATGTTGGACCGTGACATGCTAATGATACGAAAAAATCAATATTCGTTGCATTCGCAAGCCCAATAGTCGATCACTCGATCACAACGAATAATCTCTTTTCACCAGACTGATGAGAACCGTGCAGTCTCTGCTGGCGATGCGTGAGCCCGACCTGGCGATGATATCGTCGAACGAGGAAGAGATAATCGCTGGACTGATGGCGGACACCGAGCTGACCTCGTCATTGAGGAGCAACGGCTTCGTAAATTCGAGCCTGCTGATGAACGACGCCGCGTCCTACAACGGCGGATGCTCGTCGAGCGATCGCGGCAGCACGGAGTCCGGTCCGGAGAGCGAGATGAGATCGGCCTTCCCAAAATGTGCGACCACGAGCTCGACAAACCCACTCGAGAGCTCGTCCAGCACGACGAGCACGATACAGACGCTTATTCCACGTGCCAGACGATCGATCGACGCGACTTCGATAAATTCGAACTCGGCCAGTAGCAGCAGCAAAACCACCGAGGAGGAGGAAGAGGAGGACGAGGAGGTGGAGGACGAGGAGACCGAAGCCCTCGGAAATTCAACCGCCGCCGGCTCAACCGTATCCAGGGATCTCTTTAAAGCTAAACGCGATGCGTGTGCAAGCTCGAGCACGCCGAATCGACGGGTCGCTGATAAAAGCGAGAAAAAAGAGACCTCGCGATGGCTCAGATCCAAGATCAGATCCAAACCGTCCTCCAGAAGCGTAAGCAGCGCCGAGGACGAGAGCGGATTCTCCTCGATGAGCTCCTTCCAGGAAGTTGGCCTTCCAATGCCATTCCCGAGTGCTCTCAGTCCCATCAAAGGCTGCCATACCGAAGTCGGATTGCCCGAGATACCAATCGACAAGATTCCACGCAGAAGATGGTCCTCGACACCCACCGAGATAGCGGCAATGTTCAAGAGACACAGCACACACTTCGCCGGTAGTACGAGCAACACCGAGTCCCTCAGCGTTTGGGTCTGAGACGTCTCTGCTGGCGAGGCGAACGATATCGTCCCACGTCGACAATATTCCTTTGCCGATCAAGCTAAATGGATCATCCCTCGCTATGTAAATACAAAAATCCGCAGACATATAGACATGCCTGTATTTAGTCACTAGGAACTAGAGATCCGAGATCCCCATCTTGCAAATCCTTTCAAATTCTATCGCTCACTTTGTGGCCTAAAATCAATATTTATAGGACTCGGAGTCTCTTATTTCTACTGACTCACACGGCATGTCTGCATGTATGTATAAAGTCAGGGATTCATTCTATGGATCTCGCAGATCGTGTAATTCGCAGGATCAATTATCCAACGAGTGTCATCATTCTTCCACCCGCGTATGAGAGGCAACACGAGCGGGTCTCCCTTCTGGACCAAGGCTGTCGCCACCTTGCGGCGTTTTTGCGTATCACTATTTCAAGACTCTATGGCTCGTCTCTCAATTTTGTTTGGATAAGAAAAATCCTCCGGAAAGTCCTGGAATCAAAGATACACGGAGAAAAGAAATTTCGAGAAAAAAAAATCATCGTTTTCGTTGAAAAAAAAAGAAAAAGCTCAGATGCGAAATGATTGTTGAAAGTTGGAGTTTTCGAGCAATTTTTTTTGCGAATTTGTAGATGCTCGAAACGATGTTTTTTTTTTTCACTCCATTCTCGAGGGGGAATGCTCTTCTCTCGATTCGGCCAACTGCATACTACTTTTCGTTTAGACCCCGATATCTGCAGGGAGTACACCAAGTTTATTTGGTGACGGGTCGTTGGACGTTGCGCTATCTCATTAAGTCAAATTGAGTACTCGCCGATAGGAAACCTACGGCCTTCCGTATGAATTCGGTCAAATGTATGATTTTTCTATTATTATTTTTCTCCTTTTATCCGTAACGCAACCCCCCAAAATTGGAACAAAATTGTCCGTTCTTGCGTTGTGTGGACGATTGTGTTTTCGTCAATATTCGAGTAAAGACGAAACGAAACGATGCTCTGGTGTGGCGGATGTGAACGTTTTTTAATGTTAAAAAATAGTTCCGTGTGTTCGGACGTCGGTGACCTCATTGTAGTCTTTGCCAAGTGGAAATAATCCAGTACTACTATGACTCGGAACGACGATGTAAATTGTTTTAAAAAAAGGAAATGCAGCAGTGATCACGATACTTGTAAAAAGGGTATTTTGGAAGAGCGAATCATTGAATCTGCTACAAACTAGAAAGATTCAACAATCAAATACATACACACACACACATTGCGCAATTAATTGTCACTTACTTTCGTACAAAACTAGAAAGAGAGTCACCTAAATTATTCCGCACATCGATTGACAATTTTTTTCCGACGAACGATAATCGACTTTTTGCTCGGCTAATGCTCCGCCCTTTCTTTTGAGAACTTCGCGTCCTACATTTGTACGAGTCGTGTGTGAACAATGTGACGCGTCGAATTATTTTTCCTCGCAAAGATTATTTTACTTTTTATTCGGAGATTTATCTTGTATTCAAAGCTTTTTCGCGAATATGTATTGAGAATGATTAGGGAAAGTTATATCAAAATGAATTCGTCGGAGAATAGATGGTCCATATATATCATTTTGCATTGTCAAACAGCATGTCTACGATCAGGACAGTTGACTTATTCCGCCACTCGGACGACAAAAGATTTTTTTCGGTATTTATTTGCGTTATTGTAGGGAGTGGCCGAGCAGTAACCGAAAAGGTGATAAAAAAAAATTCCGGACGCGTGCGACAATTCGAGTGTATTTGCCAATTTGCTAAAACTGCTCGAGGTCCAGCGACTCGCAGCAGTATCGTACTGTACATAAAGAATGGCTCGATGTTTCCTCCTACGATTTTCGCAAGGAGGAAAGGACACGGTCCCGGAATCACCAAACGCCTTTGATGTACATGTAACATGGAACGGATATGAAAGGAGACGGCATTGATTAAAGTTTAATTTTGTTCCATCGAGACACCGGTACGTTCATTTATTAATCCACGCACCCATTTTCCATTTCCCCGCGAAAAATGTTGGGTAAGAGTAGTGTGGCCGAGCGTTCCTTCCGTTAGTCGGCAAGGTAGATCCCTGCGGGTGGAATGTACCGACCGAGACCGCGAGGCTCCGAAGATAAACGCGTGGAGTTTCCGATTCGAGACTTTGCGGATAAGGTGAGGAAAAGAAGAAACTGTTTTGATTATAAACTTTAAATGCGTTTTCCTGCAAACTACTTTTTCGTGAAACTCGTACGAGATAATTGAAAAAATATCTTGTCGATTATTTTGACATTTTGACACTTCCAGATAACACCATTACCGTCTATGTCTATGTGAACCTGAAGGACTCTTAAAAATTATTTTTTTAAACCACTGTTTCATTAACAAATACTGTAGTAAAAATTCCATGAAAAGTAGATTTCATTTTTTAAAGACGTACAATTTTTCGAATTTTCACTTTTCTTCGCATTTCTTAGGTTCCCATAGAGCGTGTGGGTCCAGAAATTTAAAATTCCATGGCTCTGCTGTTACAGATGAACGCACCACACGCTAGATTGTACGCTCTGGTACAACTCAGGCAGCAACCGTCTCCGAAGGATGTGTCGGGCAGCCGCTATTTTCAAATAGTAAAAAGGGCGAAAAATGAAATATATTATAATATGTACATGAAAGTCAAATTTTGTAGAATAAATAATTTCGAGACGATAAAACTCGAAAATCCGCTTATTTTCGGCTGCCTAGAGGGATCTCCCAACCTCACGTGCGTCGAGTCGGCGAGCCGAAAATGGTCTATAACCTTCATCGTTACCGACCGAGCGTGTTTTCAACCGTATCGGAACCCAAGCTTGGTCGGTAAGTCAGCGAATCGGTGAACCGTGAGAGTGGGGAGACTCGGATCTCTTCGAAGGAGATAGAGAGCCCCGAAATTGCAGCGGGTAGGAGAAGCACGAGATGGGAGCGGAAAGACGACACCGCATGCGGGCGGCGCGGGGGCCACCCGTCGCGTACGGAGTAGCTGAACGTTATCAGTAGTCCAAAGGAGCCCCGTGCGCGACGGTCCGTTAGATTTGCGTGAGATCGCGCCACCGTACACCGTCTACTTTTAGATTGATTTTCAAGAGCGCAACGTGCACCACCAGTACGAGCAGCACTCGTGGAATACCCGCTCAGCAGTTATTTTAATGTGGCAGTAAGAGCGGGTCGTCTCGGATTGTCTCCGGGGGTTACAAGGCCGGTGTGATTCTCGGGTGTCTTGCACCGGGGTTCGGATGTACGCTCGGCCCCCTGTCCCCCTACCGGCGGGTGGAAAATTATACGCTATCGAATTCGAGTCTGTGCGGACCGCGTGCGGCCGGGTCACCGCGACCAATACCGACCTTCATCCACCCGAGTCTCCTCGTGATTGAAGCGGCGCTGTTCTCTTCCCCCCTCCACCCGCCCGCCCACCTGATCCCACCCCCCCCCCCTTCGCGGATTCCCACGTTCGCGACGCGGTGTTTGAAAGATCGGGCAAAAATAATAAAGAAGCAACATTTTTGTGGCGCAGTGCGTGAAATGAGCGAGAAGGACCGTTCGTCGCCAACCCTCGTTGAAAACAGCCTCAAGTCTCTCCTCGACCAGCCAAGTATATTCCCCCTGATCGGTGAGTAAAACCCTATCGAAGAATTTCTACGGTACTCGTGACTCCGACGATTGATCTCCCGAAGAAAGCGTGGGGGATGGGAGGGAGGACTTGCGGAACAATGCAGCGAAACGTTCGGCGATTATTTCTCCCGAACACGTCCTCGCTTTCGCACACTTCCACCGACTGTCATTCGATTTCGCGTTTCTCTTTCTTCGAATCTGCCTCTTTCTAAACGAATTACCAAGTTACCGGGATAATTTATCGACGATCGCGAGTGGTCGCAACTGCGAAACACGAGCGAGCGAGCGAGCCGCGTCGTGCGCCTCTGTGTCGCGCGTCGCTCGTGGCGAGTATTCGCTCTTCGAAAATCGCGCAATGCGACCGAAACACGCGCTACGCCAGCGCTAACTGGTGGCAGGCTCATTATTCACGCGAAAAGTGTAATTTTCGGCCGTGATCTCGCCCAACCTCTAGCCCTCTCTCTCTGCCCCCTTTCGTCGAGTGCGGAAACTGATCGTATCTTTGGCTTTGTTTTTTTTGCCTTTTATTCGTGATCGAATGCTCGGTGCATCGCGCGAGAGAGAGAGAGAGAGAGAGCACAGAGACAGAGCACGGAGACTTATCGATAAGCGGAGTTTGCCCGTGAGTAAAGGGGGAACGCACACGTATGCGCGGGAGTCAAGAGGGTACGGACTCAATTACGAGCGGTTATTATCGCTGATGTGTGTGCCAGACCTCTGTGCGGTAGCGCGTGTGCGTGAACATGATCGCGCCGGCGCTCGTCTCTCGTTTAACCTCGTTCGCAGCGAACCCGTGTGACGAGAGAGAAAAACCACGTGACAGTGACGACGGACGACCCAACCTCAACCGAGATACACGTACACACGTCGCAAACCTAACCCCCCAACGACCGAAGCCATCCGCAGTGACGAAACAGACCAACGCGGAACCCCTACAAGTCGGTGGAGTGGAGGCAGTTACGGCGGAGTGGGAGCAGCCACGACGGTCACTGTAGACGACGGAGCGGGGGCAGTCACAGCCGACACAGTAGACGGCGGAGCGGGGGCAATCCGCTGTGATCGCTCCTACTCCACTATCGTTCTAACCCTTCAGAGGCACATGGGGTCGTTCTGGCCCCAACAGCTTCTAGCACAGCTTCGAGTTTCTTCGTGCCGCTTCTAATTCAATCACAGTTTTTTGTTATAAATGCATTTTGTCCCGTTAATGTCTAACTGTGCAGCCAAAACGCTCATAGCGTTTCGACATGTTCGAAACTGTGGGAGTTTGAGGTGAATATGGCCATCTGCGTTCAATTCGCTACGGACTCGTGCGCCGGGAGGTTTGAAAATATGAAATAATTCATGAAAATAGCATTTGGCGAGTACTTTCACGTAAAATTTTTGCGGTCGCTGTAGAAGAATCGGCTTCGGAAGAAAAATAAGAAAACCGATCCACAATTTGACACGAGGTTCCGTCCCTCATGTTTTCGGCTCGGACGAATATTCATTGTCTCTTGTCTTTGTAAAATACGATTGTTGAATAAATACGTTAATTCGCAAGGTCTTCGAAAGTAATTAATTTTCGCCGTAACGTTATAATTGTCTTATCGCGTCGCCCGAGACCCATTCGCTTTTTTTCTTCGCTCTTTTTTTGTCTCGCAATTCTTGGATTTTGTCATAACCGGTGCAACCGGTTCGGATAATCCGCGCGCTATTGAGTCATTCCATCGTTAAATTTTTTTTTATTCGGATTGGAAAACTCCGCGTGCTTCTAATTTCCACATTGCACAGTCATTGTTTTTCACACCATCTTTTTTTTATCCATTTTTTTCCTGTAAAAATCCCTTCTAACGCGGACGTTTGAAAAATCGCGAAATATTATCCTAATTCAACGTATCTCGGGAGATGCCGCGACTTTTCTTTTCTTTTTTTTTTTCATTGGATCCAAACGCGATTTTATCTAGGTGCTAATATCATGTAGAAATAAAAATTGGCAAGCCTCCGCTAACGTCATTATCGGTAGCTACATATTTCGATGGAGACCCCCGGCCCCCTCCACACTTAACCTCAATTATTTCGAGTTTTATTTGTTCGTGTCTTGAGGATGCTTCGTACACTCCTGTCCAAAGATGCAACGTCAACGACAACGATTATTACGGCGGATCATATTTGTATACAAATTTTTAGCAATTACATTTACGACGACAAATTCTCAAGAGCCGCCCATTGAGATTAAAGCGCATAAGCTTTCTCTAATCTAACTTTTTCGTAATGACGTGGGACTATTTTTTAAATAACGACGCTGGGGTTTTTTAGATGACGTTATTATAAAGACCTTTCTTAAAATCCAACGACTTTTTTGTTGTTACTTTCCATATGTAATTTGATGCTTGTTTTCTTGCAAATTGAGGTCGTAAATCTACTAAGAATGCGAAAAAACAGTTGAGGAATTTTCACAGCCAAAAAAATATTGAACGATTAAAAAGAATTATTTTTCGTCCCATTCTAACGATGCAAATTTCAACATTATGGAATGCAACGAAAATGAATTCTTTTCAGTTGTACAATTTTTTGGCTGATTTAGGCTGTGGAAATCACATAAACGTTTTTACGTATTCTCATTAGAGATTTACGACGTCAGTGTGCAAAAAAAGGCTCTGGAAAATAATTCTAAAAAAATTTTAAAACGTGAACTTCGTCATTTTTTATATGCACTCGGAATGCAGAAAAAGTGATGCATTTATAAAAAAAGAGAAAATCCCAATGTTCAATAACGTTAGGTCTCGTGTGTGAAAAGTCTTCAAACAATTTTGAACGATCAAATCACAAAACGTACAAATGTGACGAGCACAAGTTGATGGGTTCTTATCGACTCGTATCACCAAGCTTATAGGTGTGCATGCAAAATCACCGTTCATTACCCTTAGCGAGATAAGTGCCGGTAACACCGGGACCATAAGCGTCATCCTAGAGGCGTTACGTTTTGTCAGTGCGCGAGTCACAGAATAAAAAGTTTCGGAGTGATGCCTTTTGGTCGATGAAGGCAATGCGAAAAATGAATATTCAATCCGATAGTGACATTTGGATACTGCATCAGAACTGTCTCCATTTTGTTAAGTTTTTTCTAAGTGTTTCGTATTCAGAATTTAATTATCTTCATTTTGCTGAACTCGAAATGAAATTTTGATTTTTCTCAAGAATGCGTCATTTTCTCGGTCAAATACTGCTCATCGCAATAATATGGGATTGAAGTTTGCGCCGTTGGAGTGCAATGAAAATGGATATTTTTTACTGTCTCAAATTTATATCAGCAGATTTTAGCCAGCAAAATCTCTGAAATATTTTTAAAGAGCGGCGCCAGCCCTGCGACGGGCCGAAAAAACGTAGCTTTTCCAAACTTTTTTTTTGTCTACTGAATTATTTAGTTGGGATTTGGAAAGAAGATATGTTATTAAGCTTACATTGAACTTGTTGCGTGTAGCTTTTCATCGAAAAAAATGGAAAATTAACAACGTTATTGAGGTATAATACAGCCTCCGAAAAATACAAATTAAAAAGTGAATATCTATATAAATGTAGTTCTCATTGTACATAAAATGTTGCTGTTTTTAAAATGAATATCGAGCAATTATAGCCAGAGTTATGATTCCGGCCAGGTCGATTTTAACTTGAACATTTTTCCACAGATTCTTAAGTATGTATACTTTGAAAAAATGTAAAAAAAAAAACAATCCTTTTTTACTCGTCACAGTGGTGTCCCGCTCATTGGGAGAGCTGCAATTGAAATTTGGAAAAAAGGTTCGGTATCGTAATAAAAATAATGAAACCAAAATACGAACATGAATTTTCGTTGCGTTCCATCGATGGAAACTTCAATGCTTCGCAAACAAATGCGCCAGATCTCTAAAAAACACATGGCTAGCGTATAATTATCGCCCTAATATATCTCCATCAATGTTCGCATAAATCGCCATTGGATTTTGCTCGGCAGCAGACTAAAAAAAAACTTGACGCTCGGTAACGACAAGTTTTCCATTGATTTGCAGATATCTTGTTTGTTCTCCTGTTGTTGCGGTACTTGAATCACAAGATGCCGAGGGGAAGGGGGGATGAGGACAGGTAGCGAAGGAGCAGCGAATCTGAGTGGAAAAAACATATCGGCTAATCGGACGTTTGAGCGACGCGCGTAGATGATAAAAAAATTATTAAAAAAAAAAGAAAAAAAAAGAATCGTAGTCCTTGTGGCAACGATCGCTCGATCGATCGATCGATGAGTCGCTTCGTGCTATCGTGCGTGTAAGCGCGGGTTCTGGTACACATTGCCGCGCGATATCGTATCGATGCAAGATACAGGAGAGAAAAGAAAGACGAGAGATAGCCGAGGGCAGACGCGGGGAAAGGTGAACCGCCTCGCGCAGCCTCGATTATGCAGGCTTTTACACGCGATTATCCGATCTACGGTTCTCATTTGTCGAGAAAACAAGCAAGGAGAAAAAAACCAACGGAAAAAAAGGGCAGCCAAGCAAGAACGTGATTTCAACACAACTATGTGAATGTTTCTATGCTGAAAAACATCACTGTGTGTGGACACAAAATTGATAGAAAAAAAGAGAAAAAAAAGAGAAAAAACATACCACATTCAAATCCGCTAAATCCTCCCATAAAAAATGAACAGAAATCTATTCACTGTGTGTTACATTGCACGACTGCGCGATATGCGTGATGCAATATCGAAGTGTCAACAAAAATTGCTGATTGTATAGGCTGTTCCATAAAAAAAACGTATTCAAATTAATCGAAAAGATGAGGTCGCACAAAAACGTGTTTCCTACAGAAGCGTATAATGTTGGAGCTTGTATCGTTGGGATGCAAACAAAGTTCACTTTTTTCGTATTGCTCGCATTTGTTTAGTCGATTTTGGGAACGATAATTACTCGAACGGTTTTTCTTATCCTCATAAGAGATTAACAATCTTAATCGTTAAAAAAAAATTGTAAAGAACTTCCGTTGCATTCCAAGAATGCAAACTTCAATGCCATCAAAAGTTTTATGGTTTTGAGGGGGACATCCGAGGATAGTGAAAAATATTCTTTTTGTCGTGTCCACGAGATACCGCGGTGACTTTTAATTTTTTAAATCGAAAGGTATGGTTCTTCTTGTTTGGAAAAATAGCTGGATTTAAGAGGTAACCAGCGGAAAAAAGCAGACTTCCTATCTTACTAATTTTGCAAAATCACCGTTCGTACATAGGTTTTTTTCAGGTTGAAATTAATGGTGTTTCATATTAATTGATTTTGTCAACGAGATACCGCGGTAACTTTCTATTTTTTAAATCGACAGGTATGGTTTTTCGTTTTTGGAAAAATGGCTGAATTTAAGATATAACCAAGGGGAAAAAATCAGACCTCTCATCTTACTAATTTTGCAAAATTACCGTCCGGAAATAGGTTTTTTTTCAGGTTGAAATTAATGGTGTTGAAGTTTGTTTGGGTTGAAACACAACAAAAGCTTTTTTGTACATTTTATTTTCCTTATTTTTGTTATTTTAGATCCTTTTTTTCGTGGGTTTATTTTGTAGATCGCTAAATAAATATCTAGAAAAATGATTGAGGATTTTTTGTAGGCAAAGTCAGCCAAAAGAAATTGAAGGAATTCAGAAATATTCATTTTCATTCAATTCCAACGATGCAAACTTCAACCTCATTGAAATTAAGCTGGGCGATATATATATATAGAACGGAACGAAATTTTTTTTCTTCCAATTGCACATTTTTTTGCCAGATCAAAGCTGCGATAAACTTTTTTTTAAGATCCTCAATAGAGACCCTCAAACTAATTCCATCGAAAAATATTTTGGGTAAGACAGAATGGAGAAAAAGGAAGTAAAATAGAATTTCTTCACTTTCTTCTCTCAGTTCACCTCTTTCGGGAAGTTCTTCGGTAAATAGTCAATTCCTAGAACAATAACTACAATATAGTAAGACGCACTTTCTTATTTTTCGTCATGTAATTACGAGAACGCACTATATGCACTATATAGAAAACGTTTTTTTATGTATCAAAAATGTCTTTTCGTAATACCCTTGGTATGTAACCCTCAGAACGATATTACCCGAAAAACTATCTTCGAAATGCACACGAACCAGTCGATTCTATACACTAAATAAGATAAATTTAAAAAAACACAGTTCTCTAGATAAAGATTTGTCGGAATAGAAGGTTTGGCATTTTCTATTCCGAAAAAAGTTATTTTCAAAATAAATTATGGTATTCGAGTGTGCGTCATTGGGACGCAACGAAAATTCACAATTATATGTTCATTATGTTACCATCCTTTTTTACAAATTTCAGTTGCTGATCTCCCAATATCATACAGTCGTGCTGTATATTGGAATCGGAAAAAATTAGAAGAAGGCTAGTTTTTTGACAGGTGATTTTGTAGGTGCCGCGGGTGCTAAATCCAAGTTTGCCTAAAAATCGAGGTGTAGGTTTTTTTTTAGGGGATGAAAGAGGATCGGGTGGATTAATGCCAAACTACAACCCCCACGCGGTCGGCACCGGGAGACAAAAATTGAGAAAAATCCGGACTTTATTTTGATCCATAGCGCCGAAGTCATGGAAGTTCATTTTGGGGGTGAAAAAGTGGGGTGAAATTTTGAAAAATCAGTTTTCATTCGATAACTGTTTAGGAAAAATTCATAAAATTTTTGTTCAAATGAGAACGTTGTAGCCCTTGACAAGACGCGTCGATCGAGTATTTAATCATCCCTCTCCAATAATATCTTTACCCCCAAAAAAAATTGTTGAAGTATAACAAAAAAATTGTTTATTTGATAACTCAAAAACAATCGATTTTTCGGGGATGGTTTAAATGTACGAAATGTAGAGAACAATTTTCTCTATATTTTCGTTCCAATGGACCACCCTTGAATTTTGTATTTTCGAACCCCTCTCAGGGGCTGAAAATTCAAAATGAAATTCCGGGAAAACTATTGACCGAAAATAAAGAGATACGAGTTTGGCGGTGCGGACAAAAATGTAGCTGAGGGTTCAAGCTACAAGTTCTTCCACGGCGGTGAATTTGTGCGGTCAATAGTTTTCCCAGAATTGCATTTTGAATTTTGAACCCCCGAGAGGGGTTGAAAAGTCAAAATTCAAGGGTGGTCCATAGAAACGAAAATATAGAGAAAATTATTCTCTACATTTCGTACATTGGAACCGTACTCGAAAAATCGATTGTTCTTTAATTATTCAATAAACAATTTTCTTTGGCTATTTTAACCATTTTTTTGGGGTTGAAGACATTATCAGAGGGAGATGATCAAGTACTTCATCGACGCGTCTTTTCAAGGGCTACAACGTTCCCATTTGAAGAAAAAGTGTACGATTTTTTTCTAAAGAGTTATTGAATTAAAACTGATTTTTCAAAATTTCACCCCACTTTTTCACCCCCAAAATGAACTTCCACGACTTCGGCGCTGTGGACAAAATTGAAGCCTGGATTTTTCTGCACATTTTGTCTCACGGCGCCGACCTCGTAGGGCTTGTAGTTTGGCATTAATCCACCTCCATCCCATTTCATCCCCTTAAAAAAACCATACACCCCGATTTTTACACGGAGAAAAATACGGCCTCAAATTCTAACACTGGTTGCCAGAATTCTAATATTCAGTGCTAGAAAAGTATAGTAGTTTACTGCCAGTTCGGAATTCTAAGACTTGTTGTTATAGAAGTGTAAAAATCATTCTCACACCGTATAGTAAAAATGATACGTGCGTATTACATTTGAAACTATTCTCGCATAGGCGCGAGTCCTAAATGCTGTATAGTATAAATAATGCGTGCATATTACATTTGAAACTATTCTCGCATAGGCGCGAGTTATATTTTCATATGGATTTCACTATACGCATAGCATAAATGTTCGGCGTATAGCGAAAAATATTACGAAGTTATTAGTAAAATGTGACTCTTTATACCGTACTTTTGTAGAATACTGGAAAGTAATTGTTCCATTCACGTGGGCAAAATATATTTTGAATACTACAAAAAATCACAATATGCCGAATAGAGTGTATTATTTGTATCAGTTTACGTGCCATATCGTAGGTTGAAATTTAAATTTCTTCATTATTACTATACCATAATTACAATTTTCATCTTCCATTCAATACTTTTTGATATTTAATGATATTTTGTTTAGAAGCATAGTATTAATTCTAAACTTCGAGGCTCCCGTTTTCTCCGTGTAGACAAACTTTGATTTAGCACCCGCGGCACCTAAAAAATCAACTATCAAAAGACTAGCCTTCTTCTAATTTTTTCCGATTACGGGTTCTTTTTCAGCAACAGCAAGGCTGTACTAATAAGTATCATGAAAAATGTTCGAGAGCTTTTTGTAGCTAAATCGGTTAAAAGAAGTTTGAGAAAGTAAAAAAAAATCAATTTCCATTGCACTTCAACGATGCAAACTTCGATCTCATTATAAATTACATTTCGAGCCTGACAGACAATCCGAAGATTTGCCACCGCCTGTACCTTTTTCGTGGGCTCTCAGACAAGCCTCGTGAAAAGATCGACGCAAAGATACAACAAATACGAAAATTTGTTCGACCATAACAGTATACGTATATACTCCGAGTAAGGCGACGGGTTCGTTATCGTAGCTGGATAAACTTTCACACTCAGAAAAAAGATTTATTAAGGACAAAGAATTTTGTCTCCCGGCGAATAAGTTTTCTTATTCGTATGTCGGCCTACTACGATTGTATTAACAGCTAAGAACATTTTTTATTTAACTTTATGTTTAAGATTTACTAAGAATTTTTCTTAACATCTAATACGATATATAAGTTAGAAGAAATAGGTCTTTTATGTCCGACAAATAGAGTTTTTCTTAACATCTAATAGGATTCTTCATAATCCCCCAGCTGGTTTTCTTCGAGGAATTGTGTCATTTCGTCCGTCATTATTTTTTCACTTGATCGTTTTTTTCTCACTTAATATTCTTACTTACACTCAAATCATTCCTCACTGTCGAGTTTCTCACTTCCGACACGCAACACTGACACTTGTGCCAAAAGCATTGGCATAGGAAGAAGCTACATGGTAAGCGTATGCGTGAGCTACATCTGACGAGCGGCCTGCTGTTGGGCCCGTCGCGTTGAAGGGCAAAGTGCGCATGCGCGCATTAGTATCATAGTCGCGAAATAAGAGGTTTTCGTGATTGGAAAGTAGTATTTATTTGATTTGAGGAAATATTTATTCAAATTTTCTATTTTAAATATGGCTTTTAATTGATGTGAAAAATCGGCACGTAAAGAAACATATTTAGTGACGCCGAATAAATTCTGTGGTTACAATCACATAAAAACTGTCTCCATACGAGTAAACGTTTATTAATTTCTAAGAAATTATGTTCTAATGTGCCAATTTATTGAAACATAATAAATCTTTTTTCTGAGTGCAGTCAGACGGTACACTTTCTTGCAAATCGGGCAATCACAAAAAGCAACGAGTCCGCCACAAGAGTGTTCACGAATCGATAAAAATACGAAGTAATAATGAGAAAAAAATGAAATTTGTATTACTTTACGTACAAAGTGATCGAATCTCTTGCTTTGCTGACCGACAAAATTGATCAACCGTATACCCGTCCGGAGGTACAGTCATTTGAAAAACAGCACGTCGATAAGATTTCTCAATTATTATTACAATTATTATATAATGATATTATTACTTATTATAATAATTATTATCACTTATTATAATAATGATTATTCACATAAAAAGAGTAATGAACGAAGGAATCTAAAAAAAATGTTTCCTACCAAAGAATGTTTGCCCTCACCACGAAAAATCGTACATTTTTAGGGCCACCCGCCTCTGTGCAAATGCATATAATTATAAAAACAAAAAATGTGACTGAATGTCGGGAAAAAAATGAAGAATCACGTTTCGACGCAGGGGCGATATTCTCCGGAAGGACGAGACACTTTTGCGACACACGTTGAAGCGCGCACCGTGTGCCCCCGGGACATTGTCGTGTTTGAGTTTAGCGAGAAACGAAGCGATGATAATTGCGATAATTGAAGTTCGGTAAAGTCGCGTCGAGGGTTATAGCCGATGCTCGGGTTGCTGGTAAGAGATCTCCCCCCCCCCCCTCTCCCTCTCCCTCTCTCTCGAGGATTGCGCAACAGTGGAATGCAACACTTTTCAATGTGTACGTGCACTGTAGTTTTCTTTACACATAACACGCGTGTACATAAAACGAAGAGCGCTTTGCCACCGGGTAGGGGCTCGTCGAGTTCTCGAATCCGAGCGTGAACATACGACGGGCTGTATGACGGATGAGCCCCGAGGATGTGATGGTCGGATTTTTTAATTCCCTTTCACGCCAACGTCTCATCGCACATTTACGTACATACATTTATATACGTGTATATATTTATGTATATGTGTGTTCGTGAAATTTCACACATACACAGGCAAACGTAAATGTGCGTAAGTCCGTATTAAATTCTTTCGAATACACTTGTACGCATGCATTACAGTGTCTCTCGAGTCCCCAGGGGTTCTCATGAGCTCTCAAAGCCACTCTCGTCACATTATATTTTTATATTGTACATTTTCGGGAAATATTTCTCCCATGGTAATATTCAAAACTATTTTTCTACGCCTCAAAGTCTACTTTGTTCAAACAAAACAAAGTACGACGCTTTATTTTTGCGTGTAAGACATTTTGGCAAATTTTAAAAATCGAATTTATACAAGTATTTATAAATTAACGAATATAAAAGATTTTTAGAGAAAATTACAAGCATTTTAGCTTTCAAGACGAGGCATAAATAAAAGAATGTATGTGTCTTGCTTTCCTTCCTTTTTTATTTTTCTTATTTTATCGTGTATTTTTTTTACTTAAAAAAAATACCCTTTATTTTATCCTGTTTCTTTTTTTAATTTTATTTTGATTGTATTTTTTTATCGAGCTCTCAATCAACTCCTGAATTCAAACCCTTGCGGGTTTTTACGTGCAACCCTTCCCAATTCAACCATATCCTATTACTCCCTACCGTCACTTTGCTAATCTAAAGTACAGACGATTATAAACATGGACCTGGCATCGCCGTTTGATCGAAAGTAGACAATTTATATTAAAATTCTGCACTCGAAACTTTGAACGCGTTTTTCTGGAAAAGTCTTTTTTCAAAACGGTGTACACTCTTAAAGGAAGATTTTTCAAGCTATCCGTCTCAAATTTTGACACAGTATTCTTCACGCCATTCTTTATCTTGCTATAGAGGCTTTTTTTAATCTTTATTTTTTTGTTGATGAAAAACTGTCGAAAAATAGGCAAAATTCGATACTTTTTCTTCAAAACGGCGCCATTTTGTCAATTTTTATTTTTAAAAAACCTCCATAGCAAGTAGCGGCTTTCATACTGATCAAGATTTTTTTTACAAATTTTGTTTCAGCTAATCTTTACGGACACAAGCGTGTACATCGTGAGGACTCCTTTTTTCGAAGACATTTTTAACCGTTAAAAAATGTAAGAAAAATAAAAATAAACCCTTAAAAATGTATTTTCAGTTCTTTATGGGTGCTTTGATTTGACATAAAAAAAAAATCACATTGGTTATCGTATTTGAACCATGGAAAAAGAATCGCGAAAATCAGCCGTTTTTCGACCCGTTACACGGTGATTATTCTTTGAGGCGTTACCCCCACTTGTAGCGCAAAAAAAGGCCTTTTTCATGAATTTTTTAAAAGAAAACTACAAAACTTTTTTAATCGATCAATATACCATCTTAAAGAACACATCTTAAAGAACTTTCGGTAATTTTTTTATCGAAAAATATTACATTGTTTAGTGGCAAATGGCCGTCAATGAAATAATGTTTTTATATACACGGTTTGCGGTGACCAACATTGCGGCGAAGTGGATCATCTGAAAAAAAAAAATGCGGATGGATCTAGTCAAATATAAGTATAAACTAGTCTTTAATCGAAGGATTTTAAAAAATATTCATTTTTCACAAAATGGCGGACAGTCAAAGTTAATGGTTCGATTTTAACGAAAAAAAAAACGGCCGTTTTTTGGTTATAAAACGGCCATTTTTTTCGAAAAAAAAAATCGAACGATCAAAGACTACATTTTTATGTATTAAATAAACCTGCAAAATTTCAAGAAGATCGGTTCATTAGTGTTCGAGTAATCTTGGTCACCGACTTCAGTAATGCCATTTTGAGAAAAACGCGTTTAAAGTTTCAATTTCAGTTTACACGAAGAAAATATTTTTTTTTTGCAAACTTACATAGAGTCATCTATTCCGGGCCCATACAGAAGTATGGGCCCGGATACTTATACTTAAAAAAAATGCAATAAAAAAAATCGATTTTTTCAAAATCGCAAGTGGGGGTAACCCCTTAAGCTACAATATACCGCATTTGCCGAGGGTACGGGGGAAACAGTGGAAAACCCGCACCGGTTTAGACGACCGTATATTTTTGTGATTCTCTGGTGCACAGGCTTCAACTCAAGTATCTACACCAAGGTATCAGAAGTATTGGCCTTCCGCTCGCTGGGTGATGCGCCAGCCGGTGCACGGCTAAGTGGTCACCGCTCCGAGTTTTGGTCAGGCACAATGCTGCTTAACTCGAAGTACCGCCAAAGCCTAATCCCGACCACCCATCGACCAGTGCCAATTATTTATTTCATTGTATTCTTTTTATGTTCTTTTTGTTTTTCATTTTATTTTCATTCATTTTTTACTTTATTTTCATTTTATTTGATCTGTTTTTTTTTTCATTATTTTACTTATAGAGGCATAATTCAAGAATCAATCAATTTATCAATCTCTATATTTTCTCTCTCTCTCTCTCTCTCTCTCTCTCTCACCCCACCCCTCCAATGATTATATGTGGTTAGAAATTTAAATACGTTCTAATGCAAAAAAGTGAAAAAATGTTTCGTCTCACGCGTAGCCAAGACAAATAACCGAACGAACCTCCCCCTTCCCCCCTCGCTTTCTTTCTGCATATCTTTTATCGTCGCACCATCATTTTCGTCAAAAGCCCAGCAATTTAGCCGCGGAATTGTGGCCGTGCTCGCGTGTCTTTGAACGCTTTTCGCTCGCGTGTTTGGCTCGTTTTCATTTTCGTTGGTTCGATCGATCGAGGCTTAAGAGAGAAAGAAAGAGAGAGAGAGAGAGAGAGAGAGAGAGAGAGAGAGAGAGAGAGAGAGAGAGAGAGGGAGGGAGAGAGAGAAAGAGAAAGAGAAAGCGAGCCCGAGCGACAGATAGAGATAGCAACGGGGCAAAGTATTCTAACCGTAATACTACTCGGCAAAAGTCTTGCTCGAACACGGCGGCCGCGAGAGGGACGATCCAGGAAGCTCTCGCGGTCGCGAAGTGCATCGGACAAAATCGATTTGGAAGACGGGGCGGCCGAAAGTCTGCGGCCTAATTTTCTCCTTTGCCTCGCTTTCTCACGCGCCGCTCTTCTTATCCACTTTGTGGCTGATTTTTGCATAGCGAGTGTGTACAAAAGAGCCCCCCAGCTTATTATCGACGAACGTCTCGTCGACGTTGGGAAATGGCGCAGCTATTAATACAAACGTAGAGATAACTTTTTGATATTTTTAACAAAAAAATCGCAGCTACACCACAAAAAATCGGTTGAATTTTCTCGTAACTCATAAATCGTTTAAGAATTAATATTACGGCAGAGGAAGCCCGGAAACGAAAACCCCTCACCAAAAAGGCTGCACTGCTCTGATTGCTTCGATCAATTTAATTAGTTTCAGTGAAGCTAGATATGGCGATGATAAAGATAATTAAAAAATAATAACAAATGACGTTGAAGTTCGCATCGTTGGAATGCAACAAAATTCTTAATTCTTAATTCTTAATTCTTTTCAATTCTTCAATTTTTCTGCCCATTCAGGCTGTAAAAATCGATAGAACGTCTCTACTTAAAAAAAAATATCGCACTGCAACGATGCAAACTTCAACATTATTTTTAAGTTTCTAAATGAGCGGCGAGGAGTTCTTTCCTCTCCTATTCATAACTTGGGCAATATTTGCAATTTTTACGAAATCTTTTATGCGAATTGAAGTTGAGAGCCCTGGCTCCAAAACTATCGAATAAAAAAAGCGATTTCGAAATTTCAAGCGTACGCCCAGCCCGTAGCTGAATGAGGCGCGAAAACGCAAAACGCCGATCGTGTGCTCATTGGATACCGTTCGCGCGGATCGTACACTGCGCGCGTCATACGAAAGTGAAGATTTTGCTAGAGCGAGCGATCGATATGCTCGTCGCGTTGCTATACTGTTCCTTAGTGCTGAAAAAAAGAGAAAACAAAAAACGCCGGAGCCAGGGGAAGAAGGAACGAGAGAAACAGAAACCCTGACCTTTGAATCTCTCGCGTTTCGTAGGCTGGCGATATACGGCGGTGGTCCGAGAGGACTCATCACAAGCCAACGTAGCGAAGCTTTTTTTGCACCCTATTATCGCTCCATCTCGCTTCTTTCCGCGGGGTCAGCCTCTCTCAGAGATAATGGGACGGTCAGACAGACCTTCCTTTCCGCTCTTGCGTTTGTAACGAAAAAAAGAGGCAAAACACACACACACACACGCGCGCGAATACTCGACAGGTGAAAGATGAAAAAGGGGACACTGCGTTCGACTCCAGCATTTCATTGGCGACGCAAAATCTTCGACGTTCTTGAGAATTCTTCTCGCTGGCATGTGTTTAAAATTTTTCTATGAATATTCGCACTTCCTTCGAGAACGAGGAGGTCTTCGGAGAGCATAGAATAGCCGCGCAAGGTCGTTAGCTCATCAGTTTCGCAAATAAATCCTTTCGCAGGCATCCTCGAGAACATTATTCCTCCGACGATTCATTTTTGCGCGCTTCTTTCGATCACGCATTTGAAAATAATCGAGCGTGATGTATGGACACTCGTTGGCGTGCGGTGAAAATGCTTGGGCGAATTTGTCACCTCGACGACAATTCGATGATATTCCGGATTCGTCACTATTGCTGTAACCGGGTCTGTTGATTCGAAGGTATACGAGACAAAGAATTGAGAATCGCTCATTTTTCTTGAATTGCGTTTCAAATGTGTTACCAAGAGAAATGGTTTCGTTGAATTGAGGGGTTAGGGTACTGTGACGATCCGAGCATGAGGGGTATTCAAAAATTATCTTTGAAGGATTATAAGTAAGATGATTGAAAAATCGTTTGGACATTTGTTTGTATGTACACTAACAAAGTTGTGTACCAAATTTTATTAAAAATATTAATAATTAAAAAAGTTATAAGCAATATAGTGGAGGATATTTGCACGTGAGGGGCTCAACGGTCCACTTGATTTTGGTCAACTGGTTAATCTAACTTATAGGGTGAGATGCAGTCAGAATTTTCAAAAAATCGATTCATCAAAAACATTTTCTTGACGTATGACGTTTCGAAAATATTCCCTGAACATTTCAAGTCAATCCGATGAATAGTTTCCGGGATATCCCACAATCAGTGAAGGGGCGTCGGGTCCCCATGGCAGGTAGCGGCTGACGAACGCGCAAACGATAATAGCCGGGAAGGCAGAATGCTTCGAAGACAACAACAAATTGATATTTTGGAAGCTTCCACATCGGCAGAAGCCCGGAATTGATGATTCGATGTAAGTAATTTTTCAATTAGTATTTCTATACATAAATCAAGTGTAAAATTGAAAAAATCTTTCAGAAATTTCCAAAAATGTATTACTCAAAAACTATGAACTTTAGCAACATTTAACAAAGAATACTTTCGTTTTAAAATTGCCCAAAATGTTTTCAAAAAAATAATTCTTCCCGAAAAACTTTAATTTTTTGAAAAATTGTTTTAACAATTGGCGTTAACAATTTAGTTTTAACTAAATTGGTTTATTTGGTTTTAACAATTGGTTTTAACAATTAAATAATTGGATGCTCGACTTTTCGGCCAAAATTATGATATTCGGAGTCAACGGATCAAAATACATAAAAAGTTTAGCTTCATCCATCGAGCGCAAAATTTTACGAACATATAATACCGTATCCACATCGAAAAACTTTAAACGCGTTTTTCTCGAAACTACGTTTTTCAAGTCGGTGGCCACTATAATTAAAAAATCACTCGATGGATTTTGATGAAATTTGGTGTGCTTATTGATAGCATTAAAAACTATTCTTTAATTGAAGGATTTTCATTTTTGTTGAAAATTTCTATTTTTTTTTCACAATCAATGAGCGATTGTTTGGTCGAAAATCGAAAGTTATCTGTCGGAAGCCGCCATTTTGTTAATGTTTGAAAAAAAGCTTCGATTAAGGACTAGATTTATTATTAAACTAACGATTTTTTTTAATTTCAGATGATCCAGTAAAATTTTGATGGTCACCGCAAAGCACTACATGCCGAAGGGGGTCCGACAAAGATGGCGATATTTTTAATAAATATTCAATATTTTTCTTTGAAAATTTGTACAAGTCAAGTTGAAATATAATATAAAAAGTCTATGTAACCACTTTAGTAAAACAAACTTAATTACTAAAAAAAAGGTATTGAAAATTGAGTTTTTTTTCACAAAATAGACAATATTGGCTAAGACTTGACCAAGCTTTTCTTCGTCGTCGCGTTTCAATGGACAATAAAAAATGGCATTTTTGTCGACTTTTCGAGGACAGATGACATCATTATTGTTAATAACTAATGGAAAAACATGTTAAGAAGAAAAACGTCGGTCAAGGCTAAACTACTGTAACGCTTGAATGAATGTACCAAATTTAAAGTCAATCCGTTCACAGGATGTCGAGAAATTTTATACACCGTTTTGAAAAACATACACTCAGAAAAAAGATTTATTAAGGACAAAGAATTTTGTCTCCCGGCGAATAAGTTTTCTTATTCGTATGTCGGCCTACTACGATTGTATTAACAGCTAAGAACATTTTTTATTTAACTTTATGTTTAAGATTTACTAAGAATTTTTCTTAACATCTAATACGATATATAAGTTAGAAGAAATAGGTCTTTTATGTCCGACAA
This sequence comes from Ophion slaviceki, assembly GCA_944452715.1. Classification (NCBI taxonomy): domain Eukaryota; kingdom Metazoa; phylum Arthropoda; class Insecta; order Hymenoptera; family Ichneumonidae; genus Ophion; species Ophion slaviceki. Next base: position 31,338,254 of record OX101793.1, on the reverse strand, counting down.
ATAGAGTTTTTCTTAACATCTAATAGGATTCTTCATAATCCCCCAGCTGGTTTTCTTCGAGGAATTGTGTCATTTCGTCCGTCATTATTTTTTCACTTGATCGTTTTTTTCTCACTTAATATTCTTACTTACACTCAAATCATTCCTCACTGTCGAGATTCTCACTTCCGAAACACAACACTGACACTTGTGCCAAAAGCATTGGCATAGGAAGAAGCTACATGGAAGCGTATGCGTGAGCTACATCTGACGAGCGGCCTGCTGTCGGGCCCGTCGCGTTGAAGGGCAAAGTGCGCATGCGCGCATTAGTATCATAGTCGCGAAATAAGAGGTTTTCGTGATTGGAAAGTAGTATTTATTTGATTTGAGGAAATATTTATTCAAATTTTCTATTTTAAATATGGCTTTTAATTGATGTGAAAAATCGGCACGTAAAGAAACATATTTAGTGACGCCGAATAAATTCTGTAGTTACAATCACATAAAAACTGTCTCCATACGAGTAAACGTTTATTAATTTCTAAGAAATTATGTTCTAATGTGCCAATTTATTGAAACATAATAAATCTTTTTTCTGAGTGTAGTTTCGAGAAAAACGCGTTTAATGTTTAACCACCAGTTCTATCGTTGCAATCATAAGTTTACCTTCAATCTGCGATTCTCGCGCCATATGTTAGGCCTTCCTCTTTAATTTGAGTTGCCTCAAGCGAAGAACGAGTGTTTGTCATTTTCACAGTAGCCTAACCCGTTGAAAACATTTTTTCTTAGAATCTTGGCCTAGAGACTCAATATTGAATGAATTGATACATTTACTTCGATGACACGACATTTTTATTCGATTTAGAGGTTTTGTCCACAAAATTGAAGTTTGCATCGTTGGAATGCGATGAATATTATTAATTTTTTAGTTGATCGAATTACTTTTGCCAAATCTTCGTTACAAAAATCCCTCAATTATTTTTTCAGTCGCTTGTTTAGAGATCTCGAATTTTAAACTGCAAAAAAAGATTTCGTAGAATAATATTTAAAAAAAAGAATTCATGTTGCATTCCAACGATGCAAACTTCAAGACGATCTTTCTCCGTGAAAACACACACTGCTTCCGATTGAAAAGCGTCTGCTAGACTCTTACAGTATTTTATTCAAGCCTGCTCGATCTCGTTCATTCTGTCAACATTTGTGTCTTGCTTTTGGTGTTTGAGTTTAAAATGTCCGAACGGGAGGGAAAATACCATATTTCCGTTGCTTTATAATCTTCGACTCGGAGACTTCTGAGTCTCTTAGGTCGGACGGCGTTCCCTCAAGAATTTTCGAAGATTAAGAAAACACGAGTCCCCCCTTCCGTGGGACGCGCTTGTAAAGAGAGATAACGTGAGAATGATCTATAGCGCGCTATCGCACGGCATCTTGGAACGAGCTCTCATTTCTCCCACGAAGAACTTACGAAAAATATTATTATGTTTCTATCGCCGATAACTCTTGCACTCGGCGAGCTTGTACGCTCAACGACCGGAAGCGCTGTTTTTGACGGTCACGCCTCTGCAGGCAAGCGGTCAAACTACCGCACCGCTCGATCCGATTTACCGATCGAGAGACGAGCGCGATGCAATTGTCAAATTTCGATCTTGAGGATCATCGAAACGATCGACCAAAATCTACGTCCTCGTAATTGAGATTTTCCAAATTTAATCGAAACGTAAAATTAACGGCGGGTCCGCCAGAAGAAGTGGGCCGAGCGTCTTTCAAATTATACTTCCGACCGTGAAAAGCGGAAGTACAATTCGTCTTTAAAAAAACGTTGAATCGCTGATAGTGGAAACATGACTGAAATTCCGAAAATTCATTGAGCAAAGTGACTCGTTGCTGCAGTTCGAGCGACACATAGGAGATTTTCGATCCGAGAGACATAACCTCAACTTTGAGCCGTAAATCTCTAACCTGGCGACAAGCTGAGTTGCGCGGTATATTTTCGAAGTTGGCGGACTTGGAGCTTTTTTGTCGTGTTGATTTGACGGACAGGGCACGGACGCACAACTAAGGGACGAGTAGAAAAGAGTGTCACCGGCTGCGGATTTTCTCTCTCTTCCTCTCACTCCGCCCCCCCCTCTCTCTCTCTCTCTCTCCCTCTATCCGTTGTACGTTTCTTTGGCGAACGGACTCCATGTGGCCTATGGCCTCACGCGCGCAGCCGTTACTCGTTACTACGTACAGGCGGCTCTGAGCTGGCGTTGCGCCAAAACTTATGCCAGGTTTCGACATACCTTCGTAGCAACGATATTTTCGGGTTCACGCGCCGAGCCCGATACACGCTCCTCTTGTTTAGCGAGCGACTTTGCACCGAAGCTCTCGCGGGGCATAAATCAAGGACGGCTAAAAAGTTGTCATTTCCCTATGCCGCGATCGTTTCGAGTTTCACACTCTGTGAGAAACGCGCGCAACGACATCACGCGGCTGATTCGGCATGTAAACAAAATGGCGGATTCGCGAAGTGCCGCATAGTGCCGACTGAGGGCGAAACATCAAGCCCGAGCTTTAATATAGAAACTAACCTCAAAAAATGTGCACTCAAAAGTTGGTACTTGTTTTAGAGTATTGATAGGAAATTCTAGTAATTTCCACTTATACCAGTAATTTTTTTATTTACCAATTTTGGCCATTTCTATTCGTTGGTACTTTTTATCAAGTATTGGTAGAAATTATACTAATTTTGATTAATGCTGATTTATGCTGATTCTAGTACGTTTATTTATTTGTACTAATATTTAGACTTATTTCTACTGATCGTTAGTAATGGACGCAGGCACTTTTTGTCGAGGATTAGTAAAAAATTCTACCGATTTCTACTATCTCTGCTAATTTCCATTCATTAATGCGATTTGAATAATTATATATTTCTGCGAATGAATTAGGCTAATGAAATACCCAAGATTTCTGCTTCTAGATAGTCCGCACCTTTTATCGAGTATTAGTATTTAATTCTACTCATTTCTACTGCCCATACTAATTCACAATATATACACAAATAAGTACGGTAAACAGAATATTACTTTTTACGAAATTTTCTACTAATCTCTGTGAGTAAATCGTAATATTCAAGTGAATAAATAAATATCGACGATAAATTCTACTAATTTCCACTTGCTGCCCGAATTTTACTCATTTCTTCGAATTCTTTTGATACCAATTCAGCTTGCTTGTATTTTCACGTGTTAATAAAAAAATTCTCCGTGTACCAATAATTGCTACTAATTCTACTAAAAAAAGTCGAACGACCGAGGTTTTTAAAATTTTTTTAATTTAAAAATGACGTAGAAGTTTGCAGCGTTGGAATGCAACGAAGATTCCTCCCCGCCTATGGGGGAGGGGGGAGCCCCCCCTCGGAAGAAAAAGTTAAGGGGGTGGATCTGCCCATCCACCCCCTCTTCCAAGAAACTAATACGAGCTGCCCCCCCCCCCCCTAGCTTAGATCCTCGGTACGCCCTTGGGTTGCAGGTTTCCAATGAAGATCTCGAAAAAAGTAGCTTTTGATCCGTCAAAAAAAACAATTTGACACGAGAAATAAATGATTTTCATTGCGTTCCAACAAAGTTCCACATAATGCAAAGTGTCTCTGGGCGATGTTCGCCTGGCGGAAAATTTCTTTGGGGAAAAATCGAGACTAGAAATGTCCGACCGAGCGGGACAAGATACGTCCGGGTGTATCGAATCGCGGTGTACGTTGTCGCAGCTCCGCACACGTGAATGTATAGTTCTTTCGTGCACACGACGAAGCTCGTAAGAGTGTACGAGAGCGTGTACGAAGAGTTCGCGTCTACGCGCGCGAGCGTCTATCATTAACGAGACTATCATTAGCTGGCAAGGCCAAAAGCCAGGGACGGCTCTGCTCTCTCTCTCATTTAAACCGCGCACTATTTCTCACTAATAAACAGACGAAAAAAAAAAGCAGTGGTAATACTTATTCCCCAATTGGTATAAAACGTTGTATTCTCAAAAGAACTGTACATGACGCTTGAATGGACGCTAAAAAAGTGTGTAAAAGTGGCAAAATAAAATGTAAGAAGGGAGCAAAGGGCGTTAGAAAGATTTGAAGGTTCGAGGTGTAGAGGCGCTCTAGTCCAGTAAATTTTCGGGAGATTCGAGATTTCGATCGGCGGAAAATTTGTCGTTGAGGGGTTCCTCGTCACTCATCGAGGGAGAAACGGAACCGCTGCGATTCTCGTTTCTGTTCCTCGACATACTTGATCTTCGCCCTTTGCCCGAATTCGAGAACAAATTCTCTTCTATACGTTTGTCTCCGCGTTTACCCATGGGAGTGCATTTCTTGCCGCCGCCGCCGCTGCGTCTGCCTCTTCTTCGCCCTTTCCGAGCAGCCCTTCGCTTTGACCCGCAGGACTTGCCGCTCCGAGCCCCGCGACGACGTCGCGATCTCTTGCCGCCGCCTCCACCGCAACCGGCAGCCCCCCCGCTTCTGCCCCGTCTCGAACGTTTTCGCGATTTTCGTCCACCGCAACCGGCAGCACCTCCGCTTCTGCCGCGTCTCGAACGTTTTCGCGATTTTCGTCCACCGCAGGCGCTGCGAGCCTTGCGTCTTCGTCTGCCCGAAGAGGCCCCCCCCCCACAGGCGTCTCTCTTTCGTCGACGCCTGCTCGATTTGGCCCGTCTCATGCCACCACCGCGGGAGCCGCACTTCTCCAGTGGTTGGGCATCCTCCGGTCGCGTCTGACAACCGATGAACTCCCTGTTGCAGGTGTAGTAGCCTCTGCGGGGTTCGACGGACACGGAATATCGTATTGAATTTTCCATCGTTCGAACACAACGAAAATTATCACCTTCGAGTTTGCATCGTTCCAACGATTTCTTTTCTTTCACTTTTTTCATAATTTTTTTTGCAAATTCAGGTCGAAAATACTTGTAATAACCGTAAGCGGAAACGTTTGAGCGATTTTTACAGCCCAAAACGATGACAGCGGAAAGTCGAGCAAATAAAAAGAATTCACATTTTCGTTGCGTTGCAACGATGCAAAATGTAACGTCGTACGTATATTTTTATTTTTCCGTATTTTTAACACGACGCCAAATATTATTTGCAAATGTAAATTGCGGATCTCGGAATAAGTATCTTGAAAAATGCTTGAGTGATTGTAATAGCTAATATCTGCTCAAAGAAATTTGAGAAAGTTAAAGATGAAATTTTCATTGAAAATTTCATTCAAAGTTTTATCCTGTCAGGAAAGGAGGCGACACTTGGGTTTATATAAAATAATTCGGCTTTTATCGGGCCGAAGATATTTATTCCCTTTGGTATTGACGCTTGCATGGTTGGAACGCTGAGAAAATTGTTTGCTCAAAAGAAAAAAGAAAGAAAAAAACAATTTTATGAACAGCATTTTCTGCTAATTAGAGAATTTGGGAACAATGCCGAAAACCCTCTTGAGTTATTCGCGTAGCCTAAAACTAATTGTTGAATTCTTATCACGCTATATTATTATATCGTTGCCAATATTGTACAACTGTATGATGTTGGAGTGAATCGTAGGCAACGATGTTTTTTTTCTTCGTTTTTCACTCCTTCATTTTTATCATTATCCAAAGTAATTTTTGTCCATATTGGGTCGTAAATTTCCAATAAGAATACGTAGAAACGTTTGAGCGATTTTCACAGCCCAGATCGGCCAAAGAAAACTAAGTAATTAAAAAAATCCATTTTCGTTGCACTCCAATGATGTTAACTTCAAAGTCGTAGAAACGCACCGTTCGGATGGAGAAGATTCGTATTTCGAGATTGAAGTTTGCGTCGTTGGAATGCGATGAAAATAAATCCTCGGAAATTTTCAGACTAAATTCGTCGAATATTTTTTAAGATACTACTTTAGAGATCTACCATCAAAATCTACAATAACATTTTGCATTTCAATAAAAATATTGAAATGCAAATATACAATAAAACTTTTCGCACAGCAAAAGTTGAGATAATATGTCGAAATAAACCCTTCCAGAATTTTTCTGCACTCTGTTTCTCTTCGATCCGCCAAATAGAACATGAAAAAAAATTGATTTTCCTTAAAGAAATGAAAGTGGCGCCCGGTACTCTACACCATTGGGTTCATCATCCAATCCGCTGCCTTTCGCACGCTGCCAATTCATTTTTCTAATTGTTTATATTTTTTTACGCCGATTTTACATATTTTTTAAATTTGCACGATACGCCAAAAATTATGTTTTAGGGCATAAATAGTTTTCTCAGAATTAATTTCCAACATGCCTACTCATTTTTAAGATGACGAAATACGCGACGAAAAGTCGAAAAACTAATTACGCAAACGAAATTCATGAAAAAATGTGAAAATCGATCTTTCGCGTAAATTGACAACCTACCCTTTGGAACGCTGAAGAATTCCATAAGAAACTGCACGGGCGAGTGCCATGCGAACTTGACGTTGAATCTTGGTGCTCGGTACATCGTATTCCTGGGATATGTAATTACTTATTTCTCGAGGAGTCGAGCCCTGCACGTCCTGGAGCTTTCTTATCGCGTTCACCACGAGTTTCTGAATCTTTGGAGACTTTTTTACACTCATGACGAGGCTGTCTCATTTCCCAGGAGAAAATACCTCGCGATTCAACGATTGTTTCTTACGTTGATTCCTACCGGTCAATGTAAAGACATTTTTTCCCTTTTTTCGAATGGGTGATATTATTTTTTTGAATTTTTCAATATAATCCTCGAGCGGACATCTCCCACCGCCAAAGACACGTTGCCAATAAAAAAATTTGTTTCTTCACGAATACCTGTTGCCATGCGACGATTTTCCCTCAATCCAGTCGTTTTGCAAATCTTTTCGGTCAACTGTTTTTTTTTGTTTTTTTTTTTCTATCATACTCACCGCACTCGCTTTGGTTCGAGGTCCAAGGGCTCGGAGAATTCGTTCTTATTTTTCGAATCGTGTTCTTTTTGTTAAAATCATGTTAATTAATAAAATTTAATTTTCCTTCATTTTATTTAAAACAAATTACTATCCGATAGTTTGCGAAGCATTTATTTTTCCAACGATAATATTCACTGCAAATAAATGAGCAACTTTCGGCGCAATTGAGCAGTTTGACTACTGTGACGACCCGAAAATCAGGATTATGTAAAAAATTAATTTTGAAGCAATGAGTGAAATGATTGAAAAATTGTTTGGACATTTCTTTGCATGTGGGTCATTCCATGTCAAATCGACAAATTTTTTACCTGACCCCCTTTGATTTCGCTGAAAATTTTCTATCTTTTTCTACCCCCCGAAAGTTATTTTTCAGAATTTTTTCAAATTTTTTTTCCCGACTCAAAAAAAGTTATGAATTTTTCAAAAAAAGTTATGAAAAACCGCTCTTTTATTTTTAAATTGCCAGAACTTTTTCAAAAATTGACCGTTTGGGAACTTTTTTTTTCAAAATTTTTGTTTTTAAATGTAGTTTTCGAAAAAAAATATGAAAAAATTTTCAGAATCCCAGATATATGAAATATTTTAGTTTTTTTGAAAAAACCGTAATTTTCTCAAAGTCCGACCGTTTTTTTTTTTTTTGCTCTAAAAATATTTCAACTAATTCTGCAATGATCCCCGTTAATCAAAAGATGTGACGACAATCGCTTCTAATATTTTTTCTTGATTATAAAAAAATTTTTGTTGAATTTTTGCTGATTTTATATAACTTTGTTATGAAATTTTTTTTATTTCCTCGTGAAACCTCAAAAGTTGAAAAATAAAATTTTGTTGGAGAATTTCAAGTGATTATCGTCCAAGAAATTGTTATTTAAAAAAAAAAATAATTTTTTTCTCTCATTGACGTTATTTTGTCATGTTTCAGTACCAAAATGACGTTAAGTTGTCATATTTCAGTACCAAAAAAAAAACGTCCATAAGAGTAAAAAAAATAATGTCAATGAGAGAAAAAAATTATTTTTTTTTCTCTCTTCTTTTTTTCTAAAATATTTCATATATCTGGGATTCTGAAAATTTTTTCATATTTTTTTTCGAAAACTACATTTAAAAACAAAAATTTTGAAAAAAAAAAGTTCCCAAACGGTCAATTTTTGAAAAAGTTCTGGCAATTTAAAAATAAAAGAGCGGTTTTTTTCAAAAATTCATAACTTTTTTTGAGTCGGGAAAAAAATTTGAAAAAATTCTGAAAAATAACTTTCGGGGGGTAGAAAAAGATAGAAAATTTTCAGCGAAATCAAAGGGGGTCAGGTAAAAAATTTGTCGATTTGACATGGAATGACCCATGTACATTGCCGTTCAAAAGTTTGGATACACCAGTCGATATTTCTTGCCGCACTCAAAGCTACATGGCCCGCATGGGGTCCCATGTATACATGGGGCCCGCAAACAGAGCGACTGTGTACATTAACAAAGTTGTGTGCCAAATTTTATAAAAAATATTATTAATTAAAGAAGTTATGAACAATCTCGTGAAGGAATTTTGAACGTGAGGGGCTCAACGGTATACTTGTTTTCAACCACCCGGTTGATCAAAAACAAAAACAAACACGATTTAAAGAAAAAATAATATTGGCAAAGACGTGACCGAGCTTTTTTATCGTGTTTCAATGATAGTAAAGAAAATGCTGCATTTTTTCGATTTTTCGAAGAAAACTGATACCATTATTGTTAATAACTGATGAAAACAAAAAGGTTAAGGAGAAAACCATGCGTCAAGACTAAACTTCTATTGCAGTGAATGAATGTACCAAAGTTCAAGTCAATCCGTTTATTGTATGTCGAGAAATCGTGTACACCGTTTTGAAAAACATGGTTTTGAGAAAAACGCGTTTAAAGTTTTACCAGCAGTTATATCGTTGTAATAATAAGTTTACCTTCAATATGCGATTGCTGCGCCATACGTTGGAGCTTCCTCTTCAATTTGAGTTGCCTCAATCGACGAACGAGTGTTCGACATTTTCACAGGATTTAATTTAGGACTTGGAGCTACATACGTACTGTTGTTCTTAATCACTTTTTAACATTCATTAAATGATCAACTTTAATTCAACTGAACTACAATTTATTCGACACCAACGAAAAATGTTTAATGGTTGATATAGTTGAACATTACGGTACGCGAGTCTCGACAAATTATATACATGTAAATATTCTTACCATCTTATTTTGAATTACTTTTCAACACAAAGATACGAAGATTCGGAATAACGTTGAAGTTTGCATCGTTGCAATGAAGAGATTTTTTTTCATTTTTATCATGCAAAATCTTCGATTTTGCAAATTGGGGTCGTAAATTTCTAACAAGAATCCGTAAACACATACAAGAAAATTGCATAGCGTGAAACGTGAAAAAATGTGTATGTGTTAAAAAGATTTAATTTCCGTCGCGTTACAACGATGCAAACTTCCACATCACAAATCGGAAGAATGGCTGGTAATTTCGCATCGCGATCGTTTTTAATGTCGATCGTACGTCAAATATAAAATACTTGGTAAATATTTAACAATCGTTTTTTCTCCTCTGATTGCAGGTGAGTCTACAGTTGCCGTTTGGAGTCGCAGCTAACGAAAAGGAAAAAAAGAGAAAAAAAAAGAAACGCACCAGGGTCACGTATTGCGTATGTATACGGTATAATCGCGCGAGCAATATACGGAAATCCTCGGGTTAAGCCATGTATATGTAAATGGTAACAATGTACATTTAGCCACAAAAGTTCGTGGGGATCGTGCTCTCAAAAAAGACGAAACTTCCTCTATGAGAAAGTATAGTTAAAAAACGAGACACGAAATAGCCCGTGCGCATCGTAATACAAGAATAAAATTGTGCTCAGGGGAACACCGAAATGGCCGGGCGTTTCCAAACGAAGAACGAATGGTCGAGCGCTTTGAGTCTCCCGAAAGCAATCAACGACAAATGTCTCTTTTTTTTCAACCAAATCTCTGCAGAAATTACGATATTACCCGCCCTACCGACGATAAATAAAAAATAAAAAAATAAAACAGAAACAATCGTTTGTTCCGAATAAAAATGTACGGGAGCTTGACCGAATAAAGAAAATGGCGGTGAATCAAAATCGAGACGGCGTTCCACAACTTAAGTTCGCGTTGCCTTTCGAATAAAAGAACGTAATTTCGGCGTAATTAATTTTGAAAGTTAGCCATCATGATCTATAAATAGTTTCGGTCGAGGATGATAAAAATTGAAATAAAATGAAAGTGTCACAACTTATCAAGGACCTAGAAGCACGGAAGAAATAAATATAAACAGGCCACATAAATAAGAACGACGAAAGGCATAACTCTTCCGCAATTACATACCCCTGCTCGATTTTCTTTTCTCATATATCAGAGGCTCCTTTATCCAGGCTCAGTTTTATTTATACCGGTCACACGCCGAATATGTGTCCAAACAATTTTAGAAGCTCCATCGACGTTACATCGCGCGCTTCGCCCAAACAAACATCCCGAGCGAGATTTTCGAGTCTACCCACGAGGGAAAAGTATTCGCGCGCCTCGGGACAAAACGGAAAAGCGGCCAAAAAGTAAAAGCGAAGCTTCGAATTAAATCAATGGGGCAAAGATGGGCGATCGAAGAAACGTTGCGGCCACTTGGGCCCTCTCTGCGAAAAAGAAAGAAAGAGGAACAGAGACGGAGAGGGCGAGAGAGAGGGAGAGAGAGAGAGAGAGAGAGAGAGAGAGAGAGAGAGAGAGAGAGAGAGAGAGAGAGAGAGAGATCGAAGACGTTTCCCGCACTACGAAAATAGAACGAAGAGATCCGTGCGAGCGAAAGGCTCGGCGCTTAGAGAAGAAAATCTCGCGAGGAAAATTTTAGATCCACGCGTCGCTGTCTCTCCGGAGATTTCTCGTCATCCATTTTTATCATTCGTAACCGATATCGGCAAAAAAAAACGGTTCAAAGTTTCGATCTTTTTGGTCGAGTCTCTGGTGGCGAGTGCTATGCACCGGGCTCGAGTACTTACCGGCTCGAAACAAGATCGAGGCGATAATTCGCGCCAACTTGGGACGTGTTCGACAACGTCCATGTGACGAAAAGCGCCGCGGGGTGAGCGAGGTATGAGAGAGCGCTACGAATGGCAAGCTGGTTCGTGAGAAATCTCCGCAGAGGGCAGTACTCGACGGTCGCGTCGAACGGGTCCAGCGGTGCGGCTCTATCGACCGATGGTAAATGTCGAAGGGCAGCGAGAAATTACCGACGTTCGCCTTTGCGCGCGGCGAGGAAACGCCCTCGGTCGGTAAACAAAGCAACAATAGCCGCCAGGTTTTTTTAGATTCACCCACGAGGGTAACGAGGAACAGATCTACCAAAATGCGTTTCGGAAACTTCATATACGTATCCGTGGCTGGAATCGGACGGCCGCTACGGCTGTTTGGTCTTCAGGAACTTGGCGATTTTCATCAAGTGGCCAAAATGGTTGAAATTTTTTTCTCTTTCGACTTTCACACCTTTCCGTGGGTTTATCCGATGGGAAATTTTCCGCCGATTACGAATATCACCGAGTTTTTGCCGAAAGCTCAAAACTGAGCCGCCTAAACACCTAAAAACGTTTTTTTTCACAAACTTTTGACGATTTTTTATTTGAAAATTTTGGTTTTGGGAGAAATAGATAGTTAAGGCAGGATTCTACTTTGAAACCATGAAAAAAACGCTATTTTCGTGATTTTTTTCTGAGAATACTATTAAAGATATCGATATGGGGTTTAAACTGTTCAATAAATACACTCTTTAAGTACATAAAATTTTTTTTTTAAATGTATTTTATTAATTTTTTGTACACGTAAAATATGTTTAAAGCCAACGCCTCGAAAAGCAGGTACCGTTGCCGTGGCCGTGAAGTCTTCCCGACGGATGGTCTGAAACAAAAAAATCAAATAGTTTCATGTTCAGTATGTCTTCAGGAACCGACCTAACTAGAATATTTTATATACGTGCAAAATTAACAAAATGGCGGCTAAAATACGGAAAAAATGCGTTTTTTGGGTCTTTTTTTGCAATAAAAAAATAGTTCTAATCAAAATTTTAAGTTGATTGTAGTTAGGTCGGTTGGTACACACATATAGAATATGTGTTCCAAATTTCATAAGGATCGGTTCAGTACTTTTTGAGTTATCACGACCACGGTACTTGAAAATGTCGTTTCGAGAAAAACGCGTTTAAAGCTTTGGTGAGTCACAATAGCGCGCTCAGGTAGGTGCGTTCGAAAGGCGAAAAAGGATAGTTAGACTGCTTGGAACTTTATAAAATTTTGACCGAACATTCTTGAACATATTTACTTTCGAAAAAGGTAAAAAAAAAAAAAAAAAAATTTTCAAAGTTTCAAAGTAGAATCCTGCCTTAATTCGGATTGCGGGCGTAAGAATACATCGATCGAGACTACTAAAAACATTAAAAGTCCACATTTTTTTCGCATCTTGGCCACGTAAAAGTTTCTTTCCTGAATCGCTCACCATTTCGTTGTCTTTTACATTTTAGGCCCCCCTTTGTGCTCATTCTGTTCGTAATCGATTGCCCTTGAAAATGCCGCTTGAAACGTCCAGCTGCCATCATTTTTCGATTTTTGCCAGAATTTCAAAGACGGAACATCGATTTTCGTCAATTTTTCCAGGCGTGCCTCTTTTTCGGCCATTTTTTAAATTGACTTTCCGAAAAACAAATAATGGAGATGTCGGGATGAATCCAACGCCATTTTCCAAGTTTGTCAAAATAATTTTCGAAATGCCCGCGATAAATCTCGAGCACTGAAACTGGACCGACGCTCGATCCAGTTAAACGCAACGATTTATTATGGAAAAAAGGATAAAAATACATCGAAATAGACATATAATCGAAATATCTTTACTTTTTCGCATCTCAGCCAAAAATAAGTAACTTGACTGAATCGTCGATAATTTCTTCCTCTTTTGATTTGGAACACCAACATGTGCTCATTCTCTTCGTTATCGTTCACTCTGTAAAATGCCGTTTCAGCCCGAGCTACAATAATTTATCGATTTTGGCAGAATTTCAAAGTCGGACTATCGAGTTTTGCCAATTTTTCCATACCGCTTTGCCTCTTTTTCGGTCACTTTTCAAATGGACTTTCCGGGAAAACTAATCGAGCTATCGGAATGAACCAAGCGGCATTCTTTAAATCTGTCAAAATCCGTTTTAAAAGCCCCCCTCGATAAATCTCCCTAACTCAATTTGGATTACCGCTACGGCCGTTTGAAATTTCCGGATTTTGTTTTGTTTGAAGTTTAAACTTTTTCAAGGCTCTCTCCGATGGGAGATTTTCGAAAGTTCAAAATGACTGGCTAAAAGCAAAAAAAAACATGCAACGACACTCACATGTCACGCGGTACAGCCTCGACCTGGGCTTGAGGAGGTGCGAAATATATTCTCTCTGCGTCTCTCTCGCTCTGCCGATAGCGCCACTATTATCGTCTCCCTTGCACCCATCCGTTATCACATCCAGGGGATCCAGGAAATCGTGGGCTCGTTTGGGTTTGTTCGGCAATCTTTTTTTTTCGAGTTTTTGGCGATGGAATACATTGGAAAGTTATATATATATATATACACACACACACACACATGTAATTGTAATTTGGCGTCTATTTACCGACAGCGCATCCGCGAGAGTGCAATTCGCGCGCGCATTCATAAAACGAGAGCTTGGCGGCTATTGAATGAAGCGGAGATTACGTAACCGGCACCTGGCGATATATGCGTCCTTCCGAAGCGTCCCGCCTACGCCACCGCCGGCTCACATCGCGCTCCTATCCCATTGTTATTTCTATAATTGTTCGTCTCTCGTTTTCTTTTTTCATTGCGACCTTTTTTTTCGTACTCGTCCGTTCCGATGGACAGTGAGCATCAGGCAGGATCTACGCGTATCTACGATGGCATCGGATTGTCGAATTGGCAACCACTTCGTCAAATAGGCGCGTCCACATTTTTAACCCTTTATTGACACACTTATGCTTGACCACGATTTTGACACACTGGGTCAATTTCACCCGGATAGGACTTTATCCACCTGCCATTAATAACCCTTCAGTCGGCTTTTATTGAACAAAGGGTTTACACTTGAAACATTTCTTAATACGTCTGCGTAATGAAAATTCCGGAAAGTATCGAATTAAATCGTTGAAAAAATTATGGAAAATGTTCAATTTGAGAAAAGTAAGCATTTTAGTTAAAATTCGTCCGGGTGAAAATGGCCCAGTGTGTCAACGTAAGGTTAATCGAATTTACCTAATTCCGTCATCGGCGAATTATACGGGCATTTTTCACTTCTACACTGTAAAAAATGATATGAAATTTACAATACATTTAAGATACAAAGGAATTGAATTGTACGAACTCGGTAGATGAAATTAAATTTAAAACACTTGTACCGTAAATTTAAAACAGGAACATGAAATTCTAACGTGGATATAGAATTTAATAGATGCAACATGGAATTTCAAACGCAAGTTTGTAAATTTGTGGGAAATGTATTGTATTAACCCGTGTCTTCAATTGAAAATTACTACAGATGTATAATAAATCAACTATAAAAAACAGAGTATTGAAAATACAAAACAAGTTTGAAATTTATTTACGGCTGCCTGAAAAATATAATACATGTGGAACTGAATTGGAATTGGAAAGTATCGTGATTGTACCCCTATCTGATATTATTTCTCATCGACGTTGAGTTAAATATAAGACAAATCTTTAGGAATATCGATGATGTACTTCTCGGAATAATACCATCCAGTACATGAATACTGTGATTCGATTCAGAAATTTCCAAGACAAAAGCCACTGAGATTAACAATTGTTTGTCAAAAACAAATCACAGATAAGTTGAATTTAATGTGTTCGTATATTAATATTGAAGAAACATTTTATGATTGTCATAATTGTTGACTCGGACGATATCTCAAAATCACATGAATTTCAAATACAAGCGTGCAGTGGACAGAGATGGGCGCGCGGTCGGTGTGCGGGCTCGGCGATCACTGAAGTTAAGCAGCATTGGGCGCGGCCAATACTTGGAGCGGGAACCGTTTGCCCGTGCACTGGTTTGCGCGTCAACCTCTGAGTGGGAAACAGTTTGTCTGAGTTTCTCATGGTAATACAACTGAAACGCAGCCAAATATGGCCGCCTGTATCGGCCCAGGTTTTCCGCAGTTTCCCTGGGCCCTCGTGCAAATGCGATACAGTAGTGCATTAGGAAAGAGTGGATGCGGTCAATACTCTAGGGGGGGGGGGGGGGGCTCTGGAAGGAATGTGAATGATGGAAGGAATAAAGGAGAGGATAGTAAAAGGAGAGAAGGCCCGTGCCTCTGAGGAATACATATATAAAGAAAAAAAAAATAACATACGTGCAGTGATTTCACTGCATTTAAATTTTATTATTCAAGTATTCAATATTAATTATGGGATAAAGGTGCGAAAAAATCATATACACAAGTATCACGAAAGCATCATACAGTATATGAATTGAGTGGTCTTAATTTGATAATTTTTACATAAAAACGTATTGCAATTATCAATTTCTGAAATAAACTTAATACTAATGATCAGTAATTTTTTACAGTGTAGCACATGGCTCGAGCACGTGTGATTTTTCATATGGAAATAGTATTGAGGAGGGGCTTTTTTCATGACATACCTAGATTTGACGATGTTGAAGTTTGCATCGTTGAAATGCAACGAAAAATAATTATTTTTAATTATACAATTTTTTTGCCGAGGGTATCACTCAAACGTTTTTACGTATTTTTAGCACAGATTTACGACCACAAAATGCAAAAGAAAAGGCTTCGGGTTAGCATAAAAATGAAGAAATGGAAAATGAACAGATAAATCGTTGCGTTTCAACGATGCAAACTTTAACGTCGTTAGATTTGTTCGTAGTGATAGTTTGACTTGGAAGCTCTGATGAGTTTAGGAACGCAACGTAAATGAATTATTTTCCATTGATAAAATGTCTTTTAGGCCGATTGGTACTACGAAAATAATTGGAACGTTTTTATGTATTTCCCTTACAGTTTTACGACCACCAGTTGCGAAAAAAAGGTCCGAATAATAATAAAAATGAGGGAATATAAAAAAAAAATCGTTGCATTCCAACGATGCAAGCTTCAACGTCGTTCGTAATCTGCCAAAGAAAGAATCCCTCTCATTTCCGTTAGGCGAAACAAAAATTCCCAATAAGAACCCAAAGTTGGCAGAAACGTGGGCCAAAAAGGGTTTTTAAAAATATTTCTTTGCCAATGTATGATAACATTCCTAGAAAAGTTAAAGAATTTATGCAACTAAGGGCAAAAACCGCACGGCTCTAACATGAATCAGCGCGCCGCACGATCAGTCGGAAGTTGCCGTTCGCTTGCAGTGGTTGTGTCATTTTTCGAGACTCTTCGATGTTGATGACATAAAAAGTGTTGTGGTTTTGCTTTTAAACAGTGTACCTTCGATTTTTAGCATTAAAAAATTAGATTTTTAAATTCTATTATTTAATTATTATTATTAGATTTATTTATTATACTATTAGATTTTAAAAAATTAGATTTTTGATAGAAAAAATTAGATTTAAAATTTAGAACATATTATCTATTCTAATTTCTTCTATAAGGTTGGAAGCCAACAAGTAGAAAGGTGTCGTAATTTTTTTTTTCAAAACTTATGTGAGGTGTATTGATGTGGTTCTAGGTATTTCTAAACCGTAAAAAACATGTTTCTATTTAATGTACTATTTCTTCTAGACATAAAAAAGAGCCGCACTTAGGCGCTCCTTTTTAAAATTTTGATTCTCTTTAACTCGTATGGCTGAAAATTGTATGTTCGAAACATTAAGTAAATGTTTTTTTATTCTATTTCAGGGCCTTCTGGGTTAAAGTCTCACTCTGGGGTAAAGTTCTGGAGCTCAGAAGGCCCTGAAGACGAAGAAAAAAAACATTTACTCATTGTTTCGAAAATACAATTTTCTGCCATACGAGTGAAGAAGAAGAAAATCAAAAAAGGAAAACAAAAAAAGTGCGTTACTTTTTTTTCAAATATCTAGAAGAAAGGGTATTGTAAATAGAAACACATTTGTTACGGTTTAGAAATACTAAGAACCACATCAAAACAACACCCATGATTTTGAATGAAAAAAAAAAAATTACGACAGCTTTCTACTTGTCCGTTTCCAACTTTACTATAGAATAAATAAGAATAGGTAATATGTTCTTAACTTTATAGTTAAATTACGTACATACCTGGTGTAGGACAATCCAACACAAAAATCATGGGTAAACAAAACCACAACATTTTTTAAGTCATTAAAATCTAAGCGCCCCGAAAAATCACACAACCACTGCAAGCGAATGACAACTTCCACCTGATCGCGTGGCGCGCTGATTCATGTTAGAGTCGTACGGTTTTCGCCTTTAGTCGCATAAACTCCTCAAGGGGGAAGCCTGCAAAAAATCGATTTTTTCGAGGATTTTTTTGGGAAGGAAAGAAATATTCGATTGAAACGAAACTTTCAGGTTTTATTGTTATATATTTCAACAGTCTTCTCAAATTTTTTCATTAAAATATATGTCATATTATGCCTGGTACAAGCATTTCGCCGAGGCGCCTCGAGTGTGCATGTGTCGTGCGGCGGGAAAGATGCAGGTCGCAATTTCCATCTGAAACAAAAACCCAAAAAAAAATTTATTTTCAATAGTATAGCTTCTAGTTAAACCAAGAAAATTCAACAAAAAGTGAGAAATTCAACAATTTTTCGCAAATTAAAAAAAAAATTCATTTTTTTGGAAAAAAAAAATTCACTTTATATTGTTTAAAAAGTGGGTTAATCATAACTTTCTTAAGGTTTTTTAGGTTCAACTAGAAGAGAATTTAATCCCGAATACAATGAATTTTGTCTCGTTTCGATAGGACGTTTAATTTTTTTCCTATCTTTCCCGCCAATTAGAAAAAATCGTAAAAATGAAAAACCGAGAAATCGCGCGTCAAAGTTTTCGTATATAAAAAATCGTAATTTTCTTGAACTTACCGCAATTTGAATTTGCTTTTGAAATTTTAGGGACACATTCTTGGATAGTTTGGGAAGACATTTATGCAAAAAAAAAAAAATTTTTTGAAGCCTCTAAAGCAGGCTTCCCCCTTAACTTTTCTAGGAATGTTATCATACATTAATAAAACAATATTTTTTAAAACCATTTTTGGCCAGGTTTTTCATTCAAATACCAATCTGTGCACCGGCTGGAGATCCTCCGCAGTCGTCTTCATCGCGCGAGGGTTGCGCGACAAGATAAACTTTTCGACACATGCCCGTAGACGAAGAAACGCTCGTGAAAATGTGGAGGACTGGTGAATTAGTGAATTAATCAATGATGAATTATCGAATGATAAATTAGTGAATGTTTTTTCTCCAATATCTCTAGTCAGTTATAAGTTACAAAAAACGATTATGGACGATAATAATAAGAACAAGCAAATGTAAAGAAAGAATTTTCATTGTATTCCAACGATGCAAGCAACGATGTATTATCGATCTGTGGGAAAATCAGATCTAGATATGTGTACATCTTTACGTCTACGAGTGTATATCTTTATTTCCGCACTTTGTGGAACTTCATATAGATATAAATGAAAACGCGGTATTATGCTGCCTTTATGCGGTCTCGTGTTCGATGTCCTCGAGTCGCATTCCCCGAGAGACTGCGCATCTCCCGGTTTCTCGAAAAATCTTCGAACGAAACGCATGCGATCTGCCACGGTTTTAATCGACTTCGCATTACGAGGTACGCCGAATATTATTTTGTCGAGATTCGGGCTATTTATTCTGGCCTGTGGCATACATTTATATCGATGGGGAAAAATATAAGAGGTACATTTATACCTCTTAAGGATATTATCGTTTTCGCCATCTTTCGCTCTGTCTGCGAGTAGGCGCGTGTATATAGACGCACACACGCACTACTCCAAAAAATTGAACGAACAGAACAGTTCTTCAATTTTTTTAGTGTTTTTCAAGATCTATGTGAAAAATGATCGTATCGAGATAAAAAAAAAGCATTTTGAAGCTTCAGGTTTCTCGTTTCGAGATCTTTTGGCAAAACATTTTTGTGAGCTACGATTATCGGGCGATCATAAGAAATAGCGGGACAAAAATGAATTCAATTTTTTATCCTTTCGTTCAAGGGTCTACGAGCTCGGGAAATTGGTTTTCAATTAAATCAATGTATAGGTCAGTCAGCTTGTTTATTCAGCTTCGATTTGGTTTCTTTTGGTCTCTCTACGTCAATGTTTTGCTGAGATATCCGACTTTGAATGAAAAAGGATCCTTTTGTCTTTGATTATCGATATCTCAGCAACCAATGATCGAATAGGGAATTAAATAGCATCGTTGAAAACTTGAATAAATTTCCTACAAGACCCTTTCGTTGATTTTTTAGAAAAAAAAAAGATTTCACCCTTAACATTAATTCGAAAAAGTACAAAAAAATGAATTTTTATGGGTTTTCAGTAAGTCTACCACTACTTCACAAATATTGATGGAAAAACTAATGTTGCCAGGTTTTTTTTCAGCCTAATGTATCCCCAATAGCCCTGTTTATTTGCAAATTCATCCATCGAACTGTTTTTCGGAACGATTGATCAAAGTTTTACAAAATAATTAAAGGAACAAGTGTATTGTTAGGAAACATCGTGTAATCATCATCAAAATGAAAAGACAAATTTTCTTCGACTTTTTTTACAACTTTGCACTCGTTGCTTGTTAAATTTAAGAAAAAAAATCAAAACATGTCGACATTTTTTTTATCTTTGTTAAACATTTCAGGAAACAATACTGACTCATTTTTTATACGATTCGGCTTTTGCCATTATTCTACTCATCTTTAATTGCATTAATTAAAAGTTGATACCCCCAAGCGGAATTCACTAGTCGATCTGAGAACTTGTATGCGATTAATTCTCGATATTTTCTGCGAAGGTTATCAGGGTTACAAAAAACAGTTTCTTTTCAAAACTGATCTTTTTTTTGGGAAGAAAAAAAGCCAATTAACAGTTTTTATCCAAAATGATATTTTTTTGGTAATTATTTTCTAAGTTTTGGTGAAAAAAATTAATCAAAAGTTTGTGTAAACTGTAACTTAAAAAGAAATGTTTATCATGCCTAGTTTTGAAAAAGAAACTCTTTTTTGTAACTCGAGAATTAATCGCATAAATGTTATCAGATCGACCAGTAAATACAGCTTGGGGGTATCAACTTTGAATTAGTGCGATTAAAGATGAGTGAAATTATGGTGCGCAAATGCCGAATCGTGTCAAAAATGATTCAGTATTGTTTCCTGAAATGTTTTACAAATTTAACCAAAAAAATCGAATTCCTTTCCTCTTAAATTTAGCGAGTAGCTAGTGCAAAGTTGTGAAAAAAAGTCAAAGAAAATTGGTCTTTTTATTTTGATGATGATTGCACGGTGTTTAGGAACAATCCACTTGTTCCTTGAATTGTTTGGTAAAACTTTGATCAAACAGTCCGGGAAAACTCAATTTGAAAATTTACAGGGCTATTGGGGGTACATTAGGCTAGAAAAAACTTGGCAATATTAGTCTTTCCACCAAATTTTTGTACAGTAGTGGTAGACTTACTGAAAACCATAAAAAAGTCGTTTTTTGTACTTTTTTCGAACTAATGTTAAGGGTGAAAAAAGTCATTTTTTGTACTTTTTTCGATCTAATGTGAAGGGTGAGAAAATGTTTTTTTTTTCTCAAAAATCAACAGAAGGGTCTTGTAGGAAATTCATTTGAGTTTTCAAAGCTGCCCTTTAATTCCGTGTACGATTATTGGTTGCTGAGATATCGATGATCAAAGACAGAATAATATTTTTTCAATGAAAATCGGATATCTCAGCAAAAATTCACGCAGAGCGACAAAAAAAAAACAAATTATAGCTGAATAAACAAGCTGACTGACCTATATATTGATTTCACTAAAAAAATTCCCAAGCCCGTGGATCGATGAAAAAAAAAAATGCTCCCGCTATTTCTTATGATTGCGCGTTAACCGTAGCTCTCAATCTTGTTTTTCCCAAAAGTTCGCGAAATTAGAAACTTCAAGCTTCAAAATGCTTTTTTTTTTATCCCGATACGAACATTTTCCACATAGATACGGCACTTAAAAAAAAACACAAAAAAATGAAGAAATTTTCTGTTTCTTCAATTTTTTGGATTAGTGTAATATAAATATATATTTCCATATAAAGGGTGAGCCACATCAAGTGTTACAGAGCAATGCACTCAAACTTTTGATCATATCCAAAAATGTTTCAGACAAAAGTTTCAGTGTTCGAGAAGGCCGTCATACTGGACCACTCTATTTTTTTTATCGGTGGATGCGCTGAAACTACGTCAAGGTCAACTCCACTTTTTTAAATGGAATGATACTTTTTTTTTCAACCATCTTGTGGAGCACCCCAAGCCGCATAAAAAACATTAGGCGGTCAACGACGTTCAAGATCATTCAAGGTCACCTATTAAAATGAAATACAAATCTAAATAACCGGATCACTACCAAATATTTGGTAGTGATCCGGTTATTTAGATTTGGTTTTTCGAGATATTTAGATTTTTATCATCGATGCTGACTTTGAATGACCTTGAACGACTTTGACCCCTGATGTCTTTGATGCGGCTTGAGGTGCTCCGCAAGATGGTTGAAAAAAATGTACCATTCCATTAAAAAAAGTGCCGTTGACCTTGACGTAGCTTCAGCGCCTCCACCGATAAAAAAAATAGGGTGGTCCAGTATGACGGCCTTCTCGAACACTGAAACTTTTGTCGGAAACATTTTTGGATATGATCAATAGTTTGAGTGTTATTGCTGTGTAAAACTTTATGTGCCTCACCCTGTATATAGCGTCTTTCATTTCCAATTGGAAACCCGAAATGAGTACGACGTTGAAGTTCGCATCGTTGGAATGCAACGAAAATTAATTTTTTTTATTCACTCCATCTTTTTCGCCGATTTACCTTGTAACAATCGCTCAAACGTTTCTGCGTATTCTTGTTAGAAAATGATGACCTCAATTTACAAAAAAAAGGCTTTGGATAGAGATAAGAATGAAGAAACAAAAAATGAAGAACAAAAATATCGTTGCGTTCCGTCGATGCAAACTTCACCGTCATAAATGAGTGGTTAAAATGAATTAGTACAAAAAATATTTCCTTCGATAAGAACATGCTTCTTAAGGGAACAGTCTACGGAGATGCGGAGAAAAAAATCCGATAAATTATGGCGTTGAAGTTTACATCGTTGGAATGCAAAGAAAGTTTAAAAAAAAATACTTTATACTATTATACTTTATACTTTATAATAATCATCTTTTATTCATTTTTGTGTGTGCGTGTGTGTATACATATACATATATACACACACACACACACACACATATATAAATAAACTTTTACTACGGGATCTTGTGGTAATTCTCATTTGTTTAAACTGAAACTTACGCTTTCCCCAAAAACAACTTATTTCAACACGAATCTGACGGTGTACATATATATATATATATATATATATATATATATATATATATATATATATATATATATATATATATATATATATATATCTACCGTCAGATTCGTTTTGAAATAAGTTGTTTGTGGGGAAGCGTAAGTTTCAGTTTAAACAAATGAGAATTACCACAAGATCCTGTAGTAAATCCCGTAGTAAATATACAAATGCCGAAAGATCTCTATAGATATCTTTACATCATATTATGCTGTTGCATTTTCCATCGATGGGATGCAACATAAATTCTTTTTTCATTACCTTTTTCTCCCTTTTTTGTTATGCAACTTTTTTTGTTGGTATTTGTCGGTTGTAGCTCTCGCATGAAGACCTTAAAAAAACTTTGCCAAAGCTTCGACCTGCCGAAGCAAAAATTGAAATAACAAACAAAAATTGCGTTGCATTCCAACGATGCGAAGCTTAACGTCATGTGATAATAGCTATCAGTGTATCTAGCCATTTTCAAGGCGATGCCCAATTTTTTTTTAAAACGAACCTTTGGCGACCGGAAGCTTCTCGAAATGATCTTTATAGAAACATGCTGACATTTATTCTGCGATGATTTTACAGGCATTGGGGCTTACATAACGTTGAGTATGAGGAAAATTGGCTATTTTGAATATAGTCCTGGAAGTCGAATGTCAAAAATAACCTTTTTGCATAATTATATATTTGTGTACGTACGGGTATGTATATTTAGATATAGAAATTATTTTTGACATTGTACATGTAGGAATCCGGCTATATTTGAACTTGTTCAATGTGCGAGGCTCATTGCAGCCTGAAATTGGAGTTGGGTGGAGAACATCTCCCAACCTCGCTCGGGGAGGCTGTGATCGGGGTAGGATAAATCACGCGACTTGCCTCGTGACGGGATTTCCCTCTGTCCCTCGCATTCGCTCCCTCCCTCCCTCCCTCCCCCCCCCCCCCTCTCTCTCTCTCTCTCTCTCTCTCTTCCCGTCTCCTTTGCCATATTCTAAGAATCAAGCTCGTCTGCGACGAAGCAACAGGATACATAAATCGATAAGTGCTTTACCAAGCAGATTCCCTGCCGAAAAATTATGAAGTTTGCATCCTTAGAACGCAACGGAAAGTAATTTTTTTTCCATCGCCGGAATATTTTGTCGGCCGGTTTAGCAAAAATCAGTCAAACGTTTTTCAGGATTCTCATTAAAAATCTACGAGGTAAATTTGCGGGTAGATTTTCCATAATAATATAGAAATAACGCGGAAGAAAAAAGAATGTTCATTGCAATTAAACGATGCAAAATTCGACGCTGTAACGAAAAGCCCGATGTATAATGAAAATCCCCCTATGAAAATTCCTACACCCGGTTAAAGACATTTGAAAAATTAGGATACGAGCCAAATATTCGTTTTGGCGAATAGAATATATTTTTTATTACGAGAAATACGTGGTGGGAAATATTTTTTAACATAATTCGAACAGTTCTTTGGTTCGGTGTTTTTTTTAGAAAATTAAGTTTTCAACGAGTTCGAGTAGAGGCGTGGGCCAATCAAGCTGGCTGATCAAGCGATGCCGAGGATACTCGTTCTCTTTTTATTTTTCGTTTCTATTTTTTTATGTGGCTGCGTGTATGAATGACGAGTAAAATGTGATTGTTGAAAAACGATATTTGAGCGACAGTGTGAGAAATGTGATTGGCGCGGAGTTAGTCTCAGAAGCAAAAGAACCCTGTTGTTAATAAACGTATCGAGTTATCAGGCTCGAGCACACTCGATCAACTTTTCTGTTTCTCTCTCTCTCTCTCTCTCTCTCTTGCTTTTTCGCCTGCCCGTCTTTCTCCACTTTTCTCGTATATTCATTTCCCGAATGTGCCGGGCAGCATCCCTTGTAGATAGGAAAGGTTTCGCGTACGTTTGTGAACGAGGATGAAACGCGGCGAAGACAGGGGCCGGCCGCGAGAGAGGGAGAGGCTCATTGAAACGGCATAGGAGTCAACCCCTTGCATTTTACGCTTCGACTGCGCCGTGTACTATTCCGGAATATAAAATACCTTTAACGATAAAAACAACAGAAAATAACGACAAAAGACGAACGGCGATATGAAGCGAACCGAAAGAAGAGGTACGAGAGAGAATTCGGAGTGGGGGTGGGGGTTCTTCATTTTTTTATTATTATTCTTTTATCGCGTCTCGCGACGTTGAGGACCAGCGAATGTACAAGGATGACGGGAATGCCAGGACGTATAGCCTGTCATCCTAGAGATAAAATATCAAATAGCCGATGCTTTGTATGACGAGAGAAAAAAACGACATCGAGGCCACACTCGCGAACTCGACGGGAGAGACTAAGCTGACAATGGAAATTATCGCGAAAATGTAAATACCCTTTTTGCATAGAGATAATAAAGTCTGTGTGACAAAATTGTTACCACTTTTGAGCACGCCGAAGCCTTCTTCTGTGCACATTGGAGGGCTGCATGAGCTTGGGGCCCACATACAGGTCGATTGTCAATTTTTTTTTCTGCCGCGAGTATTGGGATGACGGGGTAGGCATTTTCCACCCGCTTGATACATAGTATTGTCAAGGAGTAACGATTTGAATCGAATAAGAGCCTGCTCAATCGACTTGAGCGAAGAAAGTTCCATTTTTGGGTCTTGTGTCCTATCGACTACGATCAATTCGAGTTTAGCGGTCCAGTCGACTTCCCGACACCCTTGTCGATGCCAAATCATCCGCTGATTACGAATTTTTCAGGAACAACTCGATCGGACGAAAACTCTCAGTGCGGGACACGTTTTTATTTTGTTTAAGAGGTTACCCCCACTTGCGATTTTGAAAAAATCGATTTTTTTTTATTGCATTTTTTTGAAGTGCAATTTGAAGTGCAGTTGTTTTTTATGCCCGGAATAGATGACTCTATGTAAGTTTACAAAAAAAAATATTTTCTTTGTGTAAACTGAAATTGAAACTTTAAACGCGTTTTTCTCAAAATGGCATTTCTGAAGTCGGTGACCAAGATTACTCGAACACTAATGAACCGATCTTTTTGAAATTTTTCAGGCTTATTTAATACATAAAAATGTAGTCTTTAATCGTTCAATTTTTTTTTTCGAAAAAAAAATGGCCGTTTTATAGCCAAAAAACCGCCGTTTTTTTTCGTTAAAATGGAACCATTAACTTTGACTGTCCGCCATTTTGTGAAAAATGAATATTTTTTAAAATCCTTCGATTAAAGACTAGTTTATACTTATATTTGACTAAATCCATCCGCATTTTTTTTTTCAGATGATCCACTTCGCCGCAATGTTGGTCACCGCAAACCGTGTATATAAAAACATTATTTCATTGACGGCCATTTGCCACTAAACAATGTAATATTTTTCAATTAAAAAATTACTGAAAGTTCTTCAAGATGTGTTCTTTAAGATGGTATATTGATCGATTAAAAAAGTTTTGTAATTTTCTTTAAAAAAATTCATGAAAAAGGCCTTTTTTTGCGCTACAAGTGGGGGTAACGCCTTAATCCATCTCCTGGCTACATAATGCCTGGACGAGAATGGGGCTTGAAAATTCGTGACTACTAAACGATTTTACATCGAATAAGCGCCCGCCCAATATATTTTAGCGAGAAATAGAAAAAGCTTTTTGGCTTGGGCTTTGAGTTTGGTTTTTATTGAAAAATATTGATAAACAATAAAGGTATTATTATTTAAACAAAGTGCCGCCGTTGCTGCATGGCCGATCTGTGTCCGTTGTTCTGGAAACTAGGGTCATCGGAAATGAAAAATCAAAAAATGTACTTTTAGTATAAGGTAAAAGTGGGATAGTCAATGTCGGGGGGGATAGATGCCTCGATAGTAACCCGACATATTTGGAAACACGCATTGACAGGCTCACACTGAGGCGCGCGGGGGGGGGGGGGCTGGTACTTTCCATATTACCTATAGCATTAAACTTGTCAATGTTTCTAAATGTATCGGGTTACTATCGAGGTATCTATCCTCCTATGGCAGCTATCCCACTTTTACCCTAACAAAAGAAGAAGTTCGATTTTCCACCTAAAACAACTTTAACCATTCCTTGTGAACAAATGGATAAAAATATCGAAACATCATCCAGTCATACGACAGAGAATGTTATAAACTATGCTCTGTCCGAATTTAAAATTAATCGGATTAATAGGTTTTGCGATACAATGTTCCCATTTATAATTTAGTTTCGCAAAAAACGCAAAAAAGGGTACTTACATCGCAATCTGACCGTTCACTAAAATTATCACAACTCGATCAATTTTCGGAATTACAATAAAAATCTTTATTTCTAACGAAAATCAAGGCTAAAAAACTATGCACTTAAAAGCATTGTATTTCGACATTTCAGGCTCCTGCAGACCCCTCAAACGTATCTGTTTTTTTACATTCCCTGGAAGAATAAAAAGGAGAAGATGAAATCAGACCGAAGATCCCATATATACACAATGACAAACAAATAACTTCCTCATAAATAATACAATTATCATTATTTCCTCTTTTGATTAAAAAAATCTGCTCGGAACATCAACAATAATATACTCGCATTACAATTATTACCGGTGTCGTTATCGTTGTTGTTTTGTCAGTACAATTTTGACGAAGCTTATCACTATAACCACCACTATTACTATCATTATTATATCGAGATGTATAACGTGTACAGGGGGGTGATTCAGGCGAGAAAAGGGTTGGCACGTGGCATGCAGCGTGCGACTCGAGCTCGAGCGTTTTATAGGGGAAAAAAATTGTACACAGGAATAGAAATGATTAAGCCCCACTTGATGGGAAACGGTAAATCTTGCGTATATCGTTTCGGCATCCCGTTATGTACCACCGAATAAATTCATCAGAAATGACTCGAATTAGGAGCTTCCGCGCCTATCCAATGGCCACGTCGCTGTATTAATCGAGTGTAATGAAATGCTGGATCGTACATAATCGAAGAGAGAGAGAGAGAGAGAGAGAGGGGGAGGGAGAGGGAGAAACAGAGATCGATATCAAGGATATCAGCGATATACGTGTGACAGTTCGTCGGGACACGGACGTTTCCGAGCTCACTGTTTGTAACCTACGTTTCGTCGGTACTCGTAGAACATGATTCGGATCATCCGCGAATGCTAAGACGAAAACATTTCTCCAACGCACGTGTTTCTATATGTGTCAAACGGGGTTGTTCGCCACCGTCGTATTGCACGAGCCTACGCAGCTCTGTTATTTCATAGATTTTTTAGCTGGGCAGGAAGATCGAACGTGCAACGTGAGCGCAGCCGATCAAGTCATTGGTAATGCAACGACCGCTGGTCATTGGACCACGTCGTCAATTGCTCTCCAGTGCGACTCCAATGTGACTCCAAGACTTCACGTGTTGAAGCAAGAATTCTTGCACATTCAGCATTCACGAATGGGTGATACGTTTAAGTACCATACCATACGTCCCCATACGCAAACACCGCAACTGTCAGCCAGGAAAAATGATAATTTTCCACACCACCGTTCTTACGGGGTTCGTAAGTCCAGAGTCATTTTATTGAAGGAAAAACAATCGAATCCCATCGAAGATGGAAGAAAAAAAGGCCCAGGGGAAATTCAATCGGTGACTAGGGCGATTGAACGCCTTGATATGGATTTGTATCGAAATTGGCTGGCCATCTAGCAAAAAAGGGATCGTTTTGTTAAAAAAAATATAGCCAAGGTTAGGGTACAATCTCGGAGGCGCCTTTATCCGGACAATATTCACGTATATTATCAGATGTTAGCCTAAAAAATGTGCAAGTTTGGTTGGAGGCATTTTTCCAAAATACTCATAGATTGGGAAATGTTTGCGTGGAAGGAGATCAAAATGGGATAGCCTGTATATGTTTGTATGTATATGTCATTTATGGGTTCGAATTTGTACACGGAGAAAAATACGGCCTCAAATTCTAACACTGGTTGCCAGAATTCTAATACTCAGTGCTAGAAAAGTATAGTAGTTTACTGCCAGTTCGGAATTCTAAGACTTGTTGTTATAGAAGTATAAAAATCATTCTCACACCGTATAGTAAAAATGATACGTGCATATTACATTTGAAACTATTC
>OX101793.1:31239880-31309430 GCA_944452715.1 Ophion slaviceki | reverse complement strand
TTTTTTGCGACTCCTGATAGTTTTCGAATTGCTGAATTTTCGAAGTTATTTATTTTACCGGGCTCCTACTAGCGTGGGGGTCTGCGGAGCTAACGTGTAAACGAGACGAAGATCCGCACAAAGCGGAGAGCGCGATACATATATACAGGTATAGTCAGAACATAGCTTACTAGCTATGGATATAGTAGAGGCGCGGCAAAATAACGTTGGAAATCTCATATTTCGGAAAAGATCGAGAGTCGCAAAAGAACAAGGCTTCTCTTGGAACGTCAAAAGGAAGGTCCGTGCAGTCTCAGCTCGATCAGCGGTGCAGGTACACTTTTCGGTACTGTATTCCTTCTTTTTGTTCGAAATTGCAAGAAAAACGCAACGGGATTTTTACCGTCTGCGCGCGGCATTCCACCGCTCTAGCATTGCCAAGAACATTCGCCTTATTCGCCATTCTTTCAAATCAATCCAATTCCATTTTGCCGCCCAACCGAATAAAAAAACTTCCGTGATGCGCCAGCGTCAGAAACAAAACGCACAAATGCCGCGCATCACTTCGATCCCGCTGAAAACCTCGACTCACCTCATAACCACGACGTCTCCGTCCTTTTTTCGGTGAACGCGTCGTCCGGCCGATCTCGACCACGCTCGTAGAAAATGACGTTTGCTATGACTCGTTTTATTCCCCCAACCAAACACGTTGCCGTGACCTCGCTTCGAACGACTTACCAAAGACATCGTTTTTTAGAATCATTCACGCTTACACATACGTGTGTATTTGTATTTTAGTGATGTTTCACCAGTGGACATTTGTCCTGGCACTCACGGCCGAACAATTATTCTCGCCAGGCCCGTCTCGCGCCCAGTCGCGCAGATTGTCCGAGTTTTCAGGTGCCAGCGCTCAACCCGAGACTCGCGTCGCCACTTGTCTGACGATAGGCGGAGAATAATTTATCGCGATTGTTGGTAATTTTGCGAACCCCAAATTCGTCGATTTTCAAAGTGCCGAGTGATCGCTGGATCATCGCTCGCCGGGAAAGAGGAGTAACATCGGAGGTCGTGCGCGCGCGCGAGAGACGATTCGCGTTTTTTGTGAGACGCGAAAAATGGACGTTCCAGTGACAATCTGACACGCACATCTGCGATCTGAGCGCAGGAGCTTTGTGTTCGCTTTTTGCTTCTTCGCGGTCTTGAACAATGGAGTAGGGATACGCAGCGCCGCAGTCGATGGTCGGTCGGTAAGGTAGGTTTGCGGTAAGTGCAGATCGGCAGATCGACAGTTGTAACGTACGGAGTAAACGTGACTAATTATCATTTTCATCAACAGTCGAATCAGTAATGAACGTTATGGTAATATTCGTCGTGTCTTTTTTTAAATATAGCTGGCGTTTGTAACTTTCAATACGGAAAGACATCGTCACGGACAGAGCAAAAAAAAATAACTCCACCGTTACCGAACGGAAACGCACTTTTTACGGTGTCAGTGAAGTTGGCAGAGCATTTGCCAGAAGATCAAAATTAAGTGAGAGTTCTCTCCGTATGCAGTTGAGTTATATAGTTCCTGATGGGTTTTAGAAATAGTTCTGTTGATTTTATGAAAAAAAGGTGAATGCGGCTGAGTTCTATAGTTTCCGATAGGTTTAACGGACATTGTTTTTTGTAACTTCCTATAAAAATATGCTGATGGATGTAGGCGTGAGTTCTGGGTGCTTTTTGTGTGAGATATTATAGCCTTCGTATCGTTTGATGTGCTCGTGAACAGTTCTAGCTTCGAGCTATTTAAAAATAATTATTAAAAATGTTTATCAGCATCTCATGTATACAAGTATGCTCTGCTAATGGATAGGCGTGAGTTTCAGGTGTTCATGTGAGAGGTATTATAGACTTGGTATTGTTTGATGTGCTTGTGAAAAGTTCTGGCTTCCAGCTATTTTAAAATAAATTAAACAAATGTTTATCAGCATCTTATCTACACAAGTATGCTCTGCTGATGGATAGGCGTAAGTTCCAGGTGCTTTTTGCATGGATATTATAGCCTTGGTATTGTTCGATACGTTTGTAAATAGTTCTGGCTTTCAGGTATTTTTAAATAATTATAAAAAATGTTTATCGGCATCTCAACTATACAAGTATGCTTTTTACGGTTTTCCGATCATTTGACATTAGTCGCGATTAGGCCGGATCCACACTATGCGGTTTTACCGGAGCGTTTTTGCTTGATCTATAGTGTAATATAAGTCTTAAACTAAGCATATACTATAGATCCGGCGAAAACGCTTCGGTAGAACCGCACAGTGTGGACCCGGCCTTACGTACTGGGGTAAATGTGCACCTTTGCGGGCTTGTACAATCCGCTGGTGAAAGCGAAAAGCGGTTTTCGATACAGTCAATTGTTTCACACGCGTAAACTACCGAAGACAAGTACGAGTACTCATTGCGAATTCCTGGTCGCCTAAAAAGGCGCAAATTAACGAGCCGGGGATTTGTTTCCGATCTGAAAAAAAAAACAAGCATCATTGTGCATTTTTTTACTCAATCTCTGCTAGTTTTTTTACTCACTGGGCGAACTTGTGAGCGTTTTCTGAATTGCGATTTTTCTGCTTTCGCAAACTCGCCTCATTTTGTGGGAAACGTAAATGTAAATTTCTTCGTGGAGGAATTCGCAACAGCCCAGACTTATTTCCATTTTGTCTCGGCGAAAGTTGTTTGCCCATTTTGTTCTGCAATGTTCAGCTTTGTGTGAAGAAAATTAAGTTAATGGGTTACTCGTGGCCGGAAGAAGGGGCATGTTCGTAAATTTTTCTGGCAAAACATGTGCAGGTTTTCAGTTTTTTTTCTACATCAAAGAGTATGGTTTTAAGTATCTTCCACGATTTTTGCATTAAAAAATATTCTCAAATGTGGTGGATATAATGGTCTGTGCAGGACGCTCTTTGAAACACGTCCTTGGCGATGGTGACCACTCCTGCCCGGAATCAAATCATCTCAAATAAATAAATCAAACGCATTTCGTTTTTGCATGAAATTATCTAGTGCTTGGGCGAACGATTCAATAAAATGTTGATTTTTGAATGAATGTCCACCGTTTAACGTGACAGTATCGGCTTTCAGTGAAAAACGCTCTATTTACGTTGATAAAAAAAACTACGCATCGTACAAAAAATCCTCCGTTCAAGCACTGCTTTTTGACATGTAAAAGAAGCTTGTAAGTACGAAATTGATCGGGGCAGTGATTTTTTGAAAATCGTGGTCAGCGATTTAGAAAAAGTAATTTTGAGAAAAACGCGTTCAAGGTGGCACACCACTGTGACGGGTCATAAACCTAACATAAAAAGGTTTAAAATGAAAGATTGAAAATAGACCAAGTTATAGACGATTTAGTGAGAGCAGGTAGTACAACGATTCACGTACACTGAGAAAAAACGAATCGTTGAATGTGCAAAATGCATTTTGTTGTCTCGAAATTTTGTTGTTTCAACAGTTGCTCAGACACGCTAAATAAGCAGATAGTTTAAATGTATCTTTGGTTACTGCCCAACTATACTGTTTTGTTATGCCAATGAAAAATCAAGTTGAACGTATTTAAAGATACAATTTTGTTAATCCAACTGAATTTTGGATGGATGACGGAATTTTTTTTTTTCAGTATATGCTAAAACATTCAATCTTGTTTTTGGCCAAACGACTTTTCTCGACCTGGCCGGAATCGTAACTCTAGCTATAATTGTTCGATTTTCAATTCTAAAAGATCAAAGTTTCCGTAATTTCAGTAGCTATCGTACGTGGCCGTTTTTTTGTTCAACATTTAGTTTTTTTTCACGCCCCCGAATACAAGTGAACATTTCGCCGAAATGACACTTTTTTGTTAACACCCCCCATTTTGTGGAATTCTTTTTAACGGCTACGTACAACGAGAACTACATTTATATAGATTATTAGACTTTTTTGTTTTTAGCTTTCAGACCAACCATGGCTAAGTTATAGATCCAGTCGTTGGACTACACTTTTCCACAGAGGGGCTTTTATACTTCGACAATGTTGTTAATTTTTATTTATTTTTCAATAAAAATTTTCACGAAATAAGTTCAATTTGTACTTAACAACATACCTTCATTTCAAATATCGAATAAATGATCTAGTAGACAAAACAATCGGAAAAAACGACCTTTTTGTGGCTTGTCCTAGCTTAAAGTTCGCCGGTTCGCCGAACCTACCGATAAACACCTATAACTCCCTCAATTATGAACGGATCGACTCGAAATTTTCAGAATATTTTTGAGATGTTATACTTTGAGAATCCGTTGAGAGCCAAAAAACGATATTTTCAAAAATTTTAACTGGCTGTAAGCCCTTAATAATGGAAAATACGCTATGACGAACTTCGTCATAGCGTATTTTCGAGCTCCACAGCTCTTCGTCAGACGAAGAGCTGTGGAGCTCGAAAGAAAAGATATGAAGGAAACTAAGATCGATTTTGAAATAATTCAGCAGATCAGGCTTTGTATACGTACTCTGAAAATACTTCGTTTTGTGACTGCTTGCGGTAAAAACACGCGATAATGCGGCGTGTATATTGTGTGTGTGTGTGTGCGCGCGTGTGTGTATGTGTGTGCGTGTGTGCGCGCGCGCGCGTATAGAAAAGTATGCGGGCTGCTCAGCCAGTGCTACTCTCGTTCGAAATGTCCATTTCCCCGAGTAGAAATCCTGCTCCGGCTACAAAAAAGACCTGATCAGGCATCCTGATTTTTTTTTCATGCCTTGATCAGGATTTTTTTATCAAGCCCTAATCATTTTTGTGATACTTTCCCTGATTTCGGT
This sequence comes from Ophion slaviceki, assembly GCA_944452715.1. Lineage (NCBI taxonomy): Eukaryota > Metazoa > Arthropoda > Insecta > Hymenoptera > Ichneumonidae > Ophion > Ophion slaviceki. Next base: position 31,304,624 of record OX101793.1, on the reverse strand, counting down.
CTGATCAGGGTGAAAAATCAAGGCCTGATGAGGGTGAAAAGTGAAGGCCTGATATGCAGTCCGAAGAGAGAAGTCCGCTCTTGCTTCGGAAACCACCATCTCGTCACATTCTTGACTGCACTCTCAAAAAAAAAATAATTAAAATAGGATCTATTTGAATCAAATAGGTTTCTTACTACGATCCTATTTGTTTCAAATATATTTTTTAGAATATTGAATTGAATATTTCATAAATGCAAAATAAATTGAAATACTTAATTTAGAGTTCTACCACAATGATTTTGTATCATAACCGTCATTCCCTGGCCTTCTGAATGGATTTTTTCGAGGAAAATATTTCTGCATCCAACTGGGATCGAACCTAGAACCTACCTGACTATAGCTACGCACGCTGCCCCTATGCTACCGAGTGTTTGTAGCATTTCGGTCGCATCAATTCCACATCAATTCCTATAATTATTTTTGTATCACATAAACTATATTAATTAGTTAATATAATTGTGATAATTAGAGAGTTTCATCGAATATCATGTGATAGATTTTTCAAATATAACACACGCACGCACGCACGCGCGCGCGCGCACACACACACACACACACAACTCCTCTCTCTCCGCACCTCCCCTTCGATGTGTGTATTGCAATCAAGACGGATCATTAATTCAATAAAACAGAAAAATTTCGGTCTCTGCGAAAATTCTATTCAATTTAAATTCAAAAATTAAATAGATAAATGTAGTGAATTCAACTAAATGGTTTTTTGAACAGAGGAAACCGAATCACAAATTTATTAGGAATAAATAAATTATTAGGAATAATACAAAATGTACACATGAGTGGACAATATGTGTCGACGTTTTGACGACGCGCTAATATACAGGGTGGATCAATAACTCTTAGGACCTTGGATATATTCGAAACTATCAGGTTCACAGAAATATTTGCTGAAATAAAATTGCACAGTACGAAAGGGGCCATCCGATAGCGATAATAGTTTTTTTGCAGGTGGAGGTACTTCGGACATTTGAAGGTCAACTCCATTTTTTTAAATGTTTCGGTATGTTTTTTTTCCTGTATCATGAAAGAGGAGCTTAAAACGAGTTCAACGACCTATAACATAAGGTCATTGAAGGTCATAGAAAGTTTACACATTTCTTAGACAGGTTTACTTCACTGAAAATAAACGCTGTTTCAAGGACACTTTAATAAATTTGCAGGATAAGATAAACATGATAAGATTAGTATCGATAAATCGGTCAATCGAGTACAATGTTTCCGTTTGAAGAGCAAGTCGATAAGCTTCTTATTTATGGCGAATGTCAACAAAATTGTGTAAGGGCAAAAACCTTGTATGGTGAACGATATCCACATCGATCTCAGCCTTCGGGTCAAACATTTAAAAATGTGTGTTATAAGCTTGGGCAAACCGGTAGGTTAAGTGTCCGTAGTAGTGTACGCCAGAAACGCGTAACAAATGAAGAAATGGAAATCGGTGTGCTCGCAAGTGTGTCTCGAGATCCTCACATTAGTTCGCGACAAATTGAAAATGAATCTGGCATTAGCAGGAGCAGCGTACTTCACATTTTGCACCGTCACAACTTTCGTCCGTACCATGTTAGTCTTCACCAAGAATTGCATGGGGGCGACTTCATAAATCGCGTAGAGTTTTGTCGAATGGTTCAACGTCAGATCGAAAACAATAAGTCATTTCTTAATACTGTTTTATTTACCGATAAGGCAACATTCACAAATCATGGGAACGTTAGTTTGCATAACATGCATTTATGGGCAACGGAAAATCCACATTGGCTGCGGCAGGTTGAACATCAGAGACAATGGTCTGTGAATGTATGGTGCGGAATCATAGGTGCTAAAGTTATTGGTCCTTTTTTTAAATGGAAATTTGAATGGCAACATCTACAGTAATTTTATCGAAGATACATTGGGTCTTTTGCTCGAAGAGTTGCCTTTACTTACACGACAAACCATGTGGTATCAACACGACGGATGTCCAGCACATTATTCATTGATTGCACGAATGCAACTCGACGAAAAATTTCGAAATCGTTGGATGGGACGCGGCGGTCCAATATCGTGGCCAGCTCGTTCCCCAGACCTAACACCTTTAGACTTCTTTCTATGGGGAACATTGAAAGATAAAGTGTACAAAGAAGTACCAACTACACTTGACGACATGCAACAAAGAATTATTACAGCCTGTGCATCAATAAGTTCTGACGCTGTAAAACTTGCAAGTCAATCAATCGAAAAAAGAATCCAATGTTGCGTTTATGCTGATGGTCGTCATTTTGAACACTTGCTATAAACGTAGTAATTTTATTTACTACCGAAACTGTAAGTATTATCACCTTTCTGTAATTTCTATGACTTTCAATGACCTTATATTATAGGTCGTTGAACTCGTTTTAAGCTCCCCTTTCATGATACAGAAAAAAAACCGATTCATTAAAAAAAATGGAGTTCACCGTCAAATGTCCGAAGTACCTCCACCTGCAAAAAAAACTATTATCACTATCGGATGGCCCCTTTCGGAGTGTGCAATTTCATTTCGGCAAATATTTCTGTGAACCTTATAGTTTCGAAGATATATTTATTGATGTACCCTGTATATAGTTCGTCCGGTGTTTGATAAGAGAAGGCGCCAAACTGTATATAGGTCCAGTTACTTGATGATCGCTTGAAGCAAGCCAGATCAGGCGAATTGAATCAAGCTGTAAGCCCAGTTGCCTGACCATCGCCTGAAAGCAGTCTGATCAGGTGAATTTATGCGAGCCGTAAGTCCACTTACTTGACCATCGCCTGAGGCTAGCTGGATCAGGAAACTGAACGAAACAGTACATCCAGTTGCCTGGCTATCACCTGACACCAGCCGGATCAGGCAAATTGAGGCATACCTCAAGTAAGGCCTCCGTACTACAACGTGATCAGACCCGGATCAAATATCAGCCTGACAATATTTCTACTCCTATTGTAGTCCAGTCTTTATGTCCGAAAAAGAGGCTGATAAATGTAAATGAACCGAGAAGGCTTGTTTTTTAATATAACGGGGGGGGGGGGGGGGGGCTTAGAAAAGCTTAACTTAAAATTGTCGACCAAGACTTCCTATGAGCTTTCTCCGGCATCTTGAAAAAAAGGTGAATTTGGTTTCTTTTGCGATAACTCGGCTCTCCGTCATGATACAAAATTGCGATGATATATTTTTTTCTTGCTTTTTTACGCTCTACAATTTAGGTCATGAATGTTTCACCTGCCGTTTCTCGTTGTTGACATATCGAAGGTGAAAGTAAAAAAATTGGAGATTGAAATTCGTTTTTTGCTGTTTTCTCCTTTCTCGTGATGCATGTCGATAAAATTCTTATTATCAAACTTGTAGAGCATATCCATACCTACTACATATGTTTTTTGTTTTTTTTTAAGCAAAAAATTATGACTTAGCACGCCGTAAGGTTGGCACATTCGCGGGAAGTTTTGATTACACAGTTTGCGCGGTTGTATAGATATGTTGTAACGGATCTACGGTTGTAGAAAAAAAAATTTAAGTACAATATAAATAAATATAACAGCAAAAATATTAATCACACGTATGAAATTTATTATGCAAATACATGTTTTTGTGTTGTTGAAGATGAATGGCGGTGGGTTTTTAATATTCATATTTTTCTTCGTTTCGATGGTCCTGGACCATCGAAACGAAGATCGAAAGGAGGACCAAACAGTCTTCCTGTTTGGAATACTCATCGAGTTGGGGAGATTCGTCAACCACATGAGATGATTTTTTGATAGTTGGATCATCCTCATCCTCATTGAGCAGGATGTCGACTTTGACGACGTTGTTGCATGTTTGCCCGCTGCAATTTAGGCAAATAATGGAACAAGCAATCCCTGCTTTTCTGCACCCACAGGCAGCTTCACTTTTCCCCTTACACTTGCACGATATGAGTTTTATGAGTTTAGGTGGCGCGGATTACGCTGTGCTGATAACCGGTTCAAGTCTATGATTTGTTCGTCGCCAACCCCATTCCTGAGAATCCTTGTAAAACCCGGGCCACGTATGCACCTGGTGATACGAACGGAATATATGCTGGTGTGGTGCACTTTTCGTTGGTGGAAGTAGTGAGAGGTAGTTCAACTTATTAGTCACTGATTTAGCGAAGCGTTGGAATCGTAAAACATTTATAGATTTTTCCTGCTTGTTACCGCCATATGGGGCGATGAGGAATTGCTCTCCTGTGGAAGTCAGAACATGAGGATCGAGTTTTTCTTGTTTGAATAATTCCCACGATGACCGTATGCTTGTCGAGAGTGTTGATGAATTTTGATTTGTCAATATTGAAAAAAGACGATGTGGTTCGCAACCGCTAAAAGAATGACGGAAAAGTATATTGTCGAGAACGAACTTATCATGCTTCATACTAGCCGGAGAGTAGAGTTTCGCGGGTGCATTTCCTTTTGCTGGTTTTCGCAAGTACACGTTTGTCCTCCTGCGCGAGTCCACTGATTAAAACCGAAAGCCCGATGTCCTCGGCGACGATTTCAACATTTCATTCGATGCTCCTTCAATTGCCGTGCTTATGATCAGAGTATCTGCGTCCTCAAAGGCCTGTTCAACTTTGATTTCTACGTTTGCAAAATAAAGGCGAAACATTTGTACAAAGTTATCTTTGTTTGTATCGCTGGCACTAAACTTCTCTTGGCTAACTTTTGGAGCTGTAGGTTCATCGAATGTAAATTCCGTGATTGGTTGTTTTTTCGAACGTCGTACTCCTTCCGAAGTTTTGCCAGCAAATATTTCGTACGTATCACCAAGTACAAGGATCCTCAGGAACGGGGTTGGCGACGAACAAATCATGGACTTGAACCAGTTATCAGCACAGCTGAACCCGCTCCACCTGAGCTTATAAAGTTCATATCGTGCAAGTGCAAGGGAAAATTTGAAGCTGCCTGTGGGTACAGAAAAGCAGGGATTGCTTGTTCCTTTATTCTCCTAAATTGCAGTGGGCAAACATGCAACAACGTCGCCAAAGTCGGTATCCCGCTCAATGAGGATGAGGATGATTCGACTATCGAAGAATCATTTTATGTGGTTGACGAATCTCCACAACCTGGTTCACTCTTCTGGATTGTGAACCAGGACCATCGAAACGAAGACAAATATGAATATTAATCACGGACCTCCGTTCATCTTCATTTTCTACAACACAAAAACATGTATTTCCATAATAAATTGCATACGTGTGATTCATAACGTTGCTATTTTATTTGTTTATATTGTACTTTAATAATTTTCTCTAGAACCGTAGATTCGTTACAACATATCTATACAACCGCGCGAGTTGTGAAATCGAAACTTCGCGCGAATTTGCCAACTATACGGCGCGCTAAAAGTAGTAATTTTTGGCTAAAAAGAACAAAGAAACATATGTTGTAAGTATGAACATACTCTAGAAGTTTGATGATGGGCATTTTTTCGATATGAATCACGAGAAAAGAGAAAACAGCAAAAAAACACATTTGAATGCCCAATTTTTTACTTTCACCTCCGATATCTCAACAACGAGCAACGGTAGGTGAAAAATTCATATGACCTAAATTGTAGAGCGTAAAAAAGGAACAAGAATGTATATTATCGCAATTTTCGTATCATGACGGAAAGCCGAGTTATCGCAAAAAAACCAAATTGACCCCTTTTTTCAAGATGGCGGAGAAAGCTCATAGGAAATCTCGATGGACAAATTCAAGTTAAGCTTTTTTAAGACCCCCCCCCTGCACTATATTAAAAAATCAGCCTTCTCGGTTCATTTGCAATTTCAAATGTATATAATGACTGGACTACTGGTGTAAATGTCAGACGAGTGCCTTTTCGCGCCAAGCCCTGTCTCAATTTTTTCAAGTCGCGTTTTCCCTCTCAAGCTTCATTTTCCTTGTCGCTTTTTTTTTCTGACGATTTTTCGCCATCAATCCGAGCCGTAGGCGAGACTGATTTTTTTGTAAGTGTCAAACTCGTATATCTCATTCTCGTTTCGTGCGCTTTGAGGTCGCAGCGAATTCAGGTTATCGAAGCGGTGCTCGTTCGAGGTTGCGGGTCGAGAGATCCGAGCGGGTCTCGTCAGATTTACGGAGACCAAATGAATCGCGGATGCATAAGGAGTCTTACCGAGGTGCTTTCGTGACTTTATTGTCTATCAAGATTTTCGAATTGAGAAAAAATATCAGACTTTGCAAGAATGTCAACTTCATCATCCCAATACTCTCGTGATAAAATATTAAGGAGGTTAGAGCGGTCCAGTTGAGTTAAATGACGGTTTCTGAATTTTTTGTTGTTTCAATGAGCCTCAACAAATGCAAACGAGGTATAGCTTTATTCCGCGGATGCTAATTTTTTAATAAAATATATATTCCAAAAGGCAAATTATTATATTTTGATTACGTGAATAAGGATAACTTTTGTATTACTACCAACTTGAAAAAGTATAGCATTATCGATAATTATTATGAAAAAAATGCGTCCATGAATGTTTTATACAACTCAGGAAAAGATTCTGAATAATTTATAATTACGCCTCTTTATATTTATGTCACGAGTTTATTTATTATTACCATTAACTAATATTAAGTGTTGCCGAAATATGGCAACTTCGCGGACATTGAAGTTAGCAGCAATGTCCTTCATTTGCCAGCCAAGATTTGTAGTCTTTTATCAAACCTTGATGGTTCGATATTGAATATATACGGTTTACGATGGGTAAGACGAGTTTTTTTTTCTAAATGTTTACAAAGGTTTACTTTGCGTTAATCCATTGTCAGAAATAGTTTATCTTAGTTCTGAATGGCAAACAAAAAAATACATCACCCGTAGTGTGAACGTCTCGCCTATCGAAACGCACGTAAAATTCCATTCATTAAACTATTTTTTATCATTGGTGTCTTGGAGTGAAATTTTTTTTTTTAATTCTTAAAGTATAGTCTGGACAATAACGTATATATATATATTTTTTTAAATCTTGGATTGTGGCTAACGCTCCAACCTCCTTAAAAACCGTAATCTTCTCTGAACCCCAAGTTTATGTTTTTTTTTTCTTCGATTACCAATAAGTTTGCACAATTGCGGACAGAAACTAAGTCAATTTTCGTGCGGGGTGTTTCGTAGCGTACATCCAGAATGGGAATCGATTTCTCAAGTTTACTCGCGTACATACATCTACACGCGCGCGCACACACGTATATGTAAATGCCGAAACGATTCGAGAACCGGTTTGCACGGGAAAAATCAAAGCAGTGACCGAGACCCGTTGGTACGTGCTTCTTGAGCTTTTGTCCGGCGCGTATATCGACTCGAGGGAATATTGTTACGGCGATCACGCCGAGTATAGCCGCATTTTTTTTTCTTTTTTTTTGCCTGAACCTGAATGTGCCGATCTCTCGGGAGCCCCCTGGAAAGCACGGACCTATTGTTTTGCCGATACATTTCACGTAGTCAATACAAAATAAATTATCATTTACATTGCACAGCCGAGATCGAACAAGTGGGCGTAAAAATGATATGACTTTTTTACAAGGATACTGATAATGAAATATTCCTAACGTTATTTTATTAATTGTATTAAGTTTGTTAATTTGATTATTTTTATTAATTTTATCAATTTTATTGATTTTATGTATTCATGTTTTTTTTCTTATCAGTATTATTATTTAATCGGGAAAGACGAGTAACGACGTCCCCATCATCGGCATCCAAACCCAAACCGGCCCAAACGAACTTTGTTTGAGTTTGAATGCCGGTAATGAAGTCGCGACCTTACTCGATCGATAATACATTGGCACTCAAACCGAATCGATGTAAATTCGTTTGAATTTGTTCTTTAATAATATTCGTAAGAACAAGCGAAGGATATTTTGTTTCATTGCGACAATCGCGTCTCCGGCGAGTGCGCGACGACAATTCACGCTGTAGGAGTGCGGGCACTCACCTGTTGGTTTTCGAAGTGCTCGGCTCTTGGCCAATGTAAACATCGGCGCGAGTAATTATCGTCGAATCCCTCATTTTATTTATCGGTATCGCGCCCCCGATTCTCCGCGTTTCGCAGCTACGCAAATTTTGCGTACGAGGATCGTCATTTAACAGTCGTGGAGTTGCTCGAACCGAATGACGTTTGCCTGACTTTCGTGGCTCATTGAAGAAAAATGTACAGAGTCAAGAGCCGCGATCGTCTCGTCGCTGTGATGATTTTGCACATTGCGATTGTTCGCACGTGACATCGCGCGGCCTTCTCGCGCATCACGAGCCCGAATGTGTTTGTGTATATATGTATGTATATTGATTGATTGATCACGTTTGCCGGCCTCCCAAATTATCCCGTAATAATCGACCGAAGCTTCACGACGATCCGGCCAAGACTGCGTACCAGCAGCGTTACTGTAAACCGACGCCCCCGCTCAGCGACTCTTCCCTTTCTCTCGCTTCATCTCACTCTCTTGACTTGTACGCGGTGTGCGTCGCTATATGCGCTCGCCGCGGTATTATGTTACGCCAACTTCATCCGAGCACCGGGAGATGAGCAAATTTCGTTAAAACAATTGACGTTTTTACCTTCATAAATTATGCGGAATTGTTTTTGAATGTATTGCTATTTTGTTAAAGTGACTATGTAAATGTCGACACTTCCGGCCGGAAATTGATCGGCAGGTTTTTTAAAGAATTTTTATTGGTTATAAATAACACGACGGTATCATGGAGGGGGAAGCCTTAAAAATTTGAATGAATCGAAACAATATTTTCAAGCGATAAGAATCGTTAAAAAATATTTCGAGCGATTGGACAAATTTATCGAACTTTTCCACGATTTTAAAAATAATCACCATCGAAATGACAAAATTTCGAGGACTCCTGAAGAAGCCGCCATTCCGAGGGTACTTCCTGTAGACGGTGTAAAAATAGCCATTCCTCGTTGCTTTTTCGAAGGGTTCAATATAAAAATAAAACCGGACGAAGACTCGAACACGGAGACAAAGACGGTTAACTTTGTCATCGAGTCTTTCCGGCGCGTGTCTTTCAGCCCTACCCCGCTTTTTTCCCTCAGCTTTCCCCAGCGATGAGTCATCGCAGCGCCGAAAACCCCCGTGGTATTCAGGACGTCCCATCTTCACCCTCGGGACAAACCTTTTCCAGAGCAAGCGAACCATTCGAGGGCCCCTGTGTTCCGGAGACGAATCGCCCTTTCTCTCTCTCTCTCTCTCTCTCTCTCTCTCTCTCTCTCTCTCTCTCTCTCTCTCTCTCTCGACGTGCGCGAGCGTTTTGCGCACGCCCCGCTCGGAAACAATGCAAGTTTTTTTTTCTCATCAAACTTTATTCGGTACCTGTACGAAAAGTTCTTCATATTCAGCTGCATCGCGACTGATGGAGAACCTTATATGGTTTCAAGGTCGAGAATTCTCTCGATACGAATCCTACACCGATTTCCCAGCGATTAGAAAAGAAGACGAAAACGTGAAAATAAAATTGCGGATTTCTATCTTAGCGGTCGGTAAGTTGGGCAATCTATGTACCGAGCGTAGGTAAAAACGTATGGCTTGAAGCGTGCGCTTGGTTATATATATTTTTTTATTTAGAAGGTACAAAACGGAAATATTTTTGCACGAACACCGATGGATTACTCGACAGAAGAGCACGGAGCTCCCCGTTATGGCTGGTATTATTCTTGGATCGAAGTCTACCAGAGCTGGATCGGATCGACGAGAGAGCGGAAACGAGGCCGCTCTCAGACGCCTCGTCATTTTCCTGCTTGGTGACCGTATTTATACTCGTTCAACGAGACAATACGTCGTTCCTTGATGTTGATGGTCGACTGGCAGACAAAAAACAAACGACCGCGGTCAATTATTACGCATGACTCGAGGAACACACTCGAAACACCCGGTCGAGCATGCGAGCCCGGCATGTTCGTCCCTTTGGTTTGAGATATCGGGCTCGTACCTCTATACGCGATTTTCCGGATTCTCGACCTTATCTACGAAGCTCCAAATGTCATTGGCGAGCAACTCGGGCTCCTCGAACGCCGCGAAGTGTCCGCCTCGGGGTAGATGATTGTGCTGGGTCAAATTCTTGAAGCGATACTTGAGTAGCTTCTCCGGTGTGTAGGCAAGCTCGTGGGGGAAGACGGCGCAAGCCGTCGGGACTTTCACGAGCATTCTAAGGAAACAAAAGTCAATTTTACCTTACACTCCGGAGAGACGAGCAGTCGAATAACGGAGGCAGTTTTTAAAAATTGGTATGTCGCGTTCATTGGGTCTTCACAAAATAAGGTAATGAAAATACGGATGGCGAATGTTGTGACTTCGTTTGGCTCCGGTTAGTTTTGCGAATAATATGCTAGAGAATCCCTGCAACCACTCGTTTCCGCGAGAACGTCGATTTTCATTGGCGATTCAGAAAGTTACGGGAAAGTGAGAGTCCCGCTGTTCAAATTTAATTCCTCTGCAGCATTGCCAACAAAAAAGTAGCATCGTCTCTGCCCAATGGGAAATGAGGACTCTTTCTTTTCGTCCAATAGAAACGTCGGACAAAATTGTAGAGTATCGTTTCCTTACTGTTCCCATTTTTTGGCCTGGTATTCCCAGTTAAAATTCTCAGCGTAGAGTCTCATGCTCGTCGTGATGGAATCAGTGAGCCAGTAAAGCATAACGTTGTCGAGCAGCTCGTCCATCGTGAATTTTTCGAGGAGGCCACCGTCGTCGCGTTTCGCGTACTCCGGATTCGTCCAAGTGCTGAATTTCTCGAGTATGTAAGCGGCAAGACCGACCGGTGAGTCCAGAAGAGCATTACCTGCCAACGAATCTCACTGTTGAGCTCCAAAAGTCGGGATGCGCAAAACAAGTATCGATGCATTGATCTTCCCACGTAAAAAATGTCAATTGTACGCGAAACGGCGATTTTATTCGCGTTGTTTACCAATCGTGTCGGGTTTCGTGGACTGCAGATGCATGTAGCCGCTCTCGCGCAGTATGAAAGCAAAATGATCCTTCAGCGGATACATCTTGGACGCGTGCTCGGGGCTCACTATAAAAGACGGATAGTAAGCCGAGATTATCTTGTAGATCATGGATTTTCCATTGTCCCCAAAACACATGTTCGAGTGACTTCCGATCACCCTGAAATTCGAGCGTACATGATTTTCTTATCGTCCTCCGCGAGCACGCGTGACGTATCGTCAAAGTGTGTTTACCTGTCCGGAAACATGCTCGCCATGATGGAAGTTACAACGGCACCCCAGTCACCGCCTTGCGTGTAGAATTTCTCGTAGCCTAGTCTGCTCATGAGATTTTTAAACACAACGCCTATCTACGAAAGAAAAAAAAGTAACCGGGTGAACACCCTTACGGAAGATCCTTAGGATTAGATCGTTTTATGATTCGGAACTTTAGAAATGTCTTCCATTGGAGGCGAATGATAAACTCTCAGCTGCCGGTAATTTCTGTGATCTCCGATACCCGGATGGGGGACCTCTCAGTCTCAGCTTGTGCACGGACTAGCGGCAAGATTAAATCCTCCTTTATCGACGTAGGCTCTCCGCAGAGGCCCAGCGCCTTGGTGCGGACATACAAAGGAACGTTGGAAGAAAAGAGAGAAAAGGTAATGGAATCTCACTTGAGCCGGGCCGAGCCCTGGACGGACCGCCGCGTCGGAGAAACCGTAACCGGGCAGAGAAGGCGCTACGACCTCGAAGACATAGTCGCGATCTCCTCTGGGCGTTGTCAGCATCGGGATAATCTTTTGAAATTCAACAACCGAGCCTGGCCATCCGTGCACGAGTAAGAGCGGTAGGACTCGTCGTTTTTTTCCGTCCTTCGCTTGGCGCGGAGGAACACGATAAAAGTGGATGTTCAATCCTTGGATGGTCCGAGCGAGACAGGAGATTAATCTCATTATACGTTGAATGTTAAATAGCATTTTGTACTTTGATCTCCATCGATCTACAGTCCACTGGCGTGAGAAGAATAAAAAATTACCCTGGATTATGGTTATGTAATGGGGATACTTGTTGAGCAAAGCTTCTCTCTGCCGCCAATCGTACTTTGTTCTCCAATAATCGATAACGCCGTGCATATATTTTCCAGATATTCCATATTCCCAGCCAGTTTCCTCGAGTGGCTCGGTCAACTTTTTATGCGATTCCAGGCGCCGGTGCAAGTCGTTGATCAGCTTCGGAATGAGGTGAAGTGCATAGGGTTAGAGATTATAATTACACACAATCAATGTTTCTCGAAGTTTCTTCAATCTTGGCGTTCTCTTATGACGTCTTCTCGCTGCCTCGATTGTTTTAGATTTTCCATTATGAATGTTGTAGGCAATCCCACAGAAATTATTTTCAGATTTCATAAAAAATTGTACTTTTCGCAAAATACAATAAGCGTTCTAGCTTGTCTAAATTTCCAATCTACTATCGAATCTCATTAGGATTACTAGCGAGCCTCGGATTACGAATTTTGAATTGTCCGAACATATAAAAACATCGAGATATCCGATTTTTCGAATATGGAGAATACAGAGGCTTCGTATAAATTGAAAATCGTCCGCATCAAAAACTTGCACATTGCTCCCTTGTTATTTTATTTTCCTCACAGTTTCAAGAGGAGTTTTCCTCAGAGTTTTCCTCAAAATTCATTTTAATTCGAGATTTCAACGCTATAATTTGTGCGTGAGAAAAAAAAAATTCTGGGAGCAAGGCGCAAACTCTCAATTTCCAAAAAATACGATTGATAAGCAGATTAATCGATAGCAATGATTCAGCACTGCTGTGATATTTTTATAATGCTAGTGCGGTATTTTTTCCAATTGCTCTTTGTATTCAAAGATCATGGAACATGAAAATATTAAAGGAAGAAATATCGAGACTATCGTCTGATGAAAACCGACTATCATTAATCGTTTCGTAATAATATTAAAACAAAAAGGGGAAAACAAATGTTTTTTTTTTTCTCCTAATAATGCCTGAAGGTTGAGAGTGGGAAAATTAATAAATATCAACGCCTTCTCATTGAGCCAAATCGTCTGTTATCTTCAAGGACTTTCGATGCCCTTGAGTCCTCACTTCTCGATGAACACCGTCAGCAAAGACAGCGCCGAGATTTCAATCATGATGCGGAAAGAATTATCATTCTTACCCCTTCGGCTACCGTTATGTGAAAGGTGGCTATATTCTCGTTTACTTTTCTCGGTTCCAGCGGACCCCAGTACGTGTCCGGCAATTGGGGCACCTCTACATCCGTGTTTCCTCCGAGATAGCTGGTGGCCACCGGAAAAAAAACCAAACATCATTCTTTCCGATTCATCAAACGCTGCAACGGAAAAAATTCTCAACGATTCTACATCTTCGAACGCGCGTTTATTTACTCGAAAAGGTAAGTTGCGCCGACTCCAAGGAGAACGACGAGTCCGACGACTTTGAGCATAGCGATTCCAAACCCTGATGTCCTTTCCGCGTAACGTCCAACGGCAAACTGATCGCGACGAACCCTTCGGTGGGATTCTCCGAGGCCCGATTGGAGAAACACGCTACGCGTAGGTCGCGAGCTTTTTATTTGCGCAGCTTCGTGCGCCGTCGAATATCCCCCCCAGCCTGATTTCTCGTCCGTACGTACATTTGCTAAACGTAAACAGTGCCCGCACGCTGTCTCTATGGGTGGTATAGACCGATAAAAACACTGAGAGTGGGGCGTTTGAAAATTATATCGCTGTATCTCTCTCTCTCTCTCTCTCTCTCTCTCTCTCTCTCTCTCTCTCTCTCTCTCTCTCTCTCTCTCTCTCTCTCTCATTCTCTCTCTCTCTCATTCTCTCTCCTTCCCGTTTTACTTCTTCATTTTCTTGTAATCTCTAATTAAACTGTGTGATGTATGAAGGTGGAGTGCCAGAGGACGTCTCAGTCCTAGAGCACGAATAAACAATCTATTCTCTCTCTCTCTCTCCCCCCCCTCGCTCTCCTCAGTATAATTGTTATTCAACGAATTACGTACAAGGTATAATACTAACTGTCTCAAGCGAACTCAAGCTAAGTTGCATCTTTTTTATGGCACATGGACAGACCCGATTTATGCTGTAATTTTTTTCATTCTCGTCAGTACGAACAATTTTTCCGTTCAACTATGGCGGCAAACTGAAAAAGGACTAGATCCGAATGATTATTGGTATTTACGGAATATTTATTATACAATAATACAACACAAATGTATATGTGGATTCACTATTATATATATCGATTGACATTCGATACCAAACGATATTCCTTTATTTTATTATTATTATTTAGGTCACCGTGAAAATGACGAACACTCGTTCGGAGCTTGAGGCAACTCAAATTGAAGAGGAAGATCCAACATATAGTGCAGGAATCGAAGATGGAAGGCAAACTTATAATTACAATGATATAACTGCTGGCAAAACTTCAAAGGCGTTATTTTCTCGAAACTATGTTTTTCCAAACGGTGTACACGATTTCTCGGCATCTCATTAACGGATTGACTTGACGTTTTGTACGTTTATTCAGTGTAATAGGAGTTTCGTATTGACCGACGTTTATTTTCTTAATTTTTTTTGTTCATTAGTTATTAACAACACTAATGTAATTTATTCTCGAAAAATAAAAAAAAACTCAATATTTTTTCTATGATTGCAAGACGATAAAAAAAGATCGTTCGAGTCTTAGCCAATATTATATTTTTTTAAGAGGGGGCGGGTATCTTGTTTCAGATCAACCAGGTGGCCAAACTCAAGTACAACGTTGAGTCCCTCACCCCCAGGGGTCCGTCACGAGATTGCTTATAACTTGATTGATTACTCATATTTTAAAAATGAATTTTGGCACACAACTCTGTTAACGTATTGGGTGTACAACTTAATTCGGTTCGTTTTTTTGCTTAAACTACGCACTTATTTGAATGATAAAATGAATGAATACATTAATCAAAATATTGTCCATCGCTAGCCACTACTTTTCCCCATCTTTCTGGTAATTTATGAATTCTGTCGCGGAAGAAACGTTCATCTTTTGAAGCCAAGAATGAATCGAGCCAATTTTTGATAGCCTGTTGTGACGTGAAGCGTATTCCAGTCAAAGCGTTCTGCATCGATGGAAACAAATGATAGTCGGAAGGGGCAAGACCAAATAGTTTTTAACCACAATGGCAACGTGAGGCCGAGCGTTCTCATGTTGAAAGATTATGGACTCGTGTCTTGTCGCATATTCTGGACGTTTTTCGGCTATAGCTCGCTTCAAATGGATCAATTGTTGCCTGTAGAAGTCTTCCGTGATGGTTTGACCGGCATTCGCTGGGCTTCAGCTGCACTTTTCTTCCAATTGAAACAGAAAATCAACACTTCCCGCGAATGGTGGTTATTTGGGACGAAATTCGACATTTTCACCGCAGTAAAAATTAGACTTGATGCGCAAATTTGGTTAAGAGATGTTGATACTTCACGATGCAGAAAAAATCAGCTGTTGCCGTCAACCATTTATAGCACCTAGAGCCATCTTTTGAAAACGGACCGAACTAAGTTGTATTTTTTATTTTTTTTTTATTGGTTTTTTCCTTAGGTACACGCTTGTCGCGTTTGTTACCTATTCTTTCCCATCATTATGACCGTTCTTTCCTCTACTGTTTACTCCTTCTTTTCTCCATCTTTCTCCCTGTTCCCCCCTCTTGCGGCCGCAGCCGACTTCCCCCTCTGTATTATATTCATCATGACATTTCTGTCGTGGGTATAGGGAAACTGCGGAAAACCTATACCAATACAGCCGATCATCGAGTTCGCCCCCCCGTCGTGGAACTAGTCTTATTTCGCCGCGAAATGCCGAAGAAAAACATTTCACGACGAAATGTACGCGACTGGGATTCGAACCCGGGACCTCCCGGTCCGCTGGTTTAGTGGCGAGCACGCTAACCACTAGACCATCGCACCGGTTCCCGAACTAAGTTGTACACCTAATACATACAAATGAATGTCTCAACGATTTTTCAATCATCTTGCTCATTCGTTCAGAATGAGTTTTTTCCCACATAACCCTGACTTTCGGGTCGTCACAGTAGCCTAACGCTGTAATACTTCATTACCGAGCAAATTGATGCAGCTCTTGTTTAGAAGTGTGTCGAGAGCCGGCTTGCAAATATCTCATACGATATTTTCTCCGTAGCCACTCGCTTCATGAATACTCGTCCGATGCACGCGAATAATATCGATTCGTCAAATGACGATTCTTCTCTCGCGTACTTGAAAACGCCGAGTCACGGTACCGCCCCCCCCCCCTTCGACAATAGAACTGCGGGTTTGTTTTTTTACCGGTTGCACAACCGCGATGATTGCACTGTCGTTCGGTGTATCAAACCTGATATTTCTCCGCTGGCTTGCCGAGGATCCCGCATTACTCGGGCGATAGCTTATCTCTCGAGGCGTTAATGAAACGGAGCTGGCAAAATAATGAAGCAAATATAGGCGTCTTTTCGCTTTCGAGTAGTTAATATTACATTTAAGGTATTCCTTTCAAGAACCCGAATATTTAACAATAAACTTATTTTTGTCTATAATCAAGTAAAAGTACATCTCGGCAAACTGGCAAAATTTCAAGCCAACTTACCGAACTTTTAACGAAAAATTACGACTCTAAAAATCATCTCATTTGTACGGGGCCTTATGGACATGACACACGATAATTTATGGAGATGACACGATGTTAACTCTTCAGGCGTGTAAAAAACCTAGAGATTCCGCAACGACAATAAAAACGCGACGGGAACTCGACGAATGTTTAACCCTTCGAGTGCACACCTCCGCCGCCAACCTATAGGCCTCCGAAGTAACTTTCGTGGTGGCGTCGCGCAACGGCTGCTGGTGGCAAAACTTGGATTGGCGCATGGCGGTTAAGTCAAACCGGCACAAACACGAAAGAGCTAGGCTTGAGCAAGCATCATCGATTGTAGATCTCACATTGTGAATAGAATGTGCTTGTAAATGAAATAAAATAGTGTGATGGAACTAATAACGATTACTTGCGGATTTCAATGTATCCTCATGACTTCCTTTCGCCCTAAAAGCATATCTATAGGTATGTGACGAAGAGAATGTTAATGAAATTGCGTACATTGGCTGCACACAATTTTTTTTTCTGCCGTACAACAAAATTTCTCTTTAAATTATTGTTTGCATCGGAAATTTATACAAAGGATGTTGTAATATAGGCAGAAAACTTTCGATAGTCATCATGCATCGGAAGTTCGCGAAATTGTTGCTCGTGAGAAAAGGACTGTGATGGGAAAAGTTCTTCCTCAAACACGCGTCAAAAATTCCAAATATGACGTGAAACGCTGTTTTTACAACGTAAACATCACACGCGGTGCTGTCATTCACGCAAACACCTGATTTAAATGGCGACCGGCATACTGCACTAGCAGACGAAAACCAATCCAAGTTTTGCCAAAACTCGCCGCAAGGGCTGCGCCACTAGAGTTACTTCGGAGGCATATAAGTGCATCTTGGGTCAATCTGACCCAAGGCGTTTTTCAAATCGTCGTATTCCGGCAAATATGCATTTTTTTTTGCACAGACGTTTTTTGTAGTAAATTATCCATATTTTATGGCCCTAAGTTTATTTTTTGACGAAAACGAAAATTAAATGCCAAAACATTCGTTCAAAGTGGGGCATACGTTGAAAAATACGTACTTACACGAAAAAAAAACCACCAGGTCACAACGACCCAGTGTGCACTCGAAGGGTTACAGACAGATTAATGATAAAACTTGGAAAAATTCGACCAGCGGAAGAGCTTTCGTAGCCGCGACGTTTTCCGAGAAAATGTCAAAATGTCTGAATCTACTAAATTTGGGCAAACTTTTTTATTCCAGTTTATCGTTGGATATAATAATTGGTCGTGACTCATTTTTACCAAGCGTCACTGTAATTACCAATGATTCAGAAGGAGCCCCTACAAAATACGGCCCTCCGCGAAAGGAATACCTTAAGGATGCCAGAGCCCGCATAGTTGAGAACGAAAAATGCGCAAAGTTGTTCACCAAATGCACTCTCGTGGAAGAAGGATTGATTTCTTCTTTGTCAATTGTTTCGAGTTTCGTCAATTATTCGTCAACAAACGAATGCATTGTTTCGATCATTACATTGTTTTGATTGGGATTTTTTGTCCACGCCCGTGAAATATTTTATTTTCTGCGATAAAGACGTAAAACGTAAACGTGCCTTCGAATAAACGATCGAGGGAAGGAACAAAATCGCAAACGTCGCGTATTTGAATTTCAGAGTTCCGTCGATTTTTCTTGCTCCTTGGTTTTTCCTCTCCGTGTTTCCATTTCCGCGATCGTTTCCCATACGTCGTCGGCCAACAATTCAGGCTCCTCGAGAGCTGCGAAATGACCACCGCGGGGCATTATTTTTGCGCGGAGTAAATTCGCGTAGCGGTCGCTCAGAAAATTCGCCGGCTGATGGATGATCTCGGTGGGAAATTGGGCGCAGGCGCTCGGGACGGTGATTGGAACGCTGAGACGGAGATAAAAAATCAAAGATTAAAAAATCCGTGCGACTTGATTGAGAAAACGATCAATGTGCTTCATCTTTTTCTGCAGTTTGTAGTTTTCGCTTGTAACAAACTCACGAGTCGAGTCCAAGGCTCATGGTATTTCTATTGAACGATTCCGCGTAAATTCTCATGGCCGTCGTCATGCTCCCGGGTATCCAGTACATCATTAAATTGTCTATTAGCTCGTCGGGCGTGAACTTTTCAAACAGACCACCGTCCTGCCTGAATCTGTACGAAGCATTCACTCCGGCGCTGAATTTTTCGAGCACGTACGCGGCCAATCCTGCCGGCGAATCGATAAGTCCGATTCCTGTTAAAGGAAGCAAGACGATTTTCATTTTTTCATCGAAATTTTCGTCTTTTCGATTCAACGAATATGTATTTATTGCGTGAGATTCGATCAATTTAATTTGCGTATTTTCTTCGTCAATATGCACACTAACGATCTACAGACAACAAACGAAAATCGCACAATTTCTTCACAATCAATTCGCAAAGCACGCCACCGATTTTTACGCGATTTCGGAAAACTTCAAAAATTCCGAAATATCAATAAATCATTCGTCGATCGAGGCAACTTAAGGATGTATGGCAACTAAGTTATTTACTACTGTTCGAATTGAAACTCACTGATATTGTAAAGGAAAATATCGAGAACTTTTTGAGATTAAAAAAACAAAATTTGCCCACGTGAATGCTGAGATAAACGAATTCAAAGTTGGGTCATTTAACACGGGGAACATAGGACTGTACGTCCAAAATTCCCTTTACATTGGCAAAAAAGGTATTTCCGGAGTACTCTTTTGTAAAAAAAACTTTTGTGCGGTATCGCTGTAATATGCATGATCCCGAGTAGAAATCTTGCTCCAGCTACAATAAACACCTGATCAGGCATCCTGACTTCTTTTTCCAGCCTTGATCAGATTTTTTTATCAAGCCCTGATCATTTTTGAAACACAATCCCTGACTTTCGTCTGATCAGGGTAAAAAATCAAGGCCTGATCAGGGTAAACTATCAAGGCCTGATCAGGGTAAAAAATCAAGGCCTGGTCAGTGTAAAAGATCAAGGCCTGATCAGCGTAAAAAATTAAAGCCTGACAAGAGCTTAATTTTTCACGGCTTGATCAAAATGAAAAATCATATGATTTTTCACGGCTCAGGATGACCGATTTTTTCCTGAAATAAAAAATACAACGCATACACAAAAGAGAAAAAGGTACCACTTTATAAATAACGCTGATCGTTTATTTTTTAATCTTAATATAAAATTTATCACATATATTTTTCACATATATCTATGTGGAAAACAAACATCATTTTTCTTGTATTTGTAATAGAACAAAAACTCGAAATAAACTAAGATATATCACTGTATTATATTCCACTTATCATCCCGAAATTAACTAATATATTTTTTAAACAAAAACTTAAGAAACTTCGTGAATAAAGTAAACAGAGCTCAACGTTTTTATGACCAGACATTTCTAGGAAACGTTACATTGGGCGTTCTGTTCGTTTTTTTACGCGACGCTCGAAACTTGTCCCTGTCTTTTGCTGAATTAATCAGGCCTTGATACCGCTCCAACAGCTTGTCCAATTTGCTTCGAAAGAACTTCTATTCCGTGTTCCCTATATTTCGAAATGACAGCCACTGAAAAATACGAAAATGTGTATCTCACTTAGAATTCAATGTCTACATATATATCTATATAAGGTATGCACATTATTTTATTAGAGTGGCACAAATTTGAGCTCTATTTTTTTTTCCTTTTTCTCACCATCCAATTATCTACTTTAAAGAAGAAAAAAAATTGTTGCGAAAGCTGCGAGCGGTCATTTTTTAACGAAAATTAGAATTGAAGCAGGAGAGCCCGTACAGCGAAAACCAACCAAGTAATGGTGAGTTGACAGCGTAGTGCAGTTCAGTGAATGTAATGTCCATCCGAAGTGCATTTCTTATGGGCTAACTTGCACCGATGGAAATACTTTCACTTAACTGAACTACGCAGTCAACGTATCATTATTCGGTTAGCCTATGCTGTCCGGACCCGTAGCGAAGGCTAACCAAATAATGGTAAGTTGACAGCGTAGTGCAGTTCAGTGAATGTAATGTCCATCCGAAGTGCATTTCTAATGGGCTAACTTGCACCGATGGACTTACTTTCACTTAACTGAACTACGCAGTCAACTTGTCATTATTCGGTTAGCCTACGCTGTCCGGGCCCGTACAGCGAAGGCCAACCAAATAATGGTAAGTTGACAGCGTAGTCAGTTCAGTGAATGTAATGTCCATCCGAAGTGCATTTCTTATGGGCTAACTTGCACCGATAGAATTACTTTCACTTAACCGAACTGCGCAGTTAACTTATCATTATTCGGTTAGCCTACGCTGTCCGGGCTAATCAGCACCGATGGCAAAACATTTACCAGATTGAACTACGCTGTCAGCTTACCATAATTTGGTTGGCCTACGCTGTCTCTTTTTCTCCTCTGACAAAGGAGACGGACCAAGTAAAGAAAAATAAAAGCGATACACAAAACAAATATAAATCTACTTACATAGTGGTAGCGCCAACACATGCCAATCCTCAGGAATTTCGAGTTGTTCCTCGCTGAGAGGATCTGTTCCGGATCTGTCAAATGTATCATAATAAATATTTCAACCAATGCATATATAATTTGGCGTATGGTTAATTTACAGTCAGATTTAATCCAATTTATATTTATAGAATTAAGAATTGTAAGTCTTTGAAAAAAAGTAATTGTTATACTAACCTGCTGCTGTATTATTTCTTCGTTTTTTCCCTTATTTAGAGCCCGCTATTCACGCAGACACAGTCGTTGCGCAATCTTCCGATTGTGTTTGTTCATCTTATTCACAACGTACACGTTATTTGTAAAAATGTATAAAGTGATTAATAATATGTCTCGTGCTTCTCTCGTGTCTGTGTATCATTTGACAAGATGAGGTTAGGCACGTTTTTAGCGCCAAACTGTAGAAGTCCAGTTACATGATGATTGCTTGAAGTTAGCTGGATCAGGCGAATTGAAGTAAGCCGTAAGTCCAGTTGCTTGACATCGCCTGAAGCTAGCCGGGTCAGGCGAATTGAAGAAAGCCGTAAGTCCAGTTGCTCGACCACCGCCTGACCCCAGCTTGATCAGGCAAATTAAGGCAAACTTAAGTAAGGCCTTCGTACTACAAGCTGATCAGGCGCAGATCAAATATCAGGCCAGCCTGACAATATTTCTACTCGGGATACGTTAAAAAAAAATCGACATGTGCCCATATATTTTGCGAGATATTGCGAGTTAAATGGGACCGTTTTCGTATTTCTTTAGCTCGTATGTCGTAACCACGACAACGTCAGGGAAAACGTACATCAAATCAGCAACTAAATTTGCAGTTAAAAATTGAAAATTCTTCTTTCTGCACCGCATGTTTTACTTTGAGCTGTGGTAAATCTCCTTTTTAGCTTCAATGAATACTACAATTATTTTATTTAGTCTTTAAATGCGATTTTTGCAAATTGCATAATCAGTTCTGTAACGACTCTGCAGTAGCTGCCATACATCCTTAAATTGAAGAGGAAGGTCCAAAGTATGGTTCAGGAATCGCAGATTGAAGGTAAATTTATGATTACAACCATACAACTGCTGATAAAACTTTCAACGCGTTTTTCTCGAAACCGTATTTTTCAAAACGCTCTACACGATTTCTTGACATCTAATAAACGAATTGACTTGACATTTTGTACACTTATTCATAGAATAACAGTGACAAGTCTTGACCAAAGTTTATCCGCTTGACATTTTTTTTTTCATTACTTATCAACAATAATGATGTCATTTTCCCTCGAAAAATCGAAAGAAAAAAAAATGCTTCAAACGTCCTCTTTGACGAGTGAAACACGATAACGAAAAAAGCTCGGTCTTAGCCGATCTATTATCTATTTGAAGAAAAAAAAAAAACTCTTTTTTCGTTGATTCAGATAAACTGAGTGGCCAAAATCAAGTACACCGTTGAGTTCCTCACGTTCAGAGATCCTTTAAGAGATTCTTTATAACTTCTTTAATTATTATTTTTGAATGAAATTTGGTACACAACTTTGTTAATGTACATACAAATAAATGGTCGAACGATTTTTCCGTGATCTTACGTATTCCTTCGAAGACGATTTTTTTTCAATAACTGTGATTTTCGGCTCGTCACAGTAGCCTGACCCCTTAGATGGCAATTTTCCCAACTACATGTAAGTAACTCAAGTAAGTTGCTTGCGTCACGGCTGTCACGGAAGAACTCACGTTTTTTTTCTCACACTTCGTACTTTTCGTAATTATCTGTACGATAATTAATTATTTGACATGTACGACGTAAACTCCGAGATTGTAGCTTGGAAGAATATACGTTTTTTTTTCGCCGTCCTTGTACTCTTCGCAAACGTTTATACGACAATTAATGTTTTTTTTACACGTACGACTGAAACTTTCAGCTGTACAGTCGCAGCATGGATAACACGGCTCGATCGAGGCAAGAGGCTTGGCAAAAACGACAGAGTATCATCGATACGAATACAAAGGAGCTGAGTCACGCGAGGGGCAATAATGCCACAGATCGCGTTCTTATTTCATTCGAACGTTGTTGCAATTTCTTACCCACTGTGTCCGGCTTCGTGGCCTGAATGTGTAAGTATCCGGTCTCCTCTAATCTACGAATCAACAGTCCCTTCAGCGGGTACATCAAGCGTTCATACTCTTTCGGAAGCAGCAGAGACGGCGCGATCCCATATAAAATTGTCTTCAGCAGGACCTTCGTGGACAGCGTGCTGCACATGTTCGAATGCATGCCCAGGACACTGTTGATAAACGTTTTGCATTTGCAAACACATCGTCGTACCGAATTGATCAAATTAAGGCAGGATTCTACTTTGAAACTTTGAAAAAAAAAATTTTTTTTTTTACATTTTTCGAAAGTAAATATGTTCAAGAATGTTCGGTCAAAATTTTATAAAGTTCCAAGCTGTCTAACTATCCTTTTTCGCCTTTCGAACGCACCTACCTGAGCGCGCTATTGTGACTCACCAAAACTTTAAACGCGTTTTTCTCGAAACGACATTTTCAAGTACCGTGGTCGTGATAACTCAAAAAGTACTGAACCGATCCTTATGAAATTTGGAACACATATTCTATATGTGTGTACCAACCGACCGAACTACAATCAACTTAAAATTTTGATTAGAACTATTTTTTTATTGCAAAAAAAGACCCAAAAAAACGCATTTTTTTCGTATTTTAGCCGCCATTTTGTTAATTTTGCACGTATATAAAATATTCTAGTTAGGTCGGTTCCTGAAGACATACTGAACATGAAACTATTTGATTTTTTTGTTTCAGACCATCCGTCGGGAAGATTTCACGACCACGGCAACGGTACCTGCTTTTCGAGGCGTTGGCTTTAAACATATTTTACGTGTGAAAAAAATGAATAAAATACATTTAAAAATTTTTTTTTATGTACTTAAAGAGTGTATTTATTGAACAGTTTAAACCCCATATCGATATCTTTAATAGTATTCTCAGAAAAAATTCACGAAAATAGCGGTTTTTTCATGGTTTCAAAGTAGAATCCTGCCTTAAAATAGATACATAGTTGAAATAGGACAGCAGGCGGGAGGGGGGGGGGGGTGGGCGACCACTCAGCAACGCAGGAGGACTGCATGCAAAGGAACATTGGCAAAAAAAGAATGTTCTCATTCTCTCGTGCAAGATCATTACTTGTATCTTCGTGATTTGTAACTAAAAGTGATGCTATTTATTCTCTATGATGGCTGTTACGCATATGGAAAAGCAGGTAAACTCGCGGAATTTCTTTCCTCCTCGAATAATCAGGGAAAAGTCCAGGAACTTTGAAAATTCTCTGCAATTTTTCCACAATTTACTTTTCGCAAGAATTACTAAAAATGAAACCGACTAGGAAATAACCGAAAAGTATAAAAATAAATATTTTTGTATATTTTTAATATTCATATCATTCTTCATCATAGACAAAAAAAGTTAAGTCAGTGCCAAACATTGCAAATATCAAAAACTAAAAACGAATTGACTCTAAAGCTCTATAAATTTGCATTCGATCTGTCGATACACAACTACACAACGATCATTGTAGGTAAGTGTTTATATGTATTTGTTATTTATTGGCACCGACATAAAAAATTCTGTTTATAATAAAGATCAGGTTCTGTATTTGCATAAAGAACAGGTTCTGTATTTGCTTTTAATGTATTTTTTTTAAACTTTACAGTGTTTAAATAATTTTTTTGAATATCAGTTTTTTTTTTAATTTTTATTTTAACATATAGCATTTTCATATATTGGATGGTAAAGAAAATTATGTTCGTCATTCGACCCCAATCTCCCTGGAATGTTTGCAAAAGCTGTGTGGAAAAGCTGGAAAAGTCAGGGCATTTCTAATAAGTCAATAATGCGTAACAACCATGTCTATGTTTCGGGACTGTCAAAAGGAAATGATCGGGATTGGATGTACACGAAGTTTGCATCGTTGCTATCCAACGGTTTCATTTTTTTTTTCGATTTTGTAATTTCCTATTTTTTCTTGGTCAGTTCTGCTCTAGTTGCTAAAAAAATATGGTAAAATGAATAAAAAATATTTACGGCCACCGGGACCAACCAAACAAAATCGAAAAAAAAAAATGAAACCGTTGGATAGCAACGATGCAAACTTCATGTACATCGGGATTGGTGCAATTGGCGTGTTGCTCACTGCTGAGGAAACAACGCCGCAAGGTGCGCCGTCGTCAAAGCACCCCAGTCACCACCCTGGGTGTAAAACTTCTCGAAGCCAATTCGCAGCATGAGGTTTTTCAGAACGACCGCCATCTGGGGACTTCCCAGGCCTGGTTTCACCGCGGAGCTCGAGAATCCAAAGCCCGGAAGCGACGGTGCGATCACCTCGAAAACGAAATCGTATTCTTTTCGCGGGCTGGTCAGTAGCGGTATTATTTTGTAAAATTCCACTATCGAGCCTGGCCAGCCGTGTTGGATCAGCAGCGGCAGGACACGCTTCTTCGGTGATACGTTTTTTGGCTTTACGTGCACGTAGTGAATGTCCAAGCCTTGAAGTACGTCAAACGATCAGTTAGGAAGGAAGGGGATGTGCGCGAAGATTGAACTTTTTCGAATTCATCAAGTATACTTTAGTTTGGACGAAATAACGGCTACGGGCATAAAATCAACGGGAGATACAATCTTCAGCAAAAGTATTAGGAGTACAACTTTGCAGTGACCGTTTTACTTGGAGAGCCACTGCGGCCGAAGTAGTGGCCCTAGCTCAATAAAAAAAGTGGCATTTTAAACTAGAGGCTCTGCCAATGTAAACAATTTAAAAAAGCTAACGGATACGTGTATGCATTATAAAGTTATAGGCACTCAAACATGGCAACCTACGAACCGAATTCTCAGCATTTGCGGGAGGTTGTGATTTACTTCTTCAACATCAAGAAATCTGCGGCTGAGGCCCACCGTTTGCTTGCAGATGCTTACGGGGAGGATTCTATTAGTGAGAAAACGTGTCGGCGGTGGTTTCAACGCTTCGAAAGTGGAGATTTTGAGGTCGAGAACAAGCATGGTGGCGGAAGGCGGAAAGTTTTTGAAGACGGGCTGGCAGCTGGGCGTTGTGTACTATGAGCTGCTCAAACCATCCGAAACCATCACAGGGAAACTCTACCGACGTCAGTTGATGCGCTTGAGTAAGGCACTCATAGAGAAACGGCCACAATTCAACGAAAGACATGACAAGGTGATACTGCAGCATGACAATGCCCGACCCCATGTTGCAAATGTCGTGAAAAAGTACTTGGAAACGCTGAAATGGGAGGTTTTATCCCACCCGCCGTACTCTCCAGACATTGCCCCTTCCGACTATCACTTGTTCCGGTCAATGGCACACGATTTGGCTGACCAGCACTTCGGTACTTACGAAGAAGTCAAAAATTGGGTCGATTCCTGGATTGCCTCCAAGGACCAAGACTTTTATCGACGCGGGATTCGAATGCTACCTGAAAGATGGGCCGAGGTCGTGGCTAGCGACGGGCAGTACTTTGATTAAAAAATATGTAGCCACTTTTTTATAATAAAGCCTTAAACTTTTGAAAAAAAAAACGGTCACTGCAAAGTTGTACTCCTTATAGCTGGAAATCGAAAGTCGGGAAGGTTGCTTTCATGGTTGAAATTAAAGGTGTTTTTTTTTTTAATTATTATTTTTTCCTGTTTTTGTTAGTTTGGAACTTTATGAGGGCAGAAATCTTGAAAGCGCCGCGACGCCTCGCAATAATTTAAGGGGGCGAGATCCCTTCGTAATGTTAAGAAGAGCTTATGGCCGGAAATTAACTCCACGAGGAAGCCGAGGGACTACTTTACGGCCCCGGAATAGCAGATCAATCGGTAAGTCATTTAGTCTCGCAAAATTCTTCAGTCTTGAAACTTTAAACGCGTTTTCCGAAAAACCACTATTTCGTGAACCTCGTACAAGATAACTCAAAAACTATATGATCGATCGTTTTGAAATTTTTCACATGTTCAGATAACATAATTACCGTCTATGTGAACGTACATTTCTTTGGAAATTATTTTCAAAACCTATTTTTTTCATTGACAATTACCATAGTAAAAAGTTCATGAAAAATAGAACATTTTTTAAAACACGTGAAATATTTTGAATTTTCACATTTCTTTGGAATTTTTCGGTTCACATAGAGCGTGTGGGTCTTGGAAATTGAACATTCCTTGGTTCTGATGTTCCAAATTAACGCACCAGAGGCTAGGTTGTACGCCCTGGAGCAACTCGGGCGGCAACTGTCTCTGAAGCAAGTGTTGTACAACCGTCATTTAAAAATTGGTGAAGTTGAAAGATAATAATTGAATATTGAAAGATAGTGGAAATTGATAGATAATATGTACATCAAATTTCAATTATGTAGAGTAAAAAAATCTTGAAAAGTGGTTTTTTCGCCTGCTTAAAGGGCGCGCCCCCCCTCCCCTTAAGTTGAAAGTACTGGCTAAGTGTTATCTTGAAATAGCAAATAAATGCTCCCAGTGGCTACGGGACTCTAACGATATGTCCCAGATAAGCACCGTGATGAGGACATTTTAGCAAAACATTATTCATTTATGCGACCTTGGATGTTGGTGACAAAGTGTGGATAACGATTGAGATACGATTCACGTTTTTTGAAGTCATACTCCTTGAGCCAGTATCGTATTATAATTGGCAAGAAGTTTCCACCGTCTACACCGTAAGTCCATCCGCTTCCATCCAAGGCAGCAGGAAATTTTCTCGTATTTTTCAATCGTGACCTCAGATCCTTCACGTCCTGTAACAAATTAATCGTAATGTCGAAACGTAACACAAATGACCGTAATTGTGACTTATTCAAGAGTTTTTCTCGGCTCGGGCGAATCTCATTTATCTTTACGATACCCAATGCAACGGAGCCTCGGAACAATGGAATCCCGAAATGAAGAATCCTCATTTATTTTCGAATTGCATTTTGCCCCATCCGGAGTTGTTCGAAATTTTCTCCATTTATCGAATTTTATCTACACAGATCCACGTTCACTTTGACGGGAAGAATAATCAGATGAATCCAAAAAAGAATGTTGATTGAGGATCGTTAATTCCGGAAAGCTGACTGTGAGAAATATAGCGCCTAACGGTTTTACGCTTATATGTACGCGTGCATGTGACTGGTCGTCCCTCACGCCATCTATCCTGTATGCTAGCACGTCTAGTTAGTTCGAGTCCCGAATCTGGAGGACACAGTCGTGTGATGCGAAGCGTGGAATAAAGTCTTTCGCAGAAACAATATTTGTGTGTCGGTTATTTGGCTCTACCAGAATAAAGCCTCCAACACTGACAAACGACGCAAATTTTCGATGAGAGAAAAGCTTGGAAAAACTGAAAAAAACCCAAGTGAATTTTTGTCACTTTTAGGATTGAAATTATTGGGCTACACAACCGACGTGGCTTGAAAAATTACATTTGCCAAAAATATTTTTATTCTATAATATCACCTTATAGTTATATTTAAACGCTTTTTTCTCGAAACTAAGTTTTCAAAGTCGGTGGACATGATATCTCGAGAACCACTTGATGGATTGTTTCCAAATTTACAGGCGATTCGATGAGAAACATCTAACGGGTATTATGACTTTTTTTTTCATAGATTTGTATGCACGAGTTTTAACTCGTTGCCCAGTGGTCCCAAATCCCAAAAAGCTGGCTAAAACTAGAAGGTATTGTTGAATCTTAACGAAAGTTAGTACTCGGGAATTCTCGAGGCTGCGGATTAAGAATCAGGTCGAATTAAAAAAAAAACAACATGGCGTATCACTTTCTTTAAAATTGAATCAATCTTCACGAAATTTGATACTCGCGGGTTTTCAAGATCGCCGATTCCGAATCTATTATGAAAAAACAAAAGCATGTATTATTAGATATACGTATGTAGATGAAGTTTGCATCGTTGCTATCCAACGGTTTCATTTTTTTTTTCGATTTTGTAATTTCCTATTTTTTCTTGGTCAGTTCGGCTCTAGTTGCTAAAAAAATATGGTAAAAGGAATAAAAAATATTTACGGCCACCGGGACCAACCAAACAAAATCGAAAAAAAAATATGAAACCGTTGGATAGCAACGATGCAAACTTCATGTACATGATATACGTGGGATGTAGGAGATTGGTGAAGTACTTATGGAAATAAATAATACAAATTCAAATATGAATGCTTATTTAATGAAAAATTAGACCAAATATTTGATTATTTCAGTTCAGAAAAAAGGGTACTGCCTATCTGTGGAATCGCTAAAGTTATTATAGCTAGAGTCCGTTATTAAGCCTAGGACCCTACAATATCTGTACGAAACAAAGAACTACACAGGGGTTACGCGCACCCCAACACTTTAAATCAACGCTGCTAACGAACTGTCTGTCGTAGGGATTTTTTTTCATTCGAACGCCTGAAAGACTGAAAAATGGAATAGGATTTGCGAGGAAAATCTAATATGAATTTTTCGTCTTGAAAAATGTGATAGAACAAAACAAGAAAAATACATTAGCATTTCTCATTAAAAATAATGTTAAAATCATCACATTATTGTACGCGTATTTCGGAAAAAGATTGCAAACAAAAAATTCTAAGTTCTTTAAGAATTTCACAAGGTGTAAAGATGGCACTTTTTTTTTTAATTTGAACATATTCCGACGTGGTTTCTTGAGAAAAAAGTCTACATGGATGTTTAAAAGAATTATTTCATGTAAAAAATCGTGTTTTTTTTTAAATTAAACTGGTGTGCTGATCTAGTGGTTAGCGTGCTTATCTCTAAACGAGTACATCGGGAGGTCGTGGATTCGAATCGTCGTCACGTAGATCCAGTTCTACACGGATGCCATGCACGCGAACCGGTACGTGTGTGTGTGTGTGTATGACTGTAGCCTGTGATTTATTTCTCGACGAATCGCGACTAGCTCCGCGACTGGGAAGCGAACTCGGGACCGGCTGTATTGAAATAGGTTTTTCGCAGTTTCCCTATACCAAATGCAGAAATGTCATAGTGAATGCGATACAGAGGGGCATTTCGGCTGCAGCCGCAAGGTGGGAACCGATTGGGGATGTGAAGTGGAATATGGTGGGGAATGTCATAAGGGGAAGTACCCTGTGCAAATGGAAGCTACAATTAAAATTTCAGTGGCGCTTATATTTAAAAAAATAGCGTTTTTTTAATTTCCAAAAAACATATTAAACAATTTCGAGCTGATTATACGTGAAATTATTTTTAAAATAATCCATTTAGCTCAAGGTACAGGATATAGAACTGGGTTTACATAATAATCCTGAAAAAATCGCTAAATGTAGTTTAACATGGGATATTAGAAACGAAGAAAAAAATAAATGTATATCGTAGTAAAAAATGCAGAAATGTAGGGGGGTTCGTTGTAAATTCAGTTCGGTGTGCATTGAGAGAATGATCTTGGCAATGCGGCAGTCGGCATCCAAGGTTTCGTCAGGTAACAATATAGAGGTCGCACTACAACTTCGCTCCTTACACTGGCTCTGGCCTTGACGCTAGGCGGCCTGTTGTAGGGATGAGCGATATTCGAAATATAATCGATTATTAAGAAATCGATATTTTTTCGAAGTATCGTTACGGAAAATCGATGTTTTCCTCTAAATAATCGACGATTCGATTAATCGAGTATTAAAAAAATGGTGAACCATGAACGGGGTTCTTATATTGTTGAATCTCTTCGTCGTACAAACCCGCTTCTTTTAATAATTTACAATTCAGTTCTATCCATATCTGGAAATATGTCCAGTTGTATCCATAGATGCCATATTTGGAAAAAGATTGCCATTATTAAAACCTAAATTTCATAACTACAATCGGATAAACTTCCGAAAAGCGGAAATCGAATTTCAATCGGAAACTCAGCATACCCCTTTCTTTTAATATTTTAAGAGATCCATGGGTCGTTTGCATCCTCGACATTTCATCAATGGGGTATCCCGTGAAGGCGTGTTTATCCGTGGCGTTCATATTCTTATTTAAAAAAAGTTTGGGATAGCGTTATTTCACTGGCCCGGGTCCGCCAGAATCGGTTAATTCAGCTCCAGCTGGCAAGCCGTAAAAATCTGTCGAGGACGCAAACGACCCATGTGTTCTGGAACCGTATGTAAAATCCAACTTCTCGAAAACATTTTTTCTCTCTATAATTCTGTTCTTTGACTCAAAAGAAAATTTTTAACGAAGGTGATGAGTAAATAAAAGCGAAAATGGACGTGATAACCAGCGATCAGGTTAGGGCGCCACTTCGTCCCCGCAATTCGAATTCTGAACCCGATAGTTCTGCAAAATGTAGACCGGGGTTTCGGCACCTATTACGGTTCACGCGTTTTTGAGCTCTCTTGTATTTCTTCCCAGTGGTGAATATGTTACGCGGGTGACGGTTAACGCTCTCACTGCATTGACGATATGCGATATCCAATGAAAGTTCCGCTTCAGTATAGACTTTTCCGTATATACCTCATCTCTCATTGGATCTCGCGCATCATTCATCCGGTATCGCGTACAGTATGCCAAGTCCAACAATCAGAATTCACCTTTAGGTTTGTGTTGAAAAAGATGCGAGGACAAGATGATTTGTGATTGGCTGTTACATACCAATCCGGGCGTCATATCCTGCGAGAAGGCATTACATATATGTATTTCGATGTTACTTTATCAAAATCGAGAATCGATTAATCGAGCGCTAAAAAAATCGACAAAATATAGTCGATTATTTCACCGAAAACATCGACACTTTCAATTACTCGAAAAACGTCGCCCATCCCTAGCCTTTTCATCTTTTGAGCAGATGTAATGCGAGAGCGGGGAGCAGGAGGGTTGAGCTGCCATTCGTATCGGTTTTTTTCCGTAAAGAAATGTACTCCGAGTACCATCGAGAGCAGATTGGGATGTATTCGACGCCTTTTTATTCTCTCCGCCTCTCCTTCTAAAGAATCTTCATCCTCCAATTCTTCTTCATGGTCTGATTCACTATCAGTCGAGTCGTTAGCCTGCGATTCCTCTTCACTATCTAGCGCCTGCAGCATCCTCCGGACCTCCTCCGCCTTTCGTACTCGCGACCTACTCGTCATGGCTTTATTCTAATAGAAAAAAACAGCATAGTATAAAAACGTTCATAATGTAATTTCTGTTGATAACACACTGATTTTATAAAGATAAATGATAACAAAAAAATAATGGAAATAATGATATACTTACCCAGAGGAAAATATCGCAAAAAGTGTGGGGTTCCGCCAACCCCAGGCTCTCGAAGAATGTTCACTGCGTCACTTCCAAACTCTAACTGACGGTTATTTCTGTACGAACCTGCTCTAGACAGCCCCCCCCCCTTCCTAACGCGATCGATATTTTCACGTGATTACCCAAATTGCCGGAACGCCAGGGGCCCAAAAATTATGTGGGGTTTGGGGTACCCATGTGTAGGGTGCCAGGGTTAAAACCACGTTTGTTTCGTCAACAGTTATGTTGGCGATAATGATTTACCTGGCTTTACTGGCAGTTTATGCAAACTTGAAATAACGCGGTCGGACGTAATCAAAAGTCGCGAGAAAACATCCTCCACATTTTGTTTTCTACCACATTTTCGAGAGAAGTCTTGTCCAAATGATTTTATATATTTGTTACAAGATTTCTAGGCTTCTTCTGACATATGTCCTATTGCCAGCATCGAAAATTCTACTACTTTTGGCCCGTGAATTAGTGTGTACGGTAGTGAGCTTGTAATACCAAGGATATAATATCACCAATTTGCGGGCTGCAGCTAAAGTGTATTCTTCAAATTTATTCACATTTATTTAAAAAACGCATGATATTACTTGCAAGATTATGTCGAATCTTTTGATTAGATCTTCATCCAGTCCCGTTATGGATGTGAAAAAAACTGGAATTTTGAAAGAAAAAGTTTTAAAAAAATAACGAGAAGTATTACTGTCATTTGTGCTACTAGATCCTTGTATCGGCTGATCAATCAAAAGTCCCAATTTCTCACGGAAACCTTTTTGTATGGTCTTTTTACGGCCTTCGATGTCTTCTTTACGTGCTTGCCATTTTTAATTTCTAATTTGTAAAAAATATGTAAGAGGCACTCAAAACAACGAATCCACGTGTGCATTGACGATATTCCATATTATAACTAAATGATCGTCAACTATATCTCTTTATTTAAAATCTTGTCGATGTCGTTAAATTCTTTCGATGTACCATGCCAAAGATAGCATCTTTGATTTGATGCAGTAGATGTTATTGAATTGTAAACTTATCCATCAACCATTGTTAAGGCTACTTTGTAATAGACATCAATTTCTTTTCCGTTAATAATCGCATTAAGGTTGTTATGAGATTAAGTCAACATGTGCCCACCGAGCTGAAATTTTTTCCGGACCTTTATAACCTCTTTGATGATCATCCTGTGCAGTTTAAATACGATGCACCGTTTTTTAGATTCTCGTTTCAGAACTGATTCCAGAGTAATCAGTTCTGTAACGACTCTGCAGTAGCTGCCATACATCCTTAATTGAGCGAGAAAAAGTTATAGAAAATAATTATGCAAAGTAATGAAAACACTTGGCGCAATCGCCGAATGTTCAAAAATGCATATTTTTACAAATAGATGTAGAAAAATCGTTCGAAAAGGCACGTTTAATATGACGATTATTTGAAAGCTAACAGTTGGTAACAGTCAATCGGCTCCGTGCATAAGCATAGGGCGCTCCCCTCGCTTTTCACCCGCGAATGATTACTTTTTTGTTATTCACCTTATCAACAAACATAAGCTGCAGTGGCACAAGCGAAGTGAAGAAAATTGTTTCATCAGTTTTATCTCCGTCGTCATTGCTAAATTTTTGTTTGAAAGTGTTTTGACCAGATGTTTCGTCGCATCCCCATTTGCAAATCAACCTTATTTCGGCAATTTTATCGGATGAGAGGCAATTCAAAACATCCCTTCCACTGACAATATGCGATTCACCATATGATTTAACAGTGCTTGAAGTCTTAGCTCAGCACTACTTTCAGTTATAGTTATGTCATCTTGAGACGGATAACATTTTTTTGCGTGTAGCACAGATTTGTACCCTGGATACAATTTTGAATTATGTTCTACAAAATACACAAGTGTATTATATCGGAGGGGGGTAACTTTGAAGGGGACAAAATAGAAATTGATGAATAAATATTTTTTGAGAAAAATAAAATCACCTTTTTTTTAACAAACCTCGTATATGTAAGTTGCAACGGAGTTTCGACTATTTTACATGAATAATGTAGATAACATTATGAAAATCATTATTAGCGTGTATGATGGATTCTATTATCGTTATCGCAATAACGATGACAGCACGAAACGAAAGTATCGAATGGTTCAGCTGATCGGAGCATTTAGAGCCCAAGGCTGTCACACAACAGCCAACGCTGCATAATGGCGATTTCAAGAACTAAAAAGATGGGACAAAAGGCGTTTTCGTTTATCGTATAGGAATAGTAGGCCAGTGTCAGGGGGCTGGGACTGCCCAACGGAGCGTCTTTCACCTCTTTCGCGGCATTAAATTTCCCTCCAGCTCGAAGGCTCATTTAGGTGGCAAAAGGTGGCAAGCTTTTCGGTATTGGACTGGTTACTAATACTGCTTTTTCTTCATTCCGTCTGTTCCTTAGTGGCTTCAAAGTTCTGCGAAGGACGGCGGCCACCAACTGCAGCTGGTTTCTTGTTTTTTGTAGAAATTTCCTTATTGTTCCCGGAGGCGAGGAATGTGCTCAACCAATCCGTATTTTTCTCTAGAAACCACGCCTCGGTCGTCCTAGCTTCTTGCCACTTCTTTTTCATGTCGTATAATAATTTGCGAATCGTTTGTTTTTCATTCATCGCCAATGCGTAAGAGAGACGTAGTTTTTCGAACAATATCATCTCAATGCTTTCGTTAGCTTTGTTGGCATTGCCATTCAAATGGTTTACATATAAATGAAACAGTTCCTTTTGAGTGAAACAAATCTCTTTACTGCTATTCAATGTAATGATGAGACAACAATATATAAGGTTTAAGGGGTCTTCTCACTTTAGACGCTAAAAAAGGCTATTTTCATGAATTTTTTGATAGGTTTATATTATATAGATATTGATATAAAAGTTGTTGCACTTAATATATACACGTAAAAAATACATAAAAAAAGGTTTTAATTTATTT
This sequence comes from Ophion slaviceki, assembly GCA_944452715.1. NCBI lineage: Eukaryota > Metazoa > Arthropoda > Insecta > Hymenoptera > Ichneumonidae > Ophion > Ophion slaviceki. The sequence goes on along the minus strand of OX101793.1, from coordinate 31,269,215 downwards.
AGGTCACTATTTATACACGAAAATAGTAGTTAAAGAAATGTAAATATCAACATTTTTAAAATCCTTGATACGCGCTGTAGCTATAGATGTAAAGAATATGTGGTTAAAATTTCATAAGGATCGGTTCAGTAGTTTCCAAGATTCTATCAACAAGCCGTCGAAAAATGTTGTTTCGAGAAAAACGCGTTTAAAGTTTGTTTGCGTTACATAGATACATAATTTTTTTTTCAATGCATTTCGAAAGTGTATTTTGTTTGTGTGATTTTTTTAAGGCTCTCACTATATATACTGTTGTATTGAAAAAATGGCCTTTTTTCACCAACCGTTCGCCAGGAAAAAAAAATCGTTATTTGGCCATTTTGTTTCGGGCCTCTACGTAGATGTAGGCCCTTATGCGATTTACCTCGTCGGAGAACGATATTTTGAATGGTCTCACGGAGGTGTCCGGATTTTCGCTACTTCCGCCGGGTCCCCACCAAGTTTCCGGAAGTTGCGGCAGGACGAAGCTCTTTGAACCGACGAAGAACCAGTACGAAACGCACCACAGCGATATTAATGCAAGAACGAGCAAGAGGACAGTCCGCATTTTGTCTTCAGTAACGAGAATCGTGGAAGAGTGAAGCACTGCGTGCGATCGGCGTACAGAGCACGGAGTATCGTCGTATGTACTTGTCAGTGGCAATCGCAAGCACTGGGAACAAAAAATAATGTCGCCTAGTGTACGTGCCAGCCCCGTTTTCCGGCTCTCACTGTACTCCTACTCGATGCTCGGTGCGCTTCGCACTTTTGCGAATCTGCACAGACGATGGTGGGGCTCTACCTCATGTTTTTTTTTCCTACACCAATCACGTTTACTCGGTAGTCGTAGCGAGCCAGATAGAAAGTTACGCGGCACCGCACGGACAAGACGTTTTGAATCCAATTCGCCAATTATTCTATCGCAATCGAAATTAAATTAAAGTATTGGAAAATCAAAGTTTTAAGGCGTTGGCTAAAGTGACGGCGCGAAAATGAGAATTATTTTAAAAAATAATTTTTCAAGCGATAAGTATGACAATTGAAAAATTGTTTGGCATTTATTTTCGTATGCATATCAATGAAGTTGCACACAAAATTTCATTGAGAAATATTAATGATCAAATTAATCACTACTTCGAGGTTAGTAAACTACCATATCGCACTTCCATATTTTCTCCACACTCCGTACATTTTACACACCAATACTTACACATAACAATAAGTAACGCAATAAAAGACGTCATCCATACTTTATGTATATAATTACCAGGCGTACCGGAAAGTTTTTACCGGATTTTTAAATGAAAAGACACATAATTTAAAAAAAAATTAAAAATGGTATTTATTCAAAGTATTGGCCATTCGATTCTACACACTTTGTCCATCTTTCTGGCAAATAATGAATGCCATCCCAAAAGAACTGCTTGTCCTTTGAGCGGAACCATTCAACGACCCATTTTTCGACTTCTTCGAAATTTGCAAAGTGCTGCTCAGCCAGTGCGTGCCCCATTGATGCGAAAAGGTGATAATCGGACGGAGACAGGTCCGGAGAGTACGGCGGGTGTGATAATACGTCCCATCCAAGCGATTTTAATACGTCTTTCACCGGTTTTGCTGTGTGTGATGGTGCATTATCATGCAACAAAATCACTTTACCGTGTCTTCGGGCTCATTCTGGACGTTTTTTAATCAATGCATAATTCAAATTGATTATTTGTTGTTTGTAGCGATCAGTATTTACTGTTTCACCAGGTTTTAGAAGTTCGTAATACACCACACCACCCTGGTCCCACCAAACATAGAGCATTGTCTTCTTTCCGAAGCGATCCGGCCTTGGAGTTGATGGGCCAGGTTGGCCAGGCGATAACCACGATTTTTTACGTTTTGAATTTTCGAAAAAAATCCATTTTTCATCACCCGTCACAATCCGATGCAAAAATGACTTTCTTTCGTACCGTTGAAGCAGCATTTCACAAATGGTTTTTCGATTTTCCATTTGCCTATCATTCAGTTCATGTGGCACCCATCTTCGTAGTTTTAAAATCTTTCCCATTGCTCGTAAGCGGTCGCTAATCGTTTCTTGTGCCACATTTAACCGTTCTGCCAATTGTTTTTGAGTTTGGGTTGGGTCTTCGTCCAATAACTCCTGCAATTCCGCGTCCACAAATTTTTTTGGTCTACCCGAACGTCTATTGTCTGTTAAATCAAAATCCCCACTTTTAAATTTTCGAAACCACGTCTCACACGTTTTTACGCTTGGAAAATGCTATCCGTAAGTTTCTACCAGCAAACGATGAGTTTCAATGGCCTTTTTCTTTTGATGAAATAAGAAAAGCAATGCATGCCGCAAATGCTCTTTGTCAGGTACGAAATTCGACATATTCACAGAGCTACAACACTATGACACTATTATTTAGTCAGAATGAAAATGAGTAGTTTTTGAAGGTTAATGACAGTAAAATAAAATGACATATATGCCAAATTATTTTATTCCATACTGACGGCTAGCGGCATCTGTCAGAAAAACCGGTAAAAACTTTCCGGTACACCTGGTATAATTAAAACAGAACCAACATGATTGTCACAAAAAATAACGCAACATCTAGATATTACGTGATTGTAAAATACTGTGTATTACCGTTTATAGAGGGAAAATAAATATACATATTCTGAAGAGGACCCGAACCAGAGGGCCGAAACGTAAAGAAACACAATTTCTTATTTCCATCGATAACCTCGGAAGTCCTTCACTGGCCGGACCGAAGCCGAAACTCAACGGTTCAACGGTGTACTTAATTGTGGCCATCCGGTTGATCTGAAACAAATAAACGAGTCTCTTCTTCTTTAAATAGATAATGTTAGATGAAACTTGGCCGAACTTTTTATTGTTATGATATTTCAATCGTCAAAAAAAAGATGATGAATTTTTCTTTTCGCGTATGCATTACATCATTATTGTTAATAACTAATGAAAATATTAGTTAATAACTAATGGAAAAAAATAGTTGGAGAGAAACGCGTTTAAAGTTTGACTAGACAGACTGACATAATTTTACCTTAAATCTGCGATTCGTGCACCATACGTTGGACCCTCCCCTTCAATTTGCGGTTGCCCCAAGCGACGAAAGAGTGCTCGTCATTTTTACAGTAGCCTAACCTCTTAATTGCAGACGAGCTGAATCGATTGGAAGATAATACGTCGTAGCCCGGAAGTGCATTCGAAGAAACATTGTCAAATTGAATGTATCAAAGAAGTGGGATCGGAGAATGAAACGCGGTAAAATTCAATTAAAACAATAACAAATACATATACTTTCGAAATGTGATACAGTTAATTTTGTGTTGGTATAGTCATCGTTCTTATTATTTCATGTACTCGTCGGCGTACCAATCGCGTACGGCACGATTGTTTAACATTTATGGATCGGATGATTTATTCACCTCCCGCGGTTCTTCATTTTCTTTCTTTCGTCTTTTGTTGTCGTCAAATTTTCATCTCGTCTCCCAACTGCTTCGATCTTAGCGAGCCCGAGAAGTCGCACTCATGCACACGCTAAACGCACACGCACACGTACACTCGCAATCGTCCCGAATGATTTATTCGTAACTTAAACCGGGTTTCGGTTTTTGGCCCTGGTTTTTTGTTTCTCGTTTTCTTTCGAAAATTCCGACCGCGCGGTGTTTCGCTTGAACCAGTTCTTCGTCGCTTTCCTTTAAGCTTATTTGTTGCAGATGCCACCGATTTGTTATAGCGCGCGAATACGCAATGAAGAAGAAATCGAGAAGGAAGGAATTAGGAGAGGAACATCTTTTGGACCGGCCTACAGTTGATTCCGCATTTTTTTTCGACTCGATAAACTCTTGAAAAAAATCCGCAAATAAATGAGAGCGAACAGAAACAAGAGGGATTTTTAAAAATCACTTCGGGCCGTTCCTTGGATTTTTTTTAGATCACTCGGAAATACATTTTCTCCTCCGAATTTACGTCGAACCTCGTTAAAAGATGTTTGCTGCAATATTTTCAATTTATTCTCGATACGAGCTCGCGCTGGCACGCTTTTGGAGCACTTCCGTAAGAAATACCGAATTGCCAAGTTTTTATCGTTGGAATTTCTTCTCAGGACGATTGAGCAAAAAATGCCAGAGCTATTTCACACGAGTCTGTCAATTCGCTCGTGCATCGTTTTTACCCGCGAAGCTTTACTCGTTAAAATAGTATAAATTAGGCCGATTCGGAGTGGCAACGATAATGAAGAACAAAAAACGTCTTGCTTTCGAAAAATCGTCCAATCGACATTCTACTGATGCAAACGATAAACAAACTTTTTCCGCTGTTGTTCCATTTGATTGGTGTCTTTTGTGGGAAGTCGGCGGTGCAATTCGTCCATTGTTATAAATTAATTGACAAAAAAAATCACTAATGCCTCAGCGAGGAAACACGAAGATAACAATTATCGCAAAACGAATGTAAAAATTCGATCGCCCTAAACTTCCGTCTCTAATAACAATGATTCACCAACAACAAAACGATATATATATATACATGTATATATTTTTTCTTATTATTTCACCGGTTTCGCGAAACGCATCGTAATTATTGAACAATTCTCGGTGGATAAAAAAAAGCTATAAAATGTTAATCATGCATGACAAAAGGAGGCAAAAAAGAAGGAAAAAAAATTGAGAGTCCCGCGTGAAATCGCTCGTGCCCAGCTAGCAGAATAAAACGTATTGAAAGACGAGAAGAGTAAAAACAATCGTAGCAAATACTTGGATTTCGATTCTTTCGTTGCTTTTCTTTTCAAATTTCACCCGATAGCTCATGCTCTCTGTGTCACTCGGATTATTCTTCGTCAAACGGAAAATAAACATCTATAAACTTAAAAATTGCCGGCTAGTGCTATGTGTAGCAGCCAAAAAAGCGAAAAAAAAAATAATAACTCGAACACAAGATAGGCGCACTTGCTGTACAACGCGCGCAATTTGTCGCTCGCCGCGTGTGTGTGTGTGTGTGTGTGTGTGTGTCGAAATTTCTCTTTTTTTTCTTGTTCCAACTTATTCGTCTATTTATTCATGATAGGTATATATCCCTGTAGTTTTTCGGATTTTTCTCGTTTTTTTTTTCCTTTCCATAATGCTTATTCCGTAAGCGAGTAGCCACGTTGTAACGCCCTTTAGAGGCCGGAGGCTTTCCACGCACGCACACATACACGCTTTAACGATCTCGCACGCGTACGTTCGAGGCGCACTTCGAGTGTCCTTTAATAATCGTCGGTTCGCGGCTTCGTAAGAATTATTGAGCCAAGAAAAGGAAATAAGGAAGGGCTGAAAAATGAAAATGGGAGAGAGAGAGAGAGAGAGAGAGAGAGAGAGAGAGAGAGAGAGAGGGAGGGAGAGAGAGAGAGAGAAAATCGAAAGGGATACTTGCAACCTAATTCTTTGATTAAAAAAAAATAGCATCACTTTGTAACCATCACCATGTGGAAACTCTAGTAATATGTAACATTTCAAAGGCAGCAGGGAAGGTAAATGAAATCTCTGGGAGCTAGAAAAAAAATTGACACCCGGGCGAATCTAATTTCGAATATAAATTAATAATATCAACGATGCTCGCGCGTTCGAATTTCGAAAGAAAAAGTTTCATTCCTCTGAACTTCGAGTACTCGCCCGATCGACCGATTCGATAGAAACCTCACCAGCCTTTCTGAGTCTGACCAGCGAGCAAATTGCATCAAACGAATGCGCTTTTCCAAGTCTGAAATACTTGGAGAAAAATGTGGTTCACAGTGTAGCCAGCGTTCTCCATCACGAGATAATTTCAAATCTTCATCGTATTGTCGAGTGCCCGAAGAGGTTTCGTAAAAAATTTCAACTTTCGCTCATTCGAGAATTCGAACGCGAAGCATCCTCGGGGTTTGTGTCGATAAGAAGCAGCGAAGTCTGGAGGGGGGGAGTTGGTGCGCAGAAAACGTCGATTCATCATGACCCATTGCCACAAAATAAAACAATGTTCATCCACTTGTTTGTACAAATTCTAACCTTTTAATCCTTGTCTACCGGTAGGGGGCGCGTTCCGTACTCGTTTTTTTACTTTTTTTTCAACAGTCTCCATTCTTTTCATCGTTTTCTTTCCTGCTGTTCTTTTTGTTTTCTCCAAACTATGCCGTTTATTACACAGCGATCGAATCTCGTTCCGTACTCGCGCTATTGTTTTTCGCTCGCAATTTAATTATATCTCGATCGTGATGCTTTTTCGTAGGCGTATACAAGTGAGTACTAGCGACTACCGTAGCCGGCATCTACTCGTCACTGTTTTTTTTGTTCTTTTTCTTTTTTCTCCTTCTCGGACTATGATGTACTATGATATTATCGATATTAAGGGGTTGCCCGCGAGTACGCATGCGTACGGGGCGCTTCCGCCCTCTTCATTCGTTACTTTTGTTTACTCCTTTTTATACATAATCTAACTATACATATATAACTATGTACAAGTGAGGGTTCGTGGATCCAGGGGGAGAGGGGGGGGGGATATTGCCTTTTCTATTTCTTGTTCACACGGTAACGTCAATCGGTACTCGGGTCGAAGGGCGATGCTCGTAGGCTCTCCACAGCAGCCCCTTTTTCCCCCTCTCGCTCGGCCCACACGCGTTTCTCGACACTTTTCGTTCGTCTCACTCTCCGTTGTCCCACCGTAGTGCAGTCTCCGGCGAATGTCACGTCTTTGCACCCTTTGGGACCATTTCGACTTTCGTCGAGCTCCGCTTCCACCGGTCTCGCTGCCGCGCGCTAAAACACGTCTCCTCGAAACTTGTCTTCCTCCTTCGTCCCGAATTGATAAAAAAATACGCGACACGCGCGTCCTTCTCGATCGTTAAGGGCCAATAAAAATTCACGAAAATCTCGTCTCTCCGACGCTTAACCGAGGTTAAACGTCCGTGTACTTGCTGAGCTTGTCGCGGAGGAGCATGTTCTCGTTCTTTAACCGGTCCAACTCTTGTCGCAGGCCCATGTTCTGGAATGAGACGATTGCAACGTTAAAACTAGGCATAGTCAGTCAAATTGGGATAGAGGCTGCTGAGCGTTTTTTCTTGGGACGACATGTCCGCAATTTTTTTAAATTATTTATCCACACCTCGTAAGTTTCGTTGAACGGGAAAATTGCGGAAAAATGGTAAATTTCCTGTGACCAAAACAAGTTGAGGGAATAAATGGGTCATTCCATGTCAAATCGACAAATTTTTTACCTGACCCCCTTTGATTTCGCTGAAAATTTTCTATCTTTTTCTACCCCCCGAAAGTTATTTTTTAGAATTTTTTCAAATTTTTTTTCCCGACTCAAAAAAAGTTATGAATTTTTGAAAAAAACCGCTCTTTTATTTTTAAATTGCCAGAACTTTTTCAAAAATTGACCGTTTGGGAACTTTTTTTTTCAAAATTTTTGTTTTTAAATGTAGTTTTCGAAAAAAAATATGAAAAAATTTTCAGAATCCCAGATATATGAAATATTTTAGTTTTTTTGAAAAAACCGTAATTTTCTCAAAGTCCGACCGTTTTTTTTTTTTTGCTCTAAAAATACTTCAACTAATTCTGCAATGATCCCCGTTAATCAAAAGATGTAACGACAATCGCTTCTAATTTTTTTTCTTGATTATAAAAAAATTTTTGTTGAATTTTTGCTGATTCTATATAACTTTGTTATGACATTTTTTTTATTTCGTCGTGAAACCTCAAAAGTTAAAAAATAAAATTTTATTGGAGAATTTCAAGTGATTATCGTCCAAGAAATTGTTATTTAAAAAAAAAAAAACAATTTTTTTCTCTCATTGACGTTATTTTGTCATGTTTCAGTACCAAAATGACGTTAAGTTGTCATATTTCAGTTTTCAAAAATTCATAACTTTTTTTGAGTCGGGAAAAAAAATTTGAAAAAATTCTGAAAAATAACTTTCGGGGGGTAGAAAAAGATAGAAAATTTTCAGCGAAATCAAAGGGGGTCAGGTAAAAAATTTGTCGATTTGACATGGAATGACCCAAATATTATAGTAGTGGCAATTTTTCTTCCTTGTATAGCCTTCTTAAGGGTGTTTACATAAATGCCCCTCCCTTTTAATTCGCATCAATCATTTTACATTGGTTTGAAAAAAAATTTATCCAAGTTGCTTGTTTCTCAAATTTCCCGATCTAACGGAAATTGCTTTAACGGATGGATTTTCAGTTGCGTTTCTATTTTCCGGTTAATTTCTAAACCCCGGCTATTTTCCAACTATTGCTCCGGTAAATTTACTGTTTCTTGATTTAGTCTCCCCTCAACTTCCCTACACTCGCAGATATGTACGAAATGTTCAATTACCCGCTTGCATATTCTACATTTGGCGTCTATATACCCTTTTTCCCGTCTTTCCCGACATTTCCACACTTATCCTCGCCACGTTTCTTCCTTCGCTAATCATCTTGTCCACCCAATATTTTTCCACGTGTACACCTGTTTTCCTATGTTTATATTCCTTGCAGTACGTTGACGCGACGATTTTCTTCCAATCGTATTCAATTTCTCGTTCCGTTTAATTTTTATGCCGCTTTCTGTTTTTCGTTCCAGCTCCCTCACATTTTCATCCCATACGGCTTGCCGGATTGCCCCCTCGACTACACTCTTTTATTTCATTTTCCTGCTTTAATGGGTTACCATTTATAATTCCTCTCACTTCTTCCCTTGGGTATTTTTGTCGTTGCCACCCACCAGGCCCCATCTCCATAATTTCAAGTAGATACCTTGCGGCCCATTCACTACTTCGACGTGAATTTTACCGCACCCAGCTGTCATTCGCCAAATATACCAGGTGTGTAAGTATGAAAGCGGAATTTGCCCATAGGTGGCGCTAGATGTCGATGCAGTTACCGACACGTCACGTCAGCGGTGTCTTGTTATTGTATTGATATCCGACAAAGATTTCCAACTCACAATAACACGAGTTTCATTCAGTAGCATTAGTTTATCAGAGATAAACATGTCGAGTTTTGTGCCAAAAAATTACGATTTGCGGACAGCACTACTTTTCTGTTTTCATCTGAAGAAAACCGCAGCCGAATCGCATCGAATGCTTGTGGAGGCGTTCGGTGAGCATGCTCACGGTAAAACACAGTGTTTCGAGTGGTTCAAACGGTTCAAAAGTGGCGATTTTGACGTGAGGAACGAAGAACGTGGAAGACCACCGAAAAAGTTTGAAGACGCTGACCTGCAAGCCTTGTTGGACGAAGACGACGCTCAAACACAACAACAACTGGCGGATCAGTTAAAGGTGAGCCGAGAAGCCATCTCCAGTTATTTGTATCATATCATTACAATAAACGTGCTTTTTTCTGTACAAAAATTCCGCTTTCATACTTACACACCTGGTAGTTTGGGGGTGTTTCTACTTATTCCCATGGCCATTTTAAAACACATCGGTGGAAACTTTCTCCACCGTTTCCTTCTTTTCCACCCCCAAAGTTTGGATCCATACAGCATTCCACTTTTTACCATTTTCTTCCATCAGGGACAGTCTCCTTTTGAGGCTACTGATTCTCAAATTCTTAAAGAATCCCCATGTCGCGTTAATGGGTTTGTTAATTTGTTCTCATCAGAATTTTCGTGTGCTTTTCAAAGGTGTTTCCCGTAGCGGATGGAAATGATAAAAATTGCCCACTTGTCTCTGCGTGATTGGGACTCGGAGAGGAGGAATAAAAGCGAATAAAAATCCGGGACTTGCCTCTTTTTCGAGAAAGCCTGCCCTCAGTGCTATCTGGTTCTCCTTCATTCGACGCGCGTCTCGCGACCTTTTTGCCGCCATATTGTTCTTCCTGCGACGCGCCCAGTATTTGTCGTCCTTCAAGTCGTCCGGAACAAACTGTAGCGGGTAACGAGGCGCGCGCGCACACACACACGCGGACACACGGGCGAGACGGAGCACCGGGAAGAAGAAGAAAAAAGAAGAGACCATTATTCGTATCGTTCTGCATCCAATTTACGTATCTTATTCTTTCTTTATTTTGCTCTATGTGCTTTATATACGTAGTTCTTTTATGAAATTATACAAACCAATGAGGAATATAGCGATGCTCTCACCTGCTTCCGTGACTTCTTGATCATCGGTTGTGGCTTGAGCTCCTCGTCGGAGAAAGCACGCGTTCTCGGATCAAAGTCCCGACCCGATGATGCCATCGAGAGCGCTGTGAAACAACCACATTTTTGCTTGTTCATTTATTTTCGGGTATCAGCAGTGTTACAGAAGCAACGAAATCATTTGACGAAGAACTTGGGTCCACGTTATGCCAGTTGGATAATTGGGCTTACGGTAATATCCGGTGCGACTTTAGCAAATGAGAATAAATCCGATTGGCACGCGAGGAGATAAGGGCTGTTTTCTAATTTTTGGAAATATCGATTATTGACTTTCGACGGAGTCTCGAAATATAACATCACAAACATACCTATTCTATGAAAATTTCAAGTCGTTCCGTTCATAATTGAGAGCGTTATGGGCGTTTATAGGTGGCTTTAGCCTATCGGCGAGCTTCAAGGGGGGAGATGTCTTTACGTGAGGAAAAAATTGTTGATTTTCATGGCTTTTTTTTAAGGAAAGATTTTGTTCACCATTTTGAAGACTGAGGGTATGTTTAATTATTACGTTTGGCTGTTGCATAGTATATTTTCTTAATTCATCTTTAAAAATGGCGGAGGTACGCGGTCTTCTAAACGGGTTGCAGCGGATGTTGCCGGACGGCGTGACACCGTAGCGTCGGCGGAATTAATATGACAAAAACCAACCAAGATCTGCCTTCGTTAACACCTACGCAGAATATGAGCCAAGAAAAAGTGAGAAATGTTGAGAATCGCTGAAATGGTACGCTTTGAAATAAAAATATTGAATTGTCCGGAAAAACGGCTACACTTTGCAATTTAAAAAAATACTTTTTTTTTCTTCAAATGTTCAATAGCGTTTAGAATCATGCTCTATATAATGAGGTTTCAAAGATTTACACCAAATTTCATCTGAATCGGTCAAGTAGCCTTTTAGCTATACGTTACGCCAGTTTTGATAATGCAATTTACGATAGCTCCGCCTTTTTTGAACATTAAAAAAATATCAAGTAACAGCCAAAAGAAGTAAGGAAACATATCCTAATAAGTCTCAAAAATGGGGAAGAAATGTTTCCCTTAAAAAAATCATGAAAATCAACAATTTCTTTTCCTTGTCTAAAGGTATCTCCCCCCCCCCCCTTAAACGCGTTTTTCTCAAAATGATTTTTTCGAGATCGGTAATCGAGATATCTCAAAAATCACCGCACCCATCAACTTCACATTCCACAAGCTTCTCTTACATATAAAAAAAAAAACAGTGCTCGAACGAAGGATTTTTTTTCACCGAAAATCAATACTTTCACTGTGGACCGCGGCCATTTTTTCCAAAATCAATATTTTATTGAAACGTTCGTCCAAGCACTAGATAATTTCATGAGAAAAGTAAATGCGTTTGACTTGTTTTATTGCGGATGATTTGTTTCCGAACAGCAATGGTCACCGCGACGTACGTTTTTCAAATAGCGGTCTCCACAAGACATATTGTCCCCACTACGACATTTATTGATATTTTTCATTACAAAAATTGTAAAAAATACGTGAAACTGTACTCTCTGATGTGACCAAAAATGTTAAAAACCTGCACAGGTGTTGCCCGAAAAAATTCTGGCTAGGTGTAAGCCGATCGATTCATTCACCGGAAATCTGCTCGAAAATCCGGGGAAAGAAACTTTGGAAAAGGAGTAATTGACGTTACTCGAAGCAACGTTTCGCTGATAATTGATTGGGAATGTGACGACGTTGAAGTTTGTTTTTATTCAAAGTATTTTTTTTGCAAATTGGGTAGTTAAAAAGAATTAATATTAGTTGTATTCCGCCGATACTTCAAAGTCGTGGGAAGTTTGCTTTTTAGGTGCCTCTGGGAATCTTAATTAGAAATGTTTCCCACAAATAAATATATACAGCAACTTGTGTAGTCTTTGACTTTTGATTACCACTGGAAATAGTTTTTCCTAGGCAGAAGAAGAACAAAACATCATCACCCTTCGTTGGTGATAAAAAAAAAACAGTGCCTCGTTATTTATGCCCTTTTGTCCATCGAGCAACTCATTTCACGTTTTGCCGGAGTTGCGTTTTGCCTCGTAAAAGCAAGGGGGAACTATTTTCAATTCTATCAAAAGTGGAAGATCTAAATAAAAAGAAACGTTTTTTTTTCGTCACACGTTCGAATATATGTATTGAAGCGAAAACTGTAAGTATCAAGAGCTTGACTATAAATAATTGACAACTATGATATAAACCTTTACAGTGTATGTATGCATACTCACTGGAGTCCGCTGGTGAGGGAGGGTTAAGGGTATCGGGTGAACAACATTCGCTCGGCGATGGTGATCTCTCGCGTTTGGTAACTGGTTCAAGGTGTAGACCCGCCGGTCCTTGGTGACTCGTTGCATCGTTGCTGTTGATCTTGTGCAATTGGCTCGCCTGCATGGTGCCCTGGCCGCTGCTCGCGACACCGTCCACCGGTATACCATTCTCAGACAGGAACTCGTCCAGATCCACGTACTGTGCCCGACCACAAATATCCCCAGATAAACACAATTAGTACGGGAGAACGTTTCATCGGAATGCTTCTGACCCCCCCCCCCCCGGCCATTCCCTTTCTGTACTCGTTTCAACTACGAATCTTCGAGAAATGGCGATAGAAACGAATCAACCCGAAGAAATATATGGGTCATTCCATGTCAAATCGACAAATTTTTTACCTGACCCCCTTTGATTTCGCTGAAAATTTTCTATCTTTTTCTACCCCCCGAAAGTTATTTTTCAGAATTTTTTCAAATTTTTTTTCCCGACTCAAAAAAAGTTATGAATTTTTGAAAAAAACCGCTCTTTTATTTTTAAATTGCCAGAACTTTTTCAAAAATTGACCGTTTGGGAACTTTTTTTTTTCAAAATTTTTGTTTTTAAATGTAGTTTTCGAAAAAAAATATGAAAAATTTTTCAGAATCCCAGATATATGAAATATTTTAGTTTTTTTGAAAAAACCGTAATTTTCTCAAAGTCCGACCGTTTTTTTTTTTTTTTTTGCTCTAAAAATACTTCAACTAATTCTGCAATGATCCCCGTTAATCAAAAGATGTGACGACAATCGCTTCTAATTTTTTTTCTTGATTATAAAAAAATTTTTGTTGAATCTTTGCTGATTTTATATAACTTTGTTATGAAATTTTTTTTATTTCCTCGTGAAACCTCAAAAGTTGAAAAATAAAATTTTATTGGAGAATTTCAAGTGATTATCGTCCAAGAAATTGTTATTTAAAAAAAAAAATAATTTTTTTCTCTCATTGACGTTATTTTGTCATGTTTCAGTACCAAAATGACGTTAAGTTGTCATATTTCAGTACCAAAAAAAAACGTCCATAAGAGTAAAAAAATAACGTCAATGAGAGAAAAAAAAAATTTTTTTTTTAAAATAACAATTTCTTGGACGATAATCACTTGAAATTCTCCAATAAAATTTTATTTTTTAACTTTTGAGGTTTCACGAGGAAATAAAAAAAATTTCATAACAAAGTTATATAAAATCAGCAAAAATTCAACAAAATTTTTTTTATAATCAAGAAAAAAAATTAGAAGCGATTGTCGTCACATCTTTTGATTAACGGGGATCATTGCAGAATTAGTTGAAGTATTTTTAGAGCAAAAAAAAAAAAAAACGGTCGGACTTTGAGAAAATTACGGTTTTTTCAAAAAAACTAAAATATTTCATATATCTGGGATTCTGAAAATTTTTTCATATTTTTTTTCGAAAACTACATTTAAAAACAAAAATTTTGAAAAAAAAAAGTTCCCAAACGGTCAATTTTTGAAAAAGTTCTGGCAATTTAAAAATAAAAATAAAATTTTTTCAAAAATTCATAACTTTTTTTGAGTCGGGAAAAAAAATTTGAAAAAATTCTGAAAAATAACTTTCGGGGGGTAGAAAAAGATAGAAAATTTTCAGCGAAATCAAAGGGGGTCAGGTAAAAAATTTGTCGATTTGACATGGAATGACCCATATGTATACGTTAGGGGGCGGCGGAAAAAAATCACCTCTTCAAATATCATCGTTAGGTATTAAAAAAATGAATGGCAGATTTGAGTTCTCCCGTTCGAGCTTGAGAGGGAGAATTGGTTCATTTTTTTCTTCATTTGATTTGTAACGAAAATAAGCTATAATTTCAATTAAAGCGGGACACCACTGTGACGAGTAAAAAAAATCGATTTGTTTGCATTTTCGCAAAGTATACTCATTCGAGAATGTGTAAAAAAGATTTCAAGTAAAAATATTGAAAGTTGACCAAGTTACAGATGATTTAGCGAGAGCAGGTAGCGCAACGATTTGGGTATACTAAAACTTTCGATTGGTTTTTTTCCCGAAACGACTTTTTTCGACCTGACCGGAATCACAACTCTAGCTATGGTTGTCCGATTTTCAAAAAAAATCGAAAAATCCGTGATTGCAGTAGCTATTGTCGTACGTAGCCGGTTTGCTTTTTTATCGGGGAAATTTCGATTTTTCCAAGTCCCCGAATATAAGTGAAAATTTCGCCAAAATTACGGCCAACATTACAGAGGCTCTATTACCTCAATAACGTTGTTAATTTTCAATTTTCCAAAATAAAACATTTAAACGAAATAATTTCAATGTATGCTCAATAACATATCTTTTTTCCGAAAAGTCCCAAAAAGTTAATCTAGCAGGCGACAAAAATTGGGAAAAAGGACGTTTTTTCGACCCGTCACAGTGGTGGCCTCCCCGAATACATATGTTTAATAACTGAAAATCAATTGTTCTTAAATCCTGTTGGATACTCATAAAGCCAATTTTTATCGATTTTTTTTCAATCCGGTATCATCAATTTTGCACAAAATAGTTTTGATACTTGAAAAATGCATGAATTTGTGTCGAGAATAAAGAAGGTTTGTTTCAAATAGTCGTAATTTATTAAAAAATAATGATATCGAGATCGAAAAGATGATGTCAAAGTTTGCATCGTTGGAACGCAACGATTTTTTTCTATTTTTTAATTCTTCATTTTTATCATCATCTCAAGCCTTTTTTTGCAAAAATTGAGGTAGTAAATTTCTAACATGAATACGTATGAACGTTTGAGTGATTTTCGCAGCCTAAAAGGGCTAACAAAATTGGTACAATTTAAAATAAATCATTTTCGTTGCGTTGCAACGATTCAAATTTCGCCGTCATTTAAAAAAAAATCTCTTTAAAGGTAAAAAAAGCTCAATCTTAAAAACTTTCATTCGGATTTGGAACGCGAAGAGCGAATTCTTTGTATAAATAAAAAAAGGAACAAAGTTTTTCAACGCCTATTGAGCCCGAAGAGCTCGGTACATGCATTTTTTCCGCCATCCCTGACACACGATAAGTATCAGAATTTGTCAACGTTTCAAGTGACAAAGCGCGTGAAATTTCGAGAATGAACTCCATTGATCGCGGCCTGAATTATTTATGATGATTTTAATGGTTCATTCGAGGATCACGTACTGTACTTGTAGCAACAAGATGATAAATGTCGAAAAATGATTTGTCATTCTCACCGAGCATTACGGTGATCCCCGATTCGACGATTGAATAAAAAAAAATCCATCGACGCGTACACGCGTTTGCGAGACAAAAAAAAGACGATCCTAAACTTTCACGTCTCGAGACCTGTACAGCGCACTAACGATAAGGGAAGTTCGTTCGTTTTTCACTAGCGATATCGCCCGGGACATTATTTATCGGAGGGCCACGCGCGTACACGAAGGAAAGTCGAAGCGAGAGAACTTCCGCGCGAAACAAGTTCGTAAATCTCTTTGGGGGGGATATGTTGTTCGGCATCGAGCGCGGAGAAAGTGGTACCGCTTGTTTTGTGCTTTGATCGCAGCGAGATATGAAATACAAAACGCCCATGCGCTTCAACGAAATTGCCGTCTGCGGACTATCACCTCGTGGAATTAAACAAAAAATCTCCAGTCCCTCGAGAGGGGATTGAAAATGAGGAAAAAAAAAAACATAATAATGCAAAGAACAAAAAGGCAGTGGAAAAATAGCTGTCAAAGCCGAAGGGGGGGCACGGACGCGAGGGTGAAAGTCCGAGTCACCTGGCGAGTATATAGATTCGCTTGCGATACAAACCGCGAGTGTCGTATCGAGTTTCCCGTTTTCGCGAAGGAAGTTTGCATTTTTTTTCTCTTCTTTTCAATCTCCTTACGCAACTCGAACCGCGATCGGGTTTGCGCCATAAAATTACGCGTATGCAGGCAGTGCAAATAAAATTGCGACAAAAATGGGGAAAAAGCAAAAAATTGGTTAAAAAGCCGGAAGTCGGTTGTTAGTTGAAAATAATCGAAAAGCACACACAGCAGAGCTGGATGCGATTAGGGATCGATTCCGAAGTAATCCGGCGGTCTCCTCGCCGCCGTCTTTTTCTCTTTTTTTTTCACGTGTCGCGTAAAAAAAATGCGCTCGATTTTTTCGTGCTTTCATCTTGGATGACATTTTTGAGAACTCGTTTTTTTTTTAACCATTAACACGTGTTACGGTGAATCGAGGATCAAATCGAGGAAAAAATCCAAGGGACAAAGGCAACGGCAAATTGATGGAAAAAAAATTGCAGTGCGGGTGGGGTGAGCTGATTGGCTTTAACGCTGCTTACCGTCTCGCGATTGAGTACATACATGATTCAATACCTTCAGGTCGGCATCGTAAGGCAGGGTTTTGTCCCAAAGATTAGGGCCGAGGAAGGCGGCCTGTGCTTCCACGTTGCCCCACAATTCACCGTCAGCGTCCTTCTTCTCCTCCGGTCCATCTTTTCCCTGTTTCCCTGAGGATCCAACAAAAGACGGTCTTTCGTCAGTTGTCTGTTATCGGTACGAATCGCCGGTGGATCGCGATGTTGAAGTTTGCATCGTTCGAACGCAACGAACATTCATTCGTTTTCTAATTGTTCACAGTTTTTGTGGCCGATTTAGCGTGTGAAAATCACTCAAACGTTTTTATATGATTTTACTGGACATTTACGACCTTAATTTGCAAAAAATGAACGAAAAAATCGGTGTCTTCCAACGATGCAATCTTCAACGTCACGGTAAATCGAGTCGCTCAACCAAACATTATTATTCATGTCTTCCAACGTATGATCTTTGTATTTATTATATTATGAAGTATATTATTTCAAGTATACAAGAGTATCTGATTGCAAAAAATAACACATTTTCATAATCAGTTTATCACTCGTATATCAATATCATAAATTTATCGGATAAATTTAAAATATATATATTTTTTTATGTTTATAACTTCATGAGATATAATATACAATTAAAGATATGTAGATATATAGATACATTTTCGCCAACATATCATGTGATGTCGAAAGTATGCATTTTTGAAATGCAACCATTTTTTGTCCTCCGATTGTTCCACTTTCTAATAATAGTAATAAAAACCGTGAAATAAGCAATAAAAATGAAAAATGTTCGGTGTGTTCCTACGATGAAAACTTCGACACCATTTATAATGTATGAAATTGTATAGCGTTGAAGATTGTATCGTTGGAACGCAGCCCAAGTTTTTTATTATTTCTTAATTTTTGATATAATAAACGTTTTTTTTCTTCATTTGTCGACGTCGTATGTCTCTACCGTAGATAGAAAAAATCGTACGAATGATTTTCGTGCCCTAAGTTAGCGACAGAAAATGTGAGCAATTAAAGAAAAATTATCTTTCGTTGCGTTTCACCGATGCCAGCTTCAATATCATGAACTTGCATTATTAGTATTTCTATACATTATTCTTGTCAGAATGTATTACATATAATCTACAAATATTAAATTATTATACATTTAATGATGAATCGTATTTTGCTGAACAAAAACATTCTACTATTCTTAATTTTCCTGAGTTCCAACGTATACCCTTCCGGGTTTTTTTACGTATTACCCTTCCGACTTGGACACAACCGTCTTAAGGTATTCCTTTCGCGAAGGGCCGTATTTTGTGGGGGCACAAGCAGAGCCCTTCTGAATCATTGGTAGATTACAGTGGCGCTTAATAAAAATAAGTCACAATGAATTATTATACCGAACGATAAAATGGAATTAAAAATTTTGCGCGATCTTAATCGATTTTGATTTTTGCATTCACTCTGAAAACTCGCGGCTACGAAAGTTCTTCCGCTAGTAACATTTTTATAAGTTTTATCATTGACATTTTCTTTAAACGTTCGGTGACGCCTTGTTTTTATTGTCGTTACGGAATCTTTAGATTGTTTAACACACGTTCAGCGGCATTTTATATGAGGCATCTAGAGTTATTTGGTGTATCCATTTTTAGATAGAACTGTGGCGAGGCGTGTCGTCTCCTTAAGGCAGGATTCTACTTTGAAACTTTGAAAAAAAAAATTTTTTTTTTTTTACATTTTTCGAAAGTAAATATGTTCAAGAATGTTCGGTTAAAATTTTATAAAGTTCCAAGCAGTCTAACTATCCTTTTTCGCCTTTCGAACGCACCTACCTGAGCACCTACCTATCACTCACCAAAACTTTAAACGCGTTTTTCTCGAAACGACATTTTCAAGTACCGTGGTCGTGATAACTCAAAAAGTACTGAACCGATCCTTATGAAATTTGGAACACATATTCTATATGTGTGTACCAACCGACCTAACTACAATCAACTTAAAATTTTGATTAGAACTATTTTTTTATTGCAAAAAAAGACCCAAAAAAAACGCATTTTTTTCGTATTTTAGCCGCCATTTTGTTAATTTTGCACGTATATAAAATATTCTAGTTAGGTCGGTTCCTGAAGACATACTGAACATGAAACTATTTGATTTTTTTGTTTCAGACCATCCGTCGGGAAGATTTCACGACCACGGCAACGGTACCTGCTTTTCGAGGCGTTGGCTTTAAACATATTTTACGTGTACAAAAAATGAATAAAATACATTAAAATTTTTTTTTTATGTACTTAAAGAGTGTATTTATTGAACAGTTTAAACCCCATATCGATATCTTTAATAGTATTCTCAGAAAAAATTCACGAAAATAGCGTGTTTTCATGGTTTCAAAGTAGAATCCTGCCTTAAAGTGCCATACAAATGAGCCGATTTTCGGTAACTTGGCTTGAAATTTTACCATCGTACGTGCGGTGCACGGCTACGCGGTCACCGCTCCGAGTATCGGCCAAGCGCAAGCCTACTTGCCTCAAAGCACCACCGGAGCTTCAAAGCCCCGCCCACTAGTGTCAGTTTACATTATCCTATATTACCGATGTCATAATCTCCGTCAATTTTCTCCCGACTCAAGATCGCAATAGCGAAACGTGCACGCATTGCGAGAAAACTTTGTCCCAAACTGTCGAACAGACGAATGACATTCGCCACAGGGGACACTCTTCGTATCCCGTGGGAATAAAGCGCAGCTCGTGGTTTTTCGGTAATTTCGTCGGCGATGTTTCACTGCGTTGGCTCTTACGCGGATACTAATTGAACGGTGGAAATCCACGACACGCCGCTATCAGGACGATCGCCACTCGTACGGAGAGAACGTTCGGGTCGACTGTCAAGGCCGTGGGAGTGTGCGTGTCACGTCACAATGTTGGATAGCTACCGGAGAAAATAACACGCTACACCGGCTACGATGATGATGATGATGATGATGATGATGATGATGATGATGACGACGACGACGACGAAGATGAGCAACAACGTCGACGTCGGCAACTACCTTCATTGCGATGATCGAACCAAATACCATCGTTGATACACAGATATACACGTATACATGTGCTCATACGTGTATCAGTGGGAGAAGGGTTAATGACGACAGCTAATAAGCGGACTTGTATACACATTATCAATCTGGAACAAACCCAAACGGGTCTCGTTGGACAAAGGCTAACACGTGACGTATCACGACAGAGCCAGCTGGCGAATTGCTCCATTTTGTCTTCAATACCGACCGATTTTTAGGGGGAGATAATAAAGGCAAGGGTGGTCTTGCCCAATCTGTCAGTGATGGAAGAGACAACAGTATTCAACTGTCTAACGTTTCAGAGAGAATGAGAAGCCGGATTTCCAATTGGGATTTCGTTTCGGAATTATTCGGGATTAATTTATCATCGAACAAAACGCTCGTCCAAAGTTCTCCGAGTGAAAGTGTCAAATTTCTCCGTTCCCTCGATGAAATTATTCCCGAGTAATTAGCATCTCCAGCATTGAGCTTTCTAGTTTGTCGACTGACGGAAAAGAGCCTGTTTTCGGGTTTTTTTTTTCTCGAGTGAGATGATTCCTCAATGACGGAAATCCATTTGGATGAATTCGATGCCGTTGGGCGGGAGATCCGCGGCGCAGAAAATGCGCCGACAAGTGTAAAAAGATAATGGGGCATGTTTGCACAATTGGCAGAGCGATGGGGCAAGATTAAACGTGGCAATGACGATTTACGTGGAGGGAGAGGGGTGGGGGCGGTCGACCCACCTGAATAGCTGCCTAACGAATGTTGAACGCGGCTGGATGGTCGTGGCAACGATGCGACGAGACGTACCAACTTGTTGTACACAGTCGGTGATTGTTCATACGATAGCTGGCTATGTGTGTTGTGTCGGCAACGGCGTTCGAAGAGGCAAAGTTACACGTTTTTCCACAAGCTTCCCTCTCTCGTTGGCTCTGTGAGCCCGTAACGCGGTAAGGTAAACGCGGCGCATTGTCGTCGTGCGTCCTTGAATTTCCAGTTGCGCGAGCTAGCAACAATTGAATGGAACGTCCGAGCGTGGCTAGACCGTAGCAGCAAGGTGGGGCTTTGAATGACTAGGCGAAGTGAAATTATAACGTCGACGAGCCCCGCAGTGTGGCCCTGGGCGTTTGTTCGCTTCGTCTGTAGCCACGCACGTACGTACATCATGGAGAATCGCAGAGCTATAATGGCGAGACACCGCGAGGGACCCTTTGTTCAAAAGCGGCCGTCACACTCGCGATTCTCTGCATCTACTCTGGATGTTGGAACAAGCAGGGCGGCGGGTTGATCGGAGAGGTTGGCTGAGTTTTTCCAGCTGACCGTTCATCTCGCTGGTGCTGCTGAGAGTTACGAGGCTCTAACTCTCAGCCTCGGTTGATCAGCGATATGGGTGGATGTTGAGAAGACGCGGGGTACGCGAGGTGGGTCCATTGTTGGGCCGAGAGAGGGTTGAATGGCGGGATGAACAACTCGGTGGGTTGGAGGCTTCGTTGAGGAGTTTTTCACGAATGGGAAGCCCTCCGATAGGCTCTGGGGATACTGGGGGATCTTCCGGACTTTTCGGTTTTCTGGAAAAAGTACGGGAAGCCCCAATAAGCAGGGCCGGAAACAGTAGCCAGGGTGGTCCACAAATGGCCCGGGTCTTTTGGAGCGCTGCGGAATCTTACAGACAGTTTCAGGGACTTTCGGAAGCGCGGTTGAGAGTTTCCAGAAATCATTGAGGACGCTTCCGAGACAGCCGCGTACCTGCAAAAAGTTCCACAAACTTGCAGCGGCTTTCAATAGCCTCCCCCTTTGGAGCTTGCGCAGATCCGGAGGGTCCACGAACCTCCAAGCTCGTAAGCCGTTGAGGAGCCTCCGCAAGCCTGGCGGGACTTTCAAAGCCGTTCGGGAGTTGGCACAAACCTCCAAGGATCTGCGGATCTCTCCAAGGGCCTCCGCAGCCCTTCGGAGGTTCCTCGAACCGGCATTTAGCGGCAAAAGAATAAGGACTCCAAGACTGCCAATCTTTTTCCCGATTATCCCGTGATTGAAACATTTCGAAGACCGCCCGGGCTTCTTCTCTTCTTTGACAATAATCTACTGGCCCAAACTTCTTAATATTTCCATTCGAAAATCGCGGCGAATCGTCTCGCGTGTGTTTGCCCAGCCGGTATCCGCGGGGGCGATCGGTTTCCGCTTTGATGTTTGGGTTATAAGACTGGCCGCCTGGAAATCGTCGAGGAGGCGGCAGGTTGTGTTTGCGCGCGCGCGCGCCCATGGATATCTAAAAAAAACACCCGCGCGCATGCTTGAGCGAATGATTAGTGCCTCCACTTCGATAACGTGTGGAATCTCCGGTTTATTTCGCGTCGATTCTTTGCCGGGAAATCTCGACTGATGCCTCACAACGGGAAATTAGTTTCGAGAGACTCGAGCCTTGAACCAAATAACGCGAACCAAATAATAAATAATAAATGTTCAACGAATTCGGGGCTTCCCTTGCTTTTTGTTCCAGGAAATACAGAGGCTCCATGAAGGGCAGAAAACGCGCGGTAGGGGCAAGAAAAAAATAGCTTCGTCACGTTCGCGATCCTGACTGTATGAGCGAGCTGTGAGCCATCGGAAAAGGCAATAGGGTAATTAGATTTCTCGAATGTTTTGGCCGACAATCCATTTTGCATTCTTCGAAGGAATGCCGCCCCCCCCCGCTCGCGGTTACTAATTCCCATTCAGTTACGATAACGGAAACGAACGCAACGATAAGAGTGTCTGATCGTGGAAAGAGAAAAACGCCACTCCGTACCTTCCACACTCAGAAAAAAGATTTATTAAGGACAAAGAATTTTGTCTCCCGGCGAATAAGTTTTCTTATTCGTATGTCGGCCTACTACGATTGTATTAACAGCTAAGAACATTTTTTATTTAACTTTATGTTTAAGATTTACTAAGAATTTTTCTTAACATCTAATAGGATATATAAATTAGAAGAAATAGGTCTTTTATATCCGACAAATACAGTTTTTCTTAACATCTAATAGGATTCTTCATAATCCCCCAGCTGGTTTTCTTCGAGGAATTGTGTCATTTCGTCCGTCATTATTTTTTCACTTGATCGTTTTTTTCTCACTTTATATTCTTACTTACACTCAAATCATTCCTCACTTTCGCGTTTCTCACTTCCGAAACGCAACACTGACACTTGTGCCAAAAGCATTGGCATAGGAAAAAGCTACATGGTAAACGTATGCGTGAGCTACATCTGACGAGCGGCCTGCTGTCGGGCCCGTCGCGTTGAAGGGCAAAGTGCGCATGCGCGCATTAGTATCATAGTCGCGAAATAAGAGGTTTTCGTGATTGGAAAGTAGTATTTATTTGATTTGAGGAAATATTTATTCCAATTTTCTATTTTAAATATGGCTTTTAATTGATGTGAAAAATCGGCACGTAAAAAAACATATTTAGTGACGCCGAATAAATTCTGTAGTTACAATCACATAAATACTGTCTCCATACGAGTAAACGTTTATTAATTTCTAAGAAATTATGTTCTAATGTGCCAATTTATTGAAACATAATAAAGCTTTTTTCTGAGTGCACTTCTCAGGGAAATGACGCAACGGCGCACGTGGTGTCCGCGCCCGATCTCAGACATAAAAGGTGAGCTCTCGGTCTGTTTCTCTCCATCTCTTTTTACAACCGCGAAACTTGACGGCGCGCGTGTTTTCCCAGAAGGACGCAAAGTTTTGGCTGAACGACGTATCAAGCCGCTCCAGGCCTACCGAGAGACGCGATTGCTACAATGGAAATCGGTGTTTATCGTGTTATTATTGACGTACGCGAAACAGTCGAAGCTTGGGTTAGCTCGGGCCTCGTCATCCACTCAGGGCCCTTTTTGCCTTCCGACTTTCGAGGCTGCGAGCCTTACCCAATGGTCAAAATAAATCGTCTCGAAGCAAACTCACGCGTAGACACGCGTTATTTTGGCATTTCCGCGACGTGCTTTTTTACTTACGTCCGGAAGGTATTTAAAAATAAAATGTGAGCTTTTCCCGGCCAACTCCGCTGCCCAGTACGGCGTGCAACGGCGGCAACTATTCGACTGTGAGTTCGCAACGGATATATGCGAATTGTGGAAGGAAAATGGAAAATGCAGACTCACATAAGATAATTACGAGCCGGAGAGGAGGCGCATTGGTGACATGCAGTTGCGCGATTGTCGACGCCGCTGCGGAGCATTTTTGTTACGGGACATTTTATACACTTGCGCATTTATTTTTGATTATGTACACACGTTTTGAAATGAGCAAATAAAATCATACGCTGATGCAATAGACCTTTTTTCCGCGGGCACAAAAATCGGCTAATTTTAATTAACAGGAAAAATTATCTGCGTATGTATGTGTGTGTGTAATTCTAATTAAACCTAATTAAAACAAATATATAATTAATGAATATTAAATATATATATATATATATATATATATATATATATATATATGCAAATAATTTTTCCCGTTACTTAGAATATATATTTTATAAAAATATATTTATTAATAAATTGATATATTTTCATTAAATTCATTTATATTTTTATTGATTATTAAAAAAAATATATATGCAAATAATTCTTCTTCTCAACTTCACCCATGTCAGAACCAGTCTATTTTTCATATCCATTTAAAAAAAATGTACATTCCAGCAAATCATTTTCGTAAGACTACTCGGACAGCTCGGGTATGAAAATTTAAAGAAAGAAAGAAAAAAACCACTTGTCCTTGAGGATACCGGAGTCTGTCAAGGCTGAAAATTCCTAGGAGATGCGTGCCGGCCGAAATAGACCGGAGTCCAAGGTCGCAGAAAATCATTTCTGTAGATCTCTGCAAACAAACGGGATACACGTCCGCGCGCACAAACGCTACTTTCGGAGCCTTCGGTTCATCGCTTTTTTAAAACATTTTGTATGGCCTGTGATCGGCGAATGTGTATATTTGTCGCCATAATTTAACTATATATATATATATATATATATATATATATATATATATATATATATATATATACACTCACAGATATATATATGTATAGAGGCTCTCTTATGGGACCCTCGACCGGCCGACTCCGCAGTAGCAGTTATGAAATAAAAATACATGAAATAAGAGCCGGCCAGTAGCTAGCGAGAGATGAGAGAGAGAGAGAGAGAGAGAGAGAGAGAGAGAGAGAGAGAGAGAGAGAGATATCGATCGATCGATTCTCCAGTAGATCCAAGGGATTCACTTTCGTTCCCGCGCGCGTTCTAGTACCGAGAGGTCCAAGTATGCGATGTAATCTCACACGCGTATCCTTGATAGAAACGTCACGGTTCAACGAGAACGTCTGTTTACCATATCAATATATGTATATTGTTTTTGAAGAACCAAAGAGAAGATTAGGTGGGGAATGGACGGTCTTGCATATCCATGGATGCAAATTGTTGCACACATATGAATGTATGCACACACACGCACGCACGCACACACACACATACATATATCTGCGATAGCGAACCTGTACCGAAACTTTTGGCCAAGGTAATAATATTATTCCCAAATCCGAACGTCACTTTTGTTCCCCAACGTTCCCCAAAAATGGTTGCAGAAACCTCAAATTTGTATGACGTTGAAGTTTGCATTGTTGGAATGCGACAATATCTTATTCATTAATTTTTATCATTATCAAAAGCCTTTTTTCGCAAACTGAGATCGTAAGCTTCTAATAAGAAAACGTAAAAACGTTCAAGCGATTTTTACGGTCTAAAAAGGCCAGAAACAATTTGGGTAATTAAAAAGAATTCATTTTCGTTGCATTCCAACAATGCAAATTCTAACGATATACATTTTTCCGCACGCACCGAAAATTTGATTGCAGGTCTGTGAGCGCAGTTTTAGTTCTCGGAACAACGTTTTTTTTTTCAATTTTTTTGCGAGTGTTTGGGTATTTGTATATTATGAGAAAAGGTCGTTTCAAGAACTGTCCCCATAGTGGCCTATGGGATCGGGACTCGGCGATACGTATTGTAACCCTAATGTCTTCGAAACTACCTTTATATAAATGTAACAATATTTATAAAAAGCTCAATTCAAGCACTATCTTTACCCTAAAGTTTATGAGTCGATTAAATGTTTTTTTTTAGACTTTGAAATATTTTTTCCCCATTTGGATACATATATAAATTTTGACATAAATATAAATACGATTATACGTACAAATATAAATGTAAATATAAATATGCGTTTAAATATAAATACATGCGTCTGCGTGTGTGCGTAAAGGCATAAAAAATGTATAAAACGCATATAACAATCCTCCTGTCACGCTTTGTACGACTCCAATTTGCTTGACGTTCCAAAAGTTCTTGAAAGCGACTTGTCAAAGTAGGACCAAGAGAAAAACATGGCGAAAAAATCTTGTCATTTTTGTTCCATTTGAGATTTGTTTTATGTCCTCCTGGCAGGTACGGGACCAGGGAAATACCGCGTCGTCATAGAGCGCAGAATGATTTCCGAGCTGGATAACTCGGCGTACGGTGTACGATGAAATAAAAAAAGGGGCGGGGGGGAGAAAGAATCACACGGGCAAGTAAGTCCGCGTATATTCCCGTGTGTATAAGTTATAGTCACGGTAGTGAAAGTTGCCCGAGCTACTTTCCCCGTCTTGAGAGATACCCACAGGGGGGGGGGAGAGAGAGAGAGAGAGAGAGTCGGTGTCGCGGAAAAGAGCAACGGGACAAGATGCAGAGAGGTAGGGAGGTGAGGTCAGAATTGCCGCATTCACCGTTTCCGGGGAGCTGCGACTATACACGTATAGCAATTAAGAAAAAAAACAACAGCGAGTATTTTCATCGCGTATTGCGATTACGTTATCCGGCGCGCGAGTCTTCGTGAATTGAAAAAAAAAATCCAGCTCCTCTTCCTAATTGATTTTCCTCTTTTATCGTTCATTCGGTTTATGATGTTACATTTTTTGTAGTATTGTATGATTTTTTTCTCCTCTTGTCACCGCTCCCTCTCTGAAGGGAGAGAGATTTATATAATCCGTTGCGGAAAAATGGAGGAGTTAAATGTCTAGGCCTGAGCCTAGGAAGCTCCGGAGCTTCCTGAACAAACGCGGAACTCGCGATACGTCACGATATCACACACGGGCGATTTTCGATTTCGACGCGACTACTGCGTGGGGCAAAATTGGGGGTAAAATATATACGGTAGCGGTCAAATGTTTTCGATTCCTTTGGATAATTGCATTATATTAGAATCGCATGATTCATTTTATAGAGGAATATAGTGTCTTCGTAAAGTAAGATATAAAATGAATTCTAATATAATTTAGCTATTACCCAAAGTGATCCGAATCACTCTTATATACACCAGGGGAATTAAATCTAGACACTTTTGGGATTTTCTGAAATTTTCGCATTTACGTTATAATAACTTATATTTCATATTCTTATGAGGCAAATATTGAGTAGAAACATATGATAGATCAAAATAATAACATTACAGTATCATTTGGACGTAGCAGAATATACATTTTCTGCGTAAATATGAAAAACGCTAATTACTATTAAGGCAGGATTCTACTTTGAAACTTTGAAAAAAAAATTTTTTTTTTTTTTTTACATTTTTCGAAAGTAAATATGTTCAAGAATGTTCGGTCAAAATTTTATAAAGTTCCAAGCAGTCTAACTATCCTTTTTCGCCTTTCGAACGCACCTACCTGAGCACCTACCTATCACTCACCAAAACTTTAAACGCGTTTTTCTCGAAACGACATTTTCAAGGACCGTGGTCGTGATAACTCAAAAAGTACTGAACCGATCCTTATGAAATTTGGAACACATATTCTATATGTGTGTACCAACCGACCTAACTACAATCAACTTAAAATTTTGATTAGAACTATTTTTTTATTGCAAAAAAAGACCCAAAAAAAACGCATTTTTTTCGTATTTTAGCCGTCATTTTGTTAATTTTGCACGTATATAAAATATTCTAGTTAGGTCGGTTCCTGAAGACATACTGAACATGAAACTATTTGATTTTTTTGTTTCAGACCATCCGTCGGGAAGATTTCACGACCACGGCAACGGTACCTGCTTTTCGAGGCGTTGGCTTTAAACATATTTTACGTGTACAAAAAATGAATAAAATACATTAAAAAATTTGTTTGATGTACTTAAAGAGTGTATTTATTGAACAGTTTAAACACCATATCGATATCTTTAATAGTATTCTCAGAAAAAATTCACGAAAATAGCGTTTTTTTCATGGTTTCAAAGTAGAATCCTGCCTTAAAGGTGTCCATGATTAATTCTACTAGTGTACGATCCGCGATCTTTTTTAGTTCTCGAGAACAAATAGCATTAAAGTTTGTATCCTTGGAAGCAACGAAAACTCCCATTTGTATTTTAATTTCCTTATTTCTAATGTGATACCAAATCATTTTTTCAAATTTCAATTGCGGATCTCCCAATGAGTATCTTATATATGGCTGAGGGTAGCTAAAATCTGCCGAAAGAAATTGGAGAAAAAAAAAGTCATTGAACTTGATCGATGCGAACTGCAATCCCACGGGAAACGAAAAGTTTCGATTTTTTAAAAGTTTTTCTATAGCATAGTTGAAAAGAACATCTCTTTTCTATATGTACTGTCCTCTATTGGAGTTTGCATCATTGCAACGAAAATTCATATTTTTATTATCACAGCGAATCTTTTTTACAAATGTCAATTGCAGATCTCCGAAAAGCAGCTTGAAAATGGTTGATGGATTTTGG
Organism: Ophion slaviceki; assembly: GCA_944452715.1. Taxonomy (NCBI): domain Eukaryota; kingdom Metazoa; phylum Arthropoda; class Insecta; order Hymenoptera; family Ichneumonidae; genus Ophion; species Ophion slaviceki. Next base: position 31,240,566 of record OX101793.1, on the reverse strand, counting down.
TAGCTAAAATCAGCTAAAAGACATTTGAAAAGGTAACAAATAATTAATGTCCATTGCACTCCAACTACGCAAACTTCAGTCCCATTCCTCTCAAGCCTATTTTCTTAAACGTGTTATCAAAATCCAAGGCATATACGTTACTGGTCGGCTGATTATTTATTTATTGCTCGACAGTGCACTTGATAACAATAACACGATTGCAAAAAATTGCGAAGAAAGTTCTACACAGAGGAGAAAAAAATGCTTTTTTAAATTGTAAACTAAAAAGTTGGAAGAACATACGTGGGGGTGATCTTTCTTTTGGACCTCACTTTTCTGGCCATCCTCTACATATATATGTGTGTGTGTGTATATCTGTATAGTCAATCAACAAATCTGGCACGGTCTAATATATTTTTTTTTAACGAATCGTTGACTTTTGTGACAGGGTCCCGGAAGGCGGAATGCTCCTCGAATCACTGCTCCGCAATATATATACGTGCAAATGGTATGGGTATAAAAAAAAGCAACAGGCGGTAGAAAGAGCGAGTAGAAGAGGTGGAGAGAGAGAGAGAGAGAGAGAGAGAGAGAGAGAGAGAGAGAGAGAGAGAGAGAGAGAGAGAGAGAGAGAGAGAGAGAGAGAGAGAGAGAGAGAGAGAGAGAGACGTCGAAACTTTCTCTCCGCAAGAATCGTCGATCTGATAATT
>OX101793.1:31104824-31239680 GCA_944452715.1 Ophion slaviceki | reverse complement strand
AAAAATGGTAATGAATAGTCAGTTAGGGAATTTTATTTCCTTCAACTTTGGTTATTAGCATTTTACCCTAAGATCAATATTTTCGGACTTATACTTAATTTAGGGGTGAACTTTTTATTTATGTTCAGTTATTTCGTTTATTATCAAGTTTATCGTAAAAATGGTAATGAATAATCAGGTAGGGAATTTTATTTGCTTCAACTTTGTTTATTACCATTTTTACCCTACGATCAATATTTTGAGCTGTAATGAAGGTGCGGGAAAAAAATATACAGTAGAACCTCGATTATCTGATTATCTAGAAGCCTTAAAACTAAAAACAGTAGAACCTCGATTATCCGAACCTCGATCATTCCAACCCTCAATTATCCGAACGATGACTTACTTTATCCGAACGCTCAATTATCCGAACGTTCGCGCGAGAGATACATTGTTGCTCGCTGCCACCGCCATGAGCAACAATGAGCAACCCAACGCCACTTCTCCTTCTCAAACGGCTGCGAGACTTAGCCGCTCAAAAACGCGTTACAGCCGTTCGTCAATTAAAAATGGACGATTTAATTTAAAAAATATTAAAAAAGGCATTCGACTTTTTTCAGGTGTTTAAAATACACACACACACACACACACACACACACACACACACACACACACACACACACACACACACACACACACACACACACACACACTCACACACACACACACACACACGCACGCACGCACGCACGCACGCACGCACGCACGCACGCACGCACGCACGCACGCACGCACGCATGCACGCACGCACTTAAGCCTAAGTCGAAGAAATTTGAATTACGTACCTGGTTGTCCATTACTATTTTTATAACAAATTCAATAATAAATTGAAGAAAAAAATGAAAAAAATTGCACCCCTATTTTAATTATAACTCCTAAAATATTGATCCTAGGGTAAAAATGGTACTAACCAAAGTTGAAGAAAATAAAATTTCCTACCCGATTATTTATTACGATTTTTACGATAAACTTGATATTAAACGAAACAACTAAACATAAAAAAAAGGTCACCCCTAAATTAAGTATAAGTCTGAAAATATTGTTCCGAGGGTAAAAATGCTAATAACCAAAGTTGAAGGAAATAAAATTGCCTACGTGATTTTTTATTACCATCTTTACAATAAATTTGGTAATAAACGAGATAATTGACAAAAAAACGTTTTCTACCCCTATTTGCAGTGTAACTCTATAAATATCGATCCTAGGGTAAAAATTACAATCACGAAACCTGTGGGGAATTACATTTCCCCCATAAGTATAAAAAAAGAAAATCGAACCCCCGAATTAATTCCAGGTGAACCCAATTTTAGACCTATCTCGACTGGACTAATAGTGGATGGGAATAGCGGGACGGAGTATCAAAGGTGCTCCCACGCACCAACATTTTGTCGTTTCATCTCCGCATCGGCAATTGGGGGAAAGTGCTTCGGGGCAACGCGTGCTTCATTATTTCTCTCTTTGGAAGGAACAAATCGTTTTCTTAAATCCCTATACACCTGTGTCTTCACAGTATTCGGCCAATAACGCTTCATTTCCTGTTTCACGAGTGTGAGCTATACATACAATAACTCAGCGTAACACACACACACACACACACACGCGCGCGCGCGCACACGCACACGCACACAAACAAACATATATATTGATCGTGAATGCAAATGTAGAGCAAGTTACTTATTTCACATTTCGTGGTAAAAATGGATTCAATTTAAGGGGTTAGGCCACTGTGAAATTGACGAACACTCATTCGTCGCTTGAAGAAACTTAAATTGAAGAGGAAGGTTCAACATTTTGTGCAGGAATTGCAGATTGAAGGTAAACCTATAATTACGATCGAACTACTAGTAAAACTTTAAACGCATTTTTCTCGAAACTACGTTTTTTTAAACGTCGTACACGATTTCTCGACATGTAAATGAACTGATTGACTTGAAATTTCGTACACTAATTCAGTTTAATAGTAGTTTAGTTTAACTGACTGACGTCTTTCTTCTCAACTTTTTATTCTCATTAGTTATTAACAATAATGTCATTTTTCCACAAAAAATCGAAAATAGTCATAGTCAGTATTATCTATATTAAGAAAAAAAATCGTTTTTTTTGTGTTTCAGGTCAACTGGTTGACCAAAATCAAGTACACCGTTGAGCCCCTCACGTTCAAAGGTCCTTCGCGAGATGTCAATAACTTCCTTAATTATTAATATTTTTTATGAATCTTGGTATGCAACTTTGTTAATGTACATACAAATAAATGTCCCAAAAACTTTTCAGTCGTCTTATTTATTCCTTCGAAATTTTTTGTTCTCAAAATAACCCTGACTTTCAGTTTGTCACAGTAGCCTAACCCCTTAAACAAATTTCATCCCTTCCGTTTTTGCTCCACTACTGTTTTTTTCTTCGTTGCGGACATTTTTTCCGTGATTATTTTCGACGGATGTATTAGGAAAAAAATGAAATTGCGATTTCGCATTCGTGTCAGTGATGTAGACAGTCCAATCTCATAACAACGAAAACACTCCCGAGGGCACGCGGGTATAAGAAAAATACTGAATCCCATCATTTCCGGATCGACTGAGAAAACATTTTGCGCAGATTCGCGTCGCGCCGCAACTGTCGAAATCGTCTTTCGTTTTATTCAGACCAGACCACAAAAAATAAAACGAGGGCGAAGATACGCTTTAGGTAATTAAAAAAAAACTCGGCCAAGTGCGAGTCGGGCCTAGCTCTATTAGGGTTTCGTACATATGACCAAGTAACTTTTTTTTAACTAGATATTTCATTAGGTCATGCTTTTTTCTGTCTTGGTTCTTAGGTAGTACCGAACTGAAACCATATGGGGTGATGACAGCTAAAGAAAGCTTTGTATACTCCTGATGTAAGCTAATAATAAAAATATATAAAATTAGTGTTCTTTAAATATTTACATTACCAAATGAATTGTTTTTCGAGTGGGTACCAGCCGATTTTCAATATTATCACATTATTCGCAGAAAAAGAGGAGGCGAAGAAAAAGTAATGTAATATCCGATCTCCAGTCTTTTTTTAATTTTCAATCTGGATTCTTCCGCCACGTCAATCCGAGCGATTGACGTGACGGAAGAAAACGACTGGCTTCTTGGCTGACATCGATTGCAAAAATAATTCATTTGGTATTGTAAATATTTAAATAACAATAATTTTATATATTTCCATCATACATTTATTGTATTACACTAATCCAAAAAATTAAAGGAATAGAAAATTTCTTCAATTTTTAGTGTTTTTTGAAGCGCTGTCTATGTGAAAAATGGTCGTATCGAGATTAAAAAAAAAAGCATTTTGAAGCTTCAAGTTTCTCGTTTCGAGATCTTTGGGTAAACATTTGTTGTGAGCTACGGTTATCGCGCAATCATAGGAAATAGCGGGAGAAAAAAAATCCAAATTTTTTGTTTTTTTTTCAAAGGTTCACAGACCGGGAATTTTTTTTTCAGTTTAATCAATGTATAGATCAGTTAGCTTGTTTATTCAGCTTCAATTTGGTTTTTTTGGTCTCTCTACGTTCATTTTTTGCTGTGCTATCCGCCTTTGAATGCAAAAAGATCCTTTTGTCTTTGATCATCGATATCTCAGCAACCAATGATCGCACAGAAAATTAAAGCGCAGCTTGGAAACTTGAATAAATGTCCCACAAGACCCTTTCGTCAATTTGTGACATTTTTTTTTCACCTCTAACAGTGGTTTGAAAAAGTACAAAAAATAGCTTTTTACGGCTTTTCAGTAAATGGACTACTACTTTACAAATATTGATGGAAAGACTAATGTTGCCAGGTTTTTTCAGCTTAATGTACCCCCAATAGCCCTGTCAATTTTCAAATTGATCCATCGAGCCGTATTTTCGGGCCGATTGATCAAAGTTTTACAAAACAATTAAAGGATCAAGTGTATTGTTCCTAAACATCGTGTAATCATCATCAAAATGAAAAGACCAATTTAGTTCGATGTTTTTTTCACAAGTTTGCACTAGTTGCTTGTTAAAGTTAAGAAGAAAAAATCGAATAATAAAAAATAAAATATTTTTTTCATTTCTTATTTTTTAAATATTTCAGGAAACAATACTGACTCATTTTTGACACGATTCGGCCTTTACGCACTATAATTTCACTCATCTTTAATTGCATGAATTAAAAGTTTATACCCCCAAGCTGTATGCACTAGTCGATCTGAGAACTTGTATGCGATTAATTCTCGATATTTTTTGCGAAGGTCATTAAGTTCACAAAAAACAGTTTTTTTCAGAACTGATTTTTTTTATAAGAAAAAAACCAATTAACTGTTTTTTTCAAATCTTTTTATGTGTAATTTTCGTCAAGTTTTAATAAAAAAAAATAATCTAGAGTTTTTGTAAACTTTAACTTCGCTTCATTCTTTGATCATGCCTAGTTATGAACAAAACTGTTTTTTGTAACCCTAACAGCCCTCGCAGAAAATATCGAGAATTAATCGCATGAATGTTCTCAGATCGACTATTTTATGGTCAACTTTTAATCAATGCAATTAAAGATGAGTGAAATTTTGGTGCGCAAAGGCTGAATCGTGTCAAAAACGAGTCAGTATTGTTTCCTGAAATGTTTTACAAATAAAATAAGATTTTTTTTTTAATTTTCGATTTTTTCTTTCTTAAATTTAAGGCGGGATATACATTTAGACAGGAAAAAAACAAGCAATATTGAGGGATTTTTTAAACCAAGAAATAATTATTCTACAATTATCAAACTTTAGGTATACTTTAATAGTATGTTTAAGTATACGAAACAATTTTTCAAAATTACTTCATCATTCAAATGGCGGAGCTGTGGCAGAGTGTTACAGCAAGGTCGCCGCGGGAGTTGCGAATCGGCGTGCAGTCTAGCTTCCTGTGGACTTTGATTTGCAAAAAAGTTCAAACATTTTTCCAGTTAGAACATGTATACTTTCTATGTGACGGTAATCAAAATGAAGAAAATGCAAATTTAGGAAAATGGCACGCATTTACGAAAAATGAAAAAGTGGATGAAAAAAGTCGTTTTTTTTCCAATTTTTCAAAAACAATTTTCATCAAGTAGAAGATACCAATATTATCAATATTTCTACCAAGTTTCCACTCAATTGGCTTAATAGTTTTTAAGTAAACTTGCATGCCAATTTCGATGATGCAGTTTTGAGAAAAATGCGTTTGAAGTTCACGCCCTCTATGAATCCGAGCGGTGAGGCACAGCGTTGACGGGCTGTAAGGTTTGGTTTTTCGAATTTCGCTTTGAAACTTTCGGAAAATATTCGACATATATAGTTCTATCGTTTAAAGGGGAAAAAATCGATTTTTTGATCGTTCTAAATGTATATCCCGCCTTAACAAGTAACGAGCCTTAACATGCAAAGTTGTACAAAAAGTCGAAGTAAATTGGTCTTTTCATTTTGATGATGATTACACGCTGTACCGGAACAATACTGTTGTTCCGTTAAGTGTTTTGTAAAACTTTGATCAATCGGCCCGGAAAAACGGTTCGATGGATCAATTTGAAAACTTACAGGGCTATGAGGGTACATTGAGCTGAAAAAAAAACCTGGCAACATTAGTCTCTCCAGCAATATTTGTAAAATAGTGATATATTTACTGAAAAACCATAAAAAGTAATTTATTTGTACTTTTTCTAAATGAAAGTTAAGGGTGAAAAAAATCGCAACAATCAACCCAAGGGCCTTGTAGGATATTAATTCAAGTCTTCAATGTTGCCCTTTAATTCCCCGTGCGATCATTGGTTGCTGAGATATCGATGATCAACGACAAAAGAATCTTTTTTCATTCAAAGTCGGATATCTCAGCAAAAAATTGACATAGTGAGACAAAAAATCAAATTGAAGCTGAATAAACGAGCTAACTGACCTGTACATTGATTTAACTGAAAAAAATACCGAGCCCTTGGACCCTTGAAAAACAAAGACAAAAATGTAGATTCTTTTTTCTCCCGCTATTTCTTATGATTGCGCGATAACCGTAGCTCACAAATTTTGTTTGCCAAAAGATCTCGAAACTAGAAACTTGAAGCTTTAAAATGCTTTCTTTCATCTCGATACGACTATTTTTCACATAGATACAGTGCTTCAAAAAACACTAAAATAATTGAAGAAATGTTAAGTTCCTTTAATTTTTTGGAGTAGTGTACGTATACAATAAATAATTATATATACAATATTATGAATCGGCATTTTCAGTATTTGTTGTTTCAATACAGTATATGGTACATATACAGAAATTTCAAATTCCCAACTAGCTTAGTTCTTCAGATAGTCCCCCGTAACAAAAATGGTCTAAAACTGACAATTTTGACGGCACCCCATTTCTTTACTTTTGAAAATAAAAGAGAAAAGATTCTATTTTTATTCTACTCAATGAGCTTTAAACAATGACACCCCACATGCCAGGGTAAGAATTTTTTTCTGCTCCTTTTTCATGAATGGGACCCCATGAAAAAAATTTAATTGAATTTTTAATATAAATAACAAAAGCATTGATAATAGCCAGGCATCCTATAACCATAATCCAAAAAAACTGATTTTATATCCAGTTTTATACGCAGCAGGGTAAGATGACACGGCGTGTGTCGTCTTACAAAGACGTCTAGTATGTCAACTCACTCATAAGTGAATGCAGATTTAGTTTATATTTGTTGTGACAAAAACTTTGGAGTTATCATATCCGTTGTGCAGTATTAGAGAAGCACCATGACCCTGGATTATGAATAAATTTGTTCAACTAGCAAGAATCTTACTCGACGGGTATTTAATTTTAGCACCATTTAATAGCGTGGTTAGTTTTTTTTGGCATTTCAAAATCACGAAAATATGTACTACGTAGAAGCTTGCGTTCACTGACTCCTATGCTAGATTACGCTACTAGCAACACTAATTGGCCGACCTTACAACGTCATCGTTTCGCGTATAGCGCGATTATTTGAAAAGATGTTGAGGGTATATCGTCTCATCTGACTGTCATCTTGAGCACATCTCTCTTACTACTTTGAATGTCGAAATCACGAGAAGAAAATGCATTGTTTCAGATCAACAGCTAGTGAGGGACGTCGAGTCATGTCTCGTGAAAATTAATTCGTCGAGTCGTTGGGTATCGTGCATTAGTAAAGTATTCCCATTTAGCTTGGCACAAACACTGTGTCGTGAAGGATATAATCAAACGTTTGAATAAGCAAGGAAACTTGGCAGACGTGGAGCTGTCAATTTTTTATATGGAAAGGCGGAGCAAGCGAGTGCGGCCAAAAAATGGACGCCGTGATGAAAGAGGGTTGCAGAAAATCCTCGAGTCCCCCTGGACCACTGTGTGGTTGAATTCTAAGAGATAGCACTTTTTTTCCTTCTCCCCCTCGCACAAATGACGTTTGGGACCGAAGTTTCTTTGTTACCCTCATCACGTTGCGCTTACTCTCCCTTTCTATACATTATGTTATATTAGTATGCCGGGCCACGAGGTTTCTAGAATTCAACGCGCATCTCCCCAGAGATTTATTCGAACGACCATTATTATCCCTCCCGCCCCTTTTTGCTAATATTTTATGCACCGTCGCCAAGACTCACAAAAAGGGTATGAAAAATAATGAAATAGGTATACGGTATACAAAATGGGCAAACATTTCCAACCACGTGTTTATAAAAGTGCTAATCTATATTAAGACGAACGATTTTCCGGTGTCGTTTATCGAAATGTTTCGCAATTAGGCAATTCTCGGGATAGGGACAGATAGGGGAGGGATGAAACGTGCTCAAGGTTTTTCAGGCTCAAATAGAGGGTTGGTATAATCCCCGGGAGACTTCCGGTTCGAAGTGCCGCGCAAAGGAATTGGATGAAAATTAATGCGATCCCTTTTTATCAGAAGTACAATCATCTTTCACTTCAATTTTCCCTTCCGTTTACTTTCTTTCTTTGCGAATTGATCAGCAAAGGAGAACATGAAATATTCCCGATTGTAAATCGCAATAAGCGAATGAAACCACGTTTATGGAACTGATTAATTAGCAGAAAAATGATATTACGTTTTGGAAAATGTTAATAGTTGGCGAAAAAAATAATGGCTGCGCTGTATTTGATGTAACAATGCGTCGAGTATTTATTTATTGTGATTATAATTATAGTAGTGGCAATAACGAAGATAATAAGAGTTAAAAATATACGCTTTTATCGTTTATTTATGATTTCTCGACAATTAACGTATCTAAAAATTGAACGATGCATGGCCAAATAGTTATAAATTGCATTTCGTTTTGATCAATTCTCGGCCTCATTTATTTATCGCGCCCAGGTTTACTTGTTCCGAAAAAAACAGTATCGTAACGGATATATACTAACTGAAAATGGTACAATAAAACCGTATAAAACAAACAAAAAAACTTAAGTGAGCCCAAAAGTGAGCGAAAAATGTCGACTCACGTGATGTTCAAAAATCGCAACTTCTTCGAAAGTCTATAGCCACTTTTGCATTTGTGTCGACAAAAACGAAAGAAATCGTGGATGAGCGAGCACGCGTTTTATGGTGAACCGTGCGAGCGTTCGTTTCGTACTGCCGCCTTACTGCGAACTTTTTTTTTATCACTGGCGGGGATCCAATGCCGAGAGGGATAAATCCTCCGAGGAACAGGAGGTCCTGCGCAAATATCGGCGCTGCGTGCACATCTCTGAGAAAAAAAGATTGCTCAAATTTCTAATTTAAATGATGAAAATTGCCTTGCATTCGTAATAACAAAAAATTATCGGAGGAATTACTCTTCGAACAGAATTAAAGAGGCCGGCCTCTCATTCAAGTATAATTAAACTAAATTTAAAATAAATCCTAAAGTTAGTTCAATTACAATCAAATTTTGTATACAGTTGAATTATATTTAAACATTTAATTTGAACATAATTAAATGTCTTGAGTGCTATATAATTGAACTGAATAAAAAAATTAATTCAAAATACAATTAAACTATATTTAAATGAAGTCTTGGATTTTCCGGATGAAGATCTTTCATAGATACATGTTGATCCGAGTTGTAGGTAACGGAATAAAGCGCGCGTGTGTGTGTTTTTATCTCTCTTTTCAGGACTCTCAATAAATCGATACTGGCCAAGTGGGGTCTCAAAACAATGCCTGATTACGCTGATCCATATCATAAGAGGTGATTATTGCTCAAAGCGATCGCAAACGATCGTGCGATCAATGCGCACAAGAAAAAAGCACAAACTTTCTTCTTCACAGACCGATGACTATGGGCGAGATCGGATGTTTTCTGAGTCACTACGTCATTTGGAACGGAATGTTCGACAAAGATTACGACAGAGTTATGGTGCTGGAAGACGACGTGCATTTCGAGCCGTTCTTCCGACGGAAGGTGCAAAATCTTCTCGACGAAATAGACACGTTGCACCTCGACTGGGATCTCATGTAAGTAAACAAAATCCAATTACCTACAAGTGACGAACTATAATTTAGTTTCGCGCGTTCATTGCCGTCGATCGAGAGGCAAAGAAAAAGTTCTTGGAATTTTCCTTTTAGATATTTGGGCAGGAAAAAACTACGGAAAGACGAGGAACCAACGGTAAAAGGATCGGAACATTTGTTACGAGCGACCTACAGCTACTGGACAATCGGTTACATATTATCACGTAGCGGAGCGAAAAAGTTACTCGAGGCTAAACCGCTGGACAATATGTTACCGGTCGACGAATATTTGCCAATTTTATTCGACGATCATCCCAGGTACGTTTGGGTAGAGTTCTTCCCCTCGCCAGCTTTAGCCCATCAATGATGCATTGTATCTTGCGTATACAGGGATGCGTGGAAACGGTTCTTTCCACGCAGAGACCTCGTCGCTCTGTCGGTCAATCCCCTCGTCATTTATCCCACTCGTTATACCGGACAAACTGGATACATCAGTGATACGGAGGATTCGAACATCGTCACAGTGACAACGGACAGTGAAATAGGGCGATCCAAGGACGAAATGTGATATTACTTACTTTTACACGCGTCAGTCAAAAGACTTTCTGACGAACAACTTGCGGGAAAATCAAACATTTTCAGTGCTCTGCCATAGTCACTGAAACAATTACGTCAGGATTAGTGCACAACGTAAGGGGTTACGCTACTGTCAAGACCCGAAAATACGGGTTTAAAAACATTTATTTTCATGGAATAAGTAAGACGACTGAAAAATCGTTTGGACATTTAATTCTATGTACATTAACAAAGTTGTGAACCAAATATCATTTTAAAATCTTAACAATTAAAGAAGTTACGAGCAATCTCGTGAAGGACCTTTGAACGCGAGCGGTTCAACGCGGTGTACTAGATTTTCGCCTCCCAGTTAAACTGAAACAAAAAAAAAACCGAGTTTTTCCCCTGAAAATAGATAATATAGGCTGAGACTTGACCGAGCTTTCCTTGTACTCGTTTTTCAATCATCAAAAAAGAAATTCTGCATTTTCTTGATTTTTTAAGGAAAAATGACATAATTGTAAAAAATACCGACAGAGGTGGGCGCGCGGTCGGTGTGCAGACTCGGCGGTCACTGAAGTTAAGCAGCATTGGACGCTGTCAATACTTGGAGCGGTGACCGCTTGCCCGTGCATTGGTTTGTGCGTCAATCTCTAAGCGGGAGGCAGTTTTTTCTGAGTTTCTGATGGTAATACAACTGAAACTCAGCCAAATATAACCGCCTGTATCGGCCCAGGTTTTCCGCAGTTTCCCTGGGCCCTCGTGCAAATGCGATACAGTAGAGCATTAGGAAAAAGCGACTGCGGTCAACACTCTCGGGGGGGGGGGGGGGGGGGGGCTCTGGAAGGATTGTGAATGTCTGACGGAATGGAAGGAATAAAGGAGGGGATGGTAAAAGGGGAAGGACCCCGTACCTCTGAGGAATACATAATTGTAAATAACTAATGAAAACATTTTTAAGGAGAACAACGTTGGTCAAGTCTGAATTACTGTTACATTGAATAAGTGTACGAAATTTCAAGTCAATCCGTTCTTTAGATGTCGAGAAATCGTGTACACCGTTTTGAAAAACATAGTATCGCAAAAAACGCGTTAAATGTTTTACCAGCAGCTATGTCATTGCAATCGCAAGTTTACCTTCAATCTGTTATCCGTACCATATGGGGTTGGATCTGCTCCCTTTTCGATTCGAGGTGCCTCAAGCAACGAACGAGCGTTTGTCATTTTTACAGTAGCCTAACCCCTTCAGAAATTTATACTACTGTTGTCATTCGAAAAAACATTCAATCGACACTTTTTTACACGTACATCCCCGCTATTGGGAACCCTTGTGAGAAGAAATCCGAAATGTAATTTTTTATTTGTTGTATTCGTAATTGTACTATTCGTATCGTACTTTTTCAACGCCAAAACTACCAGCTGCGTAAATCAAAATACCAATTAATTTTATATCACCGTTCTGAGAGAATTGTATAAAGGTAAAACAAAAGTGCCATGTATATTCTGATATAAATTTCCTACAAGCAAACATAAAGTGCTTGACAATTTATTACAATATACTCGATTTTTTCCATTTTGCTCGTTGTCGTTTTGTGCACCATGCAAATTTCTTTTCTCCCGCAATATCCTTATATCACTTTACAAACGTATTTTTTTGTTTTCAATTACTTTTATAAACGTTCCTTCGCTTTGCCCTTTCTCCCTCACTCTTCCTCTCTGGTGATAAAATTTACTGCAATTTTGGTAAAAATGCATCAATATCTAACATTCGAAGACTCAAGCGTACGGTCTTACATACAGGTCTTGCAACGAAGCCAAATTTTCGTGGTGGGGGTAGGCACGCTCACGGTCTTAACATACAGGTCTGGAAACTCTGGTGGTGGGGGTATGTCCTCTTATTGAAGCACCGGCCGTTTTGCCTAGTAACCATGAGTGTCGCTGCGATAGAGTGATGCAGGCTGTGCGAGAGAGATGAAAATAGATTGTTGACTCATAGGAACCTAACCTAGCTGTACAATTGGCTGATGTAGGCAAATAATGACAAAAAAAAATTATGATATTCAATGTCAAAAATGCGTGACGGATCTAAATACAATTAAAAGTAACTTTATCGTAAGCCTGAAAAAAACCAAACGACTATAGTTATCCAAGTGGGTACAATGAATATGAATGTTTTTTTATATAGGTGTCAATGTGAGCTCGTGTTGGTCGAGGGGTTCGGTGCAAGCTTCGTAATGCTGCTTTCAAGGGTTCGATCCCTGTGTGCACGGTTTTTTAAAAACGTTTTAGCTTTTATAAAAAAAATAGGCTTTACGCTTTGTTTTAATTGACCAGAAAATAAGTGGCAACTATTCCAGACCGAAGTGGAAAACAAACCGAAACACTTGCAGGATGTATTTCTTGAAAATGAAACAAATATTTAAGACACAGTGATTCTTTTGCAATTCTTTATTTCCTCTTCGAAAATTTTTAATGCATGTCCCAAGAAACATTTTCAATAATCTCTACTTTGCAGTTTCCGAAACGGTTTGCGTTGGTAAATTAAACAAAAAACACCTCTTTTCCGACCTTTAAGCAAAGGACTCTCGAGTGGGATAAATGAAAATAATTCACTAACTTTGTTTTATGTTCTCCAGCCTCGAAAGTATTTATTGTAATGATCCCAATAATTTTTACATTTTTTTTCAGGTTCCGGGCTCCGACGCCTGTTTCGCCCATTCTCGAAGAATATATTTCGGTTCGAAATGATTTTCGCACACAACGTGTCTCGGCTCTAATTTCCCAACTCCCGGTATCGCGGCCTCCCATTTTTTTAATTACGCCAAGTCTCTCGGCACCCGAAACACTGAGCGTTTTGATTTTTCACTCCGAGAGCCTGTTTTACACGTGGCACAATACACCACTTACAAGGAACATCCCTCAGGTGTCCGCTTCCGATTTTGTTGAAACTCATATATGTTATAGAGCATCGAAAACTTTGAGACACGTATTTTTTTTTATCGGCGGAAAAACGGATTTAAGGGGGGAAACCGCCCCTCAAAAAAGGCGTGTCGAGGGGTGATTTTGCAGTTTCACCCAGAAGCAATCCACCGATCTGAATGAAACAAAAACGAAAAAATTAAATTAGGAGGTAAACCACCCCTCAATTTGCCTTTTTTTCACCCCACACTTAAGAGGGTTGTATGCAAATTAATAAAACAGGTATCATTTTGAAGGGCAATTAAAATTAAAGTTGACGGGTTTTTGCGTTTTGGCGGCATAGCAAATTTAAGGGGGTACACCACCCCTAACATACATTTATTTATCATGGTCGTTTTTTCTGTGTTTGAAGTATATCCGCTGATTTTAAATATTTTTATAAGCCACAATTCAATGTTTTATCATATTTTAAAATTGTTACATTCGTCTTAAGGGGTAACTACCCCTCTGACGAGAAACATCATTGAAGTATCCGCTTTCGATTTCGTTGAAACTCATATATGTGGTAAAGCATTGCAAACTATTAAACATGTTTTTTTGTATCGGCAGAAAAACGGTGTTAGGGGGTGAAACCACCCCTCAAAGTTTCTCCCACAAGCAGTCCACCGATCTGAATGAAACAAAATCGAAAATTCCTCTAAAATTAAGCGATGAAAAATCCACTACAAGAGTGTTGATTAAAAATATAATTAAGGGGTAAACCATCCCTCCATTTGCCGTTTTTCACCCCACGCTTAAGAGGGTTGTATGAAAATTAATAAAACAGGTATCATTTTGAAGGGGTATCAAAATTCAAGTTGACGCGTTTTTGCGTTTTAGCAGGACACCAAATTTAAGGCGGTGAACCACCCCTAACATAAATTTGTTCGTTTCCATTCATTTAAAAAGCCAGAAGATTTTGAAAATCCTGTTACCTTTGGTTTTGGTGAATCGAACACACATTGTGGAATACCCGGTTGCAATAATTTGGCCATTATCAGATGTGCATGGTGCAAAAAGTCGTTGTGTTTAAAGCATTGTTTTGACGATTATCATTATTGCAGGAATTATGAGCCATGATTGTTGATGGTTGATAGTTAATAGACTAGAAAAAAAAAGTATATATCACAAGAAAATGATTTGACGGCATATGACTGCGATACTTTTCACAAGTACTATTAATTAAATCAGCTGATATGATTCCCAAATGAAATATGTCAAAATAAATTAAAAACATGTTCGTTAACCTACTGTAACAAACTCAGTTTCATTAATATGTTTAATTAAATAAACGGTAAAATAATAAAAATATACATTCCTCCACAAACCTACGTCGCTGGCTAAATTATCGCTTGATCCAGGCGCATCATCGTTCCGAAATATAAGAAGTGAGCCTTATAACTTATTCTGGAAATTATTATAATTAATGATATAGTAAAAGTGTATGTTTATTCCTATGGAGATGCTTAATGGACGTGCATATTAAAATCGGAAGCGTTTCGACACGAAAATATGAGTCTTATGAGTAAGGGGTAGCCCCACGTCCCCACTCTTAAAGTACCGCTCCTAAAGCTCAAGACGAATATGCCTGCACACACAAAAATAACATTGATATTACCGACGAAATGAAAACAGTTTTAACGAAATTCGTGAAACCTTTCGCGAAACATCAAACGAAAAGCAATTAGAGGGCGTAGTTTACCCTTAAAATGTAGAAATTTAAAAACGTAATGATTGTAAAACGCGGGAGAATATTTTGAATCCGCGGAGACATGTTAAACACAGAAAACACGACGGTGATGAACAAATTTATGTTAGGGGTGGTTTACCCCCTTAAATTTGCTGTCCCTCTGAAACGCAAAAATGCGTCAACTTGAATTTTGATTCCCCTTCAAAATGATACCTGTTTTATTAATTTTCATACAACCCTCTTAAGCGTGGGGTGAAAAACGGCAAATGGAGGGATGGTTTACCCCTTAATTGTATTTCTAATCAACACTCTTGTAGCGGATTTTTCATCGCTTAATTTTAGAGGAATTTTCTATTTTGTTTCATTCAGATCGGTGGACTGCTTGTGGGAGAAACTATAAGGGGTGATTTCATCCCCTAACACCGTTTTTCTGCCGATACAAAAAAAAACATGTTCAATAGTTTGCAATGCTTTCCCAAATATATGAGTTTCAACGAAATCGAAAGCGGATACTTCAATGATGTTTCTCGTCAGAGGGGTAGATACCCCTTAAGACGAATGTAACAATTTTAAAATATGATAAAACATTGAATTGTAGCTTATAGAAATATTCAAAATCAGCGAATATACTTTAAACACAGAAAAAACGACCATGATAAATAAAGTTATGTTAGGGGTGGTTTACCCCCTTAAATTTGCTATGCCGCAAAAACGCAAAAACCCGTCAACTTTAATTTTAATTGCCCTTCAAAATGATACCTGTTTTATTAATTTGCATACAACCCTCTTAAGTGTGGGGTGAAAAAAAGGCAAATTGAGGGGTGGTTTACCCCCTAATTTAATTTTTTCTCAACATTTTCATAGTGGATTTTTCATCGCTTTTCATTAGAAGAATTTTCGTTTTTGTTTCATTCAGATCGGTGGATTGCCTCTGGGTGAAACTGCAAAATCACCCTTCGACACGCCTTTCTTTGAGGGGCGGTTTCCCCTCTTAAATCCGTTTTTCCGCCGATAAAAAAAATACGTGTCTCAAAGTTTTCGATGCTCTATCACATATATGAGTTTCAACAAAATCGGAGGCGGACACCTGAGGGATGTTCCTTGTTAGTCATTTTTCAATATCACCGTTTTTACAAGTTTACAAGTAGAGCACGTCGCGTGTGGTCGCGTGAATCAGCGGTTATGTTTGGGTTTTGTTTACTTTTGAAATCTATTTCCATCTCTCTCACACAATCTGCATCACTCTATAGCAGCGATCCTCGTGGTCACGAGTTGAAACAGTCGGTGCTTCAATAAGAGGCCATCCCCCACCACTGAAATTTTAAGCGAGTTTCAAGACCTGTATGTAAGACCGTGGTAAGGAGTATGAACGCCTACGGCGATCTCGATCTAAAAACGTCCATGGAATTCCAGCTGAGAAGGGTGGCGCTGTTCTCCAGCGAACCGAATTGATGTCAGCAACAAACCAGTGCAGAAAACACTCTTTGCTACTTCATATAGAGCGATAATTTGATCACATCAATTGTTAAACCAGTGCCGTGCGATATGCAAAAACCACCCTTTGCTTCTTCATACGGAACGGTAATTTGATTAAATTAATTGTGAAACCAGTTCGTGAAGGAAATTTCTATATATTAGATAGATAGAATTCTTATATAAATAATATAGATTATTTTGGAGAATAATACCGAAATGAGGAAATCCAATTAATATGTTTTTTTCCTTTGCGGAAGCAGTAACAAACAAAATTTATTTATAGACCGAAGAAAATTCATAAGAATTTTTAATCCAGATAAAATTTTTACAAATGATCACACATCATGATACGCTGTACAGATAAAGAATAATAATGAAATACAGAAATTATGTCAATGTTTTTTTTGCGGAAGCAGTAAAAAACAAAGTTTATTTCTAGATACACGAAAATTCATGAAAATTTTGAATCCAGACAAAACTTTCACAAATGATCACACATATTCACACAATATAATACGTTGTACAGATAAGGAATAATAACGAAATACAGAAACTAAGACAATGTTTTTTTTCGTTGCGCAAGCACTGACAAATAAAATTCATTTATAGACACAAGAAAATTTATAAAAATGTTGAATCCAGACAAAACTTTTACAAATGATCACACATCATATTTACATGTTGTCATACACTTTACAGATAAATCGATCTCACAGTTTTGATTTTTTCCTATTGTCTTTCGTTTTAATTTTTCTTGCATTATTATTTTCGTTGAGCGATCGCGCTAGAAAGGGTCCTCTCATGACGAGATAATAGTTTATCATTCTCACAAAATTCATAAGAATTTTGAATCTAGATGAAACATCTACAAATTATCACACATTATGATCAGCTGTACAGGGGCCATTCATAAAACACGTGACGCAGTGAAGGGGGTGGGGGGGGGGGGTTAAGCAAATCGTCACACTTTGTCACAGGGGGGTGGGAGGGGGTCGAGCAAAAGTCACGAGACGCTAAAAGCATATTAAATCTGGAAAAGGGTGATACTGAGACGCTGAAAATTTTCTGTGCTGCCCACCCAAAGTTCCGACTACGAGGAAGTCGCAACTTCTCTGATATCGATTGAGACTCACCTGAAGCATCCTCGGGAATACATTGCATTCTAGGTGCATCGTGATAAAAGATTATCAAATTATTTATTATTGATGTTACATAACACAAAGAATATATTTCTTAGTACGGGGATCGTCCATTAATCACGTGAAGTTTTTTAGGCCACTTTCAGAGCCCCCCTCGCCCATGGAGATATGTGGTGAGGTTCTTGGCTGCACCCCCCCCCCCCCCCAACAACACGTGTATTTTTTTAATAAGAAATGTCAGACAAAAGTGTCAGAGAGTGCGGTATCGTATTATGAAAAACGAAATAATAGTACAGTCGTGCTGTTGCCGAAAAACCCCGTAATCCGAAAAAATTAGAAGAAGGCCAGTTTTTTAACAGATGATTCTGTAGGTGCCGCGGGTGCTAAATCCAAGTTTGCCCAAAAATCGGGGTGTAGAGTTTTTTTTTAGGGGATGAAGGGGGATGAGAGTTGATCAATGCCAAACTACAACCCCTACGAGGTCGGCGCCGTGAGACAAAATGTTCAGAAAAATCCGGGCTTTATTTTTGTCTGAAGCGTCAAAGTCAGGAAAGCTCATTTTGGGGCTGAAAAAGTGGGCTGAAATTTTGAAAGATCAGTTTTAATTCAATAACTCTTTCGGTAAAATTCGTACAATTTTTGTTTAAATGGAAATCTTGTAGCCCTCGAAAAGACGCGTCGATCGAGTATTTGATCATCCCTCTCTGATAATATCTTCACCCTTAAAAAAATTGTTGAAATATTTTAAAAAATCGTTTATTGTATAACTAAAAAACAATTGAATTTTCGAGTATGAATGTAGAAAATAATCTTCTTTATATTTTCGTTTCTATGGACCACCCTTGAATTTTGTTTTATCCAACGCATCTCGGGGGTTGAAAATTCAAAATGAAATTCTGGGAAAACTATTGACGGTATGAATTCACCGCCGTGAAACGATTTGTAGCCTGAACCTTCCGCTACATTTTTGTCCACAGCGCCACACTCGTATCTCTTTATTTTCGATTTCTAAAAGTGGGGGAACGTGCCAAAAATCAGTATTTCGAGAATAACTGTTCGAGAAATTTGTTTCGAATTCCATTCAAATGAAAAAGTTGTAGCTCTCAAAAATACGCCTCGATTGGGTATAAAATCATCTCTTAACTTCAAAAGTACCTCCCCCCATAACGAATGACGAAATACTCTGAAAGTGTTGTTTTCGTGATTACTCAAAAACGGTTAATTTTACCGGTGCCGTTTGAATGTACGAAATGTAGGGATTGATATTCTCTTTATTTTCGTTCATATAAATAACCCTCGAATTTTGCCATATTTTCATCCGTTAACGAAAATAAAAATATTTTTATCTTTTGCCGGAAAAGTTTTGACTGTATGAACATTTTTTGTCCCACGGCGCCGAGCTCCTAGGATTTTAGTTTGGCATCAATGAACCCCCATCCCCTTTCATCGCCTAAAAAACCCTACGCCGCAATTTTTAGGCAAACTTGGATTTAGCACCTCCGGAACCTACAAAATCACCTGTCAAAAACTAGCCTTCTTTTAATTTTTTCTGATTTCAATAAACAGCACGACTGTACTGAGTATATTGTCAGTACATTTAAATAGCATTGTCCGCGCAATAACACAAAAAATACACGTGATATGTCACAACACCCCCCCCCCTGCCCTAGCGTGCTCAATCGTGATGTCATCCAAACCCCCTCTATTTGAACCCCACGTGATTAAGAGGTTAGGCCACTCTAGGGGCCCGCAAAAATAGGCTTTTTGGGGATTTTTTTGTTCAGAAAAACTACAAATAAATCGAGATTACAAAAAGGGTGTTTATCATACATATCAGTGACTGTATACAATAATTTTTTTGAAGCGATTAATTTCAAAATGGCCGCTGTGTGACGTTTATCTCAAAACTGCATTTTTTAAGTTGGCCGGAAACATAACTCAAACAATTTTCAACCGATTCACTTGAAATGTTGAATATATCTTGAAAAATACATTGTTTATGGAAGTACGTAGGATTTTTTTTATATTGCATAGTTCATTTGTTATTAACCATTATTCGGCGAAATTTTTCACTTTCCAAAAATTTGCCTTTAAGATCGTCAGATAATTGTTAATAACAAATGAACTATGCAATATGAAAAAAAATTCTACGTACTTCCACAAACAATGTACTTTTCAAGATATATTCAACATTTCAAGTGAGTCGGTTGAAAATTATCTGAGGTATGTTTCCGGCCAATTTGAAAAATGCAGTTTTGAGATAAACGTTGCACAGCCGCCATTTTGAAATTAATCGCTTCAAAAAAATCATTCTATACAGTTACTGATATGTATGATAAACACTTTTTTTGTAATCTCAATTTATTTGTAGTTTTTCTGAAAAAAATCTCCAAAAAGCCTATTTTTTGGCCTCTAGAGTGGCCTAAGGCCTTAATGGACGATCCCACGTATAAATTGTACGTTTTTATATATTACATATATATTTCTCTAAAGTAAATAATATAAATTGTTCGTTCTGAAATAGCTTATTAAAATGGTTTTAGTATTTTACTTGCTTCTTTTTGTTGAAAGAAAAACGAGAGCAGAAGGGGTGGCGGGCTCCATGTCACGTAATTTTCAGGAGCGGCAGGGGGGGGCACCGGCACCCGTCACGAAACGTCACAGAGGGGGGAGGGGGGTCGAATATTGATAAAATTTGCGTCACGTGTTTTATGAATGGCCCCACAGACAAAGAATATAACGAAATACAAAAATTAAGTCGATATGTTTTTTTTCGTTGCGGTAAAACTTTTATCTAGATTCAAAATTTTTATGAATTTGCTTGTGTCTATAAATAAATTCTGTTACTGCTTCCGCATTGAAAAAAAATATTGTCTTCATTTCTGTATTTCGTTATTATTCTCTATCTGTACAGCGTATCATCACATCTGTACAGCGTGAATATGATATGTGATAATTTGTAAAACTTTTGTCGTGATTCAATATTCTTGTGTCTATAAATGCATTGTGTAAATTACTGGTTCCGCAACGAGAAAAAAACCATATTGACTTAATTTCTGTATTTCGTTATTATTCTTTATTTGCGCAGCGCATTATAATGTGTGAATATGTGTGATAATTTGTAAAAGTTTTGTCTGGATTCGAAATTCTCATGAATTTTCTTGTATCTAGAATCAAATCTTGTAGAATTAAATTTCGTTGCTTCCGCAACGAAAAAAAAAACATATTAACTTAATTTCTGTATTTCGTTATTATTCTTTATCTGCACTGCATATTGTGTGAATATGATGTGTGTTCATTTGTGAAAGTTTTGTCTGGATTCAAAATTCTCATGAATTTTCATGTATCTAGAAATAATTTTTGTTTGTGACTGCTTCCACAATGAAAAAAAAACATTGACTTAATTTCTGTATTTCATTATAATTCTTTATCTGTACAGCGTATCATGATGTGTGATCAGATGTAAAAGTGTTGTCTGGATTCAAAATTCTTATGAATTTTCTTCGGTCTATAAATAAATTTTGTTACTGCTTCCGCAACGAAAAAAAAAACATATTGACTAAATTTCCGCATTTTGTTATTATTCTCCGAAACAATCTATATTATCTATATAAGAATTCTTTCTATAGGAATATATAGAAATTTCCTCACCAACTCGTTTCACAATTAATGTGATCAAATTACCGTTCCATATGAAGAAGCAAAGGGTGGTTTTGCATATCGTACGGCACTGGTTTTACAATTAATTTGATCAAATTATCCATGGAGACTAGATACAGGAGCCTAAACTCCAATGGGGAAACGATAAAAAAAGCGTGCCCAAAAATGAAAGCAACAGGGATGGCGCTGCGATCGCGCGAAGGATTGCGAGCTAGCTTTACTCGACAGAGAACGAACGCGACTTTGACACGTTACTAGAGCGAACGAAAAGACTGTGAAATTGAGAGCGGTCAATAACTCGATGGTTATTATATTCTTAATAAATAAGTATTGTTAACTTTTTAAAGTTCAATCTTCATTTATTATTCCTTCACATGTTCATCCAAGTTTTTAAAGTTTTTTACCTTTCGCGTTTACCCCACCATGTTTGATATCTCATTAATCAGTATGCTAGCATAGAGTACAGAGCCTTCTCACTACTATACCATAGCATAGTAGCGAGATGAACGAGCCCAGCAATATACAGCAACAGCCCAGCAACGCGAGGGGTGGAGCAAACGACGCATAAGGATGGGGGATCTCATTACTATTCTACTATACTAATTTTATACGACAGCTCGTAAATAAAATAAAATTATTAAGCGTACTCCCGTGATTTTTTTCTTTACGGAGTATAATAGTCGGCTTAACGTACTAAAATACTGCTTTCACACATGAGCCGAAAAGTATTCAAATAAAAAATTAAGTCCGTAAATATTTTTGCAAATCTATTTTTTCTACCAACTTTCAAAGGCTCTGGAATAACAAAATCACATAGGTTGTTTTCTACAACTTATATATTTGAAACTTAATTGAAAACTACACACACGCACACGCACATACAAACATTGCCATGTAAAAGTATTATATCATTATTAGAGTATTTCCTACATTAAAATAACGAAAACAAAATTCAATGTGACGTCAAATCCGCGTTCGGTCTGCTGTCGAGTGAAGCTAGCACCGCAACCCTTTGCGCGATTGTAGCGCCATCCCTGTTACCTTCAATTTCGGACATCACTTAAAATACCGAGTTTAGGCCACGGTCTTACATACAGGTCTTGCAACGAAGCTAAATTTTCGTGGTGGGGGTAGGCAGGCTTATCGGCTTCACTTTTCGATTCACTAGGCGCCGCTACGCGTCGCTACTAGCAAGGGGAAGTATTTCCCCCTTACCTCTTACCGGCGAATGGGCCCAAGGTGTTTACGTATGTTTTTGTGGCGCGATTGTCGAAATAACTTTTATTTGCGACCATATACCAGCAGGTCCTACGCGATTTACCGTGATATATTTTTTATCGTGTTTTTACGCATAAGTGTGAATTTATTTTGGTAGTGTTTGCGAAAAAAATGCGAAATGGCTATGGGTTGCGCGGTTCGCAATTGTAAAACGGGGTACAAAAATTGTAAGCAGAAATGCTCCGTGTTTCGCGTGCCCAGAAACGTCGAACGATACAAAAAATGGCTCGATGCTATTCCGGGACTGAAAGAGTCTCAGTACGTGTGCGAAAAACATTTCGAAGAACGATGTATTGTGAGACATTTGAGAAAACAGGATATAAATGGTCGTAATATGTGCTGGTACGAATTAATGTATTCAACAAGTTTTCAGTTTTTTTTAGATGAAAGTAGTCATCTTTTTTTCATGAACACATTTTTTTGTTGGTTTCGTATATTATGCAATTTACACGACAGTATGGTAAATTAAGTTAAGGCAAACGGCGCATGCGTTGCGTTCAGGAGGGAAAAGGACAGAAGAGCTATTTCTCTCTTCGTCGCACGACTACTTCCCCTTACCGTCACGCACCAAGCGGCAGAAATCGGAATAAAAGACAAAACCGCTAAGGGTGCCTACCCCCACTACCGCCGTTGTCAGACCTGTATATAAGACCGCGGTAACGGCGGGGGCGGGGGGTCCAATAACGACTGTACTGTTTTTATAATATTAAATTATATCTCACTGATAATGAACTAGTTGGTGTTTTATTTATAATGTCCTAGCCTACTTCGAAACCGACATAATTATATCTTAACAATTTCTTTATTATAACAATTAACTTCTTAACCGTCTAGAATGTTTAATAATAATGGAATACTTAATATTACCTATTTTTAATAACTTTATGGTAAGTATAGTTGATGAAAGTTTTTGTTGCAATACGAACGAGTATATATATATATATATATATATATATATATATATATATATATATATATATATATGTTTGTATTGAAATTAACAAAAAATGTTATCATCTATGCTCATCATATAATAATTAACCATGGGTAATATTGAGCTGTTTATATATATCGCCAATCAATAAATATCCTTTTGATAGTACTCTTTGATGTCGTTTTGTCAACTTTATTCCGATGTCTATTGTACGACTTTTTGACAGCAGTGCTATCTTGCCATTTTTATGCCTTTAAGACGGAATGACACCTCATCGCGGTCGGTATGGTAGAACAATTATAGATTCCCAAAAATCTCTGAAAGGGCTCTTCAGATCCCGTCGAAACTTTGCCAAACGACGTCAAATAGATAGACGAATAGCTTCCAGCCCCTCAAATTTTCTGAATTTGAGAAAAAAAATGTAGATTGGCTTATCATAAGCCAATCTAGTTTTTGTTTCTCAAATTCAGAAAATTTGAGGGGCTAGAAGCTATGCGTCTATCTATTTGACGTCGTTTGGCAAAGTTTCGACGGGATCTGAAGAGCCGTTTCAGAGATTTTTGGGAATCTATAATTGTTCTACCATACCGACCGCGATGAGGTGTCATTCCGTCTTTAAGAAGATGTATCTTTCGGATATTATTTCGATTTGATGACTTTACGATAACGTACCGACAATCGATAAGAGTTAACCTTTCGTTGTCTCTTTGCTAACCATTAAAAGTTGCCGTATAGTTAACTATCGGACACAAATAAGTGATTTGCCAAGCGGACACATAAGTGATACGTTTTGTAATATAAAACGGCGGCTTTTTGGACAACCAAAAAGTTATCCATATCCGGATAATCGCGATATCTTTTAGATGCCATGTAGATAACATTTTGCTACCTGTGAAGCTGCACTACGCCCACCTGCGCGGGGCGCTGTGTCGTTCTCTCGTTTGAACGCAATAGATAAAAATTCTCTTAGGGATCGAAACTCGGGAATCTATCTTTGTGTTATTCAATGAGTCAAATCGGCCAAAAAATGTTATTCCAACTGTAGCTGCAACTGCACCTTGCCGGAGTCTGCGATAAATTGAATCCCCTCCGTCAAATAGGCCGCACTCCGAACCCTTGTCACGATTTATTTAACGAGATAATTTAGCCTCACACAATTGATTCATTGGGATAATTCAAGGTGACCAAGATGGAGGAGGGATATCAAACAGATTCGTCCTGTGTGAGGACAAAATAGTTCGACGGAATGAATTTTGTATCCGTACGAAATCGAGCCTGGGTCTCCGTAAAGATTTATCGTCTCACGGCACGTTAAACAGCGCTCCGAGGATTTACACATTTGGGTATATCGTCAAAATCAATAACGCCGCAGGTCTCGGTCGGTATACAGATCACTGTGTAGGGATCCTCGAAATTCGCTGGATTACTTTGCGCCATTATCACGTAAGCAGCTGATCGTCAGTGGGCTCTCATTGCTCTCGCGCTATACGTTTCCGTTTGTTCGCTTTCCATATCGCGTTTATTTCACGTTCTCTCGTGTCACATTCACATCGCGAACCAGAGTGAAAGTATCGCGGCTAATTGTTCGCACATCAAGCGAGCGTGGAACAGCTGATAATTTCATTATCACCAAACATTCATCATTCGTCGTTGCGGTTCTTATTTTTTTCGCATTTGCGAAGCAAAGCAATACATCCCGCGCGGAGCTGCGATCTCGCGAGCGGAGCGAGATGTCAACGCGTTATTTACGAAAGGTTTACGGTGCCGCTGGAATTCCGTCGGAGATTCGCGACGATTCGGACGATCTCGATGGACCGCCAATAAGCGAATCCAAACTGTTCAACGTCTTTGATCTGGTAGCTATAGAAACTCCTTGCCTCTTTCGCCAGTTGAAACGTTAGCCACTCGCAAGTAGAGCACTAATCCAGCTGTCGCGAAAACCCACTGACGTAAATTCGTTTCCCGCAGCTCAACGACCATTCCGAGAGCGAAGAGAGAGGGCCAACTTGCGTGACGAGCGAACAACTCGAATCGCAGAATTCCAAGCGCAAGAAGAAAAAAAAGAAGCGCAGGAAAACGGAGAATCTGAGAGCCACCGAGGGCATTCAGGTATCCGCCCATGCCCAATTAACGTTTCCGCTTACGCTGTTCCGGAGGTTCCTTTAACGGGTCTAATGTCAAGTCGTGCTTGTGTTTAGAAAAAATTACATTGATGATTCATCTACAGAGCTTCCTTGTACCTGTCTTGAGCCATTTTGAACAGAGTTCAGAGAAAAACGCCTTAAAACTTTGCGACGCGTTATTTCAATGGACGATCAAAATTTGGGAGGTGAAATACCAATTTTTTCGGCATTCAACCAATCGAATTTTTTTCGAGTCTCGAAGGTGGGATCTTGAAAAAAAAATGTATTCTCCGAATTGGTGTTACTTCTTAAGGTATTCCTTCTACGAAGCCGAATATTCAACAATTAAGTCATCTTTGTCTAGAATGAAGTAACAACAAATGCAGGTATACTGGTAAAATTTCAAGCCGAGTTACTGAACCGCCAACGAAAAATGACGATTCTAAAAATCGTCAGATTTACATGACACTTTTTAGAGACGACACACACCGGTCACATTTTAATCTAATAATTGATAACCAAATAACTGTAGGTGCCCGATATAAGCTGCACGACGCGTGTAAAGAATTCTAAAGATTTCGTAACGACAATAAGAGCAGGGAGGCGCTGAATGTTTAAAGAAAATATTAATGATTAAACTTAACCCTCATCAGATAAGGGTGTTTTCGACCGCCGTTAAGGATAATGGTGGGACACTCGTGCTTTCCGATAATTTTGCAATACTTAAAGTTCTGCAAAAAATCTGGAAAAATTCATGGACCTTGTTGAGACCCTTTACTCGATAATTATAATTTATCCGACCAGAAAAAATTAATTTTTAATAACAATTTCATGCAAAATCCGGAGGCATGCAAGCATTTTTCAGGGTATTGTTCAAGTCACGAGTGACCCACCTTTATCCGATGAGGGTTAAAAAAATGTCACTCGCAGAAAAATTTTGATAGTGACTTTTCATAGAAAGTGTCTAAATTTTTTGTTCCAGTTTATCGTTGAGTATATTGATTGTGACTTACTTTCATTAAGCGCCGCAGTAATTTAGCAACGATCCGGCTTATTGCCGCGGCAAAATACGGCCGTCCGCGAAAGGAATACCTTAATGAGCCCTTGCCCAATATATCGATTCTCCTGTTGAGACTTTTATCACGGAGATCTTCCGCACGTGTTCACGACAATTTTAAGGAGAACGACGACGAGTCGGAACCTGGGGACGAAATTGAGAGAAGCGTACGAGAGGTGAATAAGCTTCTGGGTGAACCACAGCCGAGTTCCAGCAAAGAGGCGAGCGATCCGCCAGTTCAGAAGGCCAGAGAACTAACCATCCTCGCTATCCAACTCAAGTACTTTAATCCATACAACGAATTGAAGAGGATATGCGGCAGCAAAACTGTACAGAAGGAACAGAGGTATATCGCCTCTCGATTCTCTTTAATCGTCCATTGATCTCTGACCGAAGGAAGGTTTTTCGCGTTCCAGCAAGAGACGAAATCGTGCACGAACGGGATACACGAAAAAAACTTGGCTCGTTATTCCCCGAGATAATTGGTCTCCCATAGGGAAGACGGGCCTCTCGATGTCAATCGATACGAGTATCGAGCCGAAAGACGGTGTGACGTATTTTGTTTTCGTTCATGGCCCTTACTATCGGGAAATTCAGAAGAAATTCTTCGACGCCGTGGACAGCAAAAATCCCGAGAATATAATCGTAAGGTCCCAACAAAGAGCAAACGAGCCGATTAGCCCGTTCGATGAGTTATAAAATATTTACTTTACAGAATATCATGATCGCTCATACGTATCACGTTGATACGCTTCTGCAGCTGTCGGACTTGTGCAAGCTCAACGACGATTTACAAATGTTCGCGGAGCTCCTTGAACGAGCGATTTACTGTATGGAATGCGCGATCCATCCCGCCTTCAACTTTACCACGGGCCTATGCAGACTGAGCTACAAGAAGCAGACCAATCGAGCTTTCTTCATTACTCTCTTCAATCGCATGATTTTCGTCGGCGGTCGAGCTTGTTACAGGTACGCTACCCGTCAAAAGTTTCCTCCCACTTTTATCTCTTTATTTTGCTTTTTATCGAATTTTCAGTTCCCTTTGGCTATTTTATTTCAAACCGCAGAGTTCTCGAGTTGCACTGCAGTTGCAAAACTGCACTACTTCACAGGAAGTCGAGTAACCTTGCGAAAAAAGTCAGGAATTATATTTTTCAAAGACAAATTAGAGGTAAATTCCCGCTCGAACCTCTGCGAAGACATTTTTATTGTAATTTCCGAGAACAAAAAAAACCACACGTGACTTCATGAGAGTTGAAAAATCGTAAAAAGGCAAAAGTGTTGCAGTCCACCCAATGCGTTTAAAAAAAAACCATAAGAGAGCTTTTGTCTTTAAAATATTATGGCAAATTTTCTTGCCCGTTTTTTCGACCAAGTTCCTTCGTCCCGATCGAGAATTCGCAGTGTACCCATGGTCATCGCCGGCGAAGTGCATTTTTCGACTACGCTCTCTCACGAGCTCAACGAATCGAAGGATAATTATACGTTTCGTTCCGTCACTATGTATATCAATTGCAGAACTAGTCTGGAATTTTGCAAGCTTCTGATGACACTGGATCCAGAAAATGACCCGCTCGCGGTCGTCCTTGCGATAGATTTTTACGC
This sequence comes from Ophion slaviceki, assembly GCA_944452715.1. Taxonomy (NCBI): domain Eukaryota; kingdom Metazoa; phylum Arthropoda; class Insecta; order Hymenoptera; family Ichneumonidae; genus Ophion; species Ophion slaviceki. The sequence goes on along the minus strand of OX101793.1, from coordinate 31,211,723 downwards.
CCTTCGATCCCGCGAGTACGAGTGGTTCATCGACTTTTGCGAGCTCTGGGAGGAATCGAGGAATCTTACGCAACTACCGAACATTGCGTACAGTCTCGCCCTTGCGCATTTTCACATCGAGGACAAACGAATGGCCGATCAACTATTGCAGAACGCTCTCTTCATGTTCCCGGGTGTTTTGTTGCCGCTATTGGACAAATGCGGCGTCGACACAGACACGAAGGTTCGGAGATACTTTGCAACAAGTGTGCCAAGTGATTCCTCGCGAGCTCTCAACGCCGTGGATTTTTCGTTTCACAGCTCATAGGACACGACTATTTCAACAGCACAGCCAAATCAACAACGAGCCCGGCGCTTGAAAAGCTCCAGGAGCTTTACGTAGCGAGAAGTTACCATTTGTGGAAGGAGCGCGACGTCATGACCTGGCTCATGAACGCAACTGCCAGTGTTCTTGATCGCGTCGACGCGGGTGACCCGTACGCCCAACATTGTCGAACCAAACGTGCCAAGAGGTATCAGGGCCAGCCACCGAGAAACATTCTGCGGCATATATTCCTGTCGGAATTCAAGGAGGTCACGATTGGCCAGCCTTTGGTAGGCAATTAATCGTAACGAGGCCGTCCTCGCGTCCTCATTATTCGTGTAGGATCAAAAGTATTTCGGTCTTTCACAGATGAGAGACACCGGGCCGATATTCTCCTACGATCCTCTACCACCGGCAGATTCCATTGACATTTATCAAAGAGAAAGAACGCTCCAGAGACCGCAACAAACAAATTCGAATCTTTTTGCGCTCTTCATGTCTTCGCTGTATACGGACCTCGAGGGAAATATTCCCAACATTGCCTTGAACGGACTTGAGCTTCAGTGAGTATTAGAGAAAAATCATTATGCGCGATATGAGCAAGTAATCGCCGGAAAATAAGTCTTTCGCGCGCGCATATTGGGGAAGAATGAAAATGCTGAACGATGCTTTTCTTGCAGCGATGAGGAAGGTACCGACGATGAAATCGATTGAAAATTCTACGCGGAGGATGCTGGGCTGACGAGTGCTTCCGGTAATCGGCTAATGTAATATATTTTTCCCATTCCCTGTAGCATACTTTTTCCGTTGAATCGACATTCTAAACGAATTTCTTCATTTTTTCTTTTCAACATCGAACAGATAGCGTAGCTTTTTTCATTGCTGTAATTCAATTGCAGACGTAGCGCGACTGACGCATGTACATACACGATCTATAAACGTTTGGAGGTTTGTCGAAAAAAAAGTCCCACCCCTTCAAACAACGTTATTGATAATGAGATAAATTCGTGACAAATTTGAGCTCTTCAACTCAAGTGTTGACGAAAAATAATTGTATCGAGTTTTCGTTTGAACCTAAAGAGCGAATGAAAAACGTATCCTGCACGAACACTTATACTCAAGTTCGAGAGTTCGAATTGGGCATGATTTTTCATTGTACCTAGTATGATCGGTTGAGATATAATTTTTTTTCGACACCCGACTCTATGCACACGTCCTTTGAAAATGAACAAGATTATTACAAATGTGAGATAGATCGCGAGGCTGGAGCAATAACATGAATTCTCTTGGATTAAAAAAGGGACTATTTAATTATCAAGGATTATGTACAAATTTTTTTATTCTATACAAAAGTTGTTAGAAACGGTGCGTTTTGTTCTTGCGAATGACGCAAGGTCAACGAACTTTTAACGCAATGTCTACGTTTCAACAACAATACTCGTGAAATATGAAATGCTTGGATTTCTCGCGTCCATCTTCGGCTTCGTCTCAACCTAGAATTTTCCGTTAATTGTCTCTCGACGAATTTTCTCTATGCAGTTTGCGGTCGAACGTGTCAGGGACCGAACCAGAGAGAAAGAGAAAGAGAGGGAGGGAGGGAGGGGGAGAGAGAGAGAGAGAGAGAGAGAGAGAGAGACAGATAAATGTTGAATAATGAATAATTTGGTAATTAGACGCTCGAAGTATGGTTAAAGTAGCAACAAAATGTTGTGGCCGTACGCCACGATCCTGGCTTACTACCAATTTTCCATTTCTTCTTGTTCCTTTGCAAGGTTAAATTACACGGCCGGTGTACAGGTAGCGTTAACAAGACCGTCCGCTGGTTGGGTGGTGTCGGTCGGCCTAGATCATACTGCGAGTGACTGCATTGTAACGACAGATGCTCGGTCCGCATTCCTGATAATCCTTTTTCGTATGACACACGTTGTAGAATTCGGAACTGCCAGCCAATAATGCTCCACCGAACCAGACCGCGCACCTTTGCTTGTGATGGGTCACCACACGGACGTCTATTGCAGTCGGCTGTGGAAAGCGAAGGAAAAAAAGCAAATAATAAAACAAAGATAAATGAGCGCACTCGTACGATATCGTATTTTGCCAATGTATTCGTCCAACGTGGTCTGATCTCGTTGAACGCGTTTCTTTACCGTGATGTGTCCACCGCTGAGCTTTTCGCTGTTCTTGAGCCGCGCGTCCACGGTCTTCTTGAGATCGCGTTGCAAACGCCTGCCGAAGTCTTTGAACATGGTCGAACCACCGGAAAGAACAATGTTCTTGTACAGTGGTCTTCTAACATCTATGGGACAATTTTGTATGACATCGTCCACGATTTCGTCCAAGGGTGTTGTAAAATCCGGATTCGCGAACTACGTACAAGCGACAGATATCGTCAGTGCCCAATGAATTATCGGAGAAAAAGCGATTTTTTTTCTTTTTTTTCTTTTTGCTACTGAGGAAACGAAACGCACTTCGGGATGAAAAAATATTTCAGGTCCGAGAAATCGCTCGTAGCCAACGTCGACGTTGAAGGTCTGTTGGGTAATGTTGTTTACACCGAGATACTGCTTTATTCTGCTCGAGTCGACGTCGTATTTGGCAAACTCCTTGGCTATGTCCGGGCAAATGTAGCAATACTTTTCCTTTATGGCTTTGGCCGTTTCGAGCGATTGCTCCGGGGGTATGCCGATCTCACGTTCGCGCAGCAAGCTCTGAATGAAGTAAGTGATGTCGCGTCCGGCGATAGGAATGTGCTTGATGCAGCTACCTATGACGTATCCGTCAGCCTGCGAGCATTTTTCAAAGACGTGCAAATGGGATGCCGAATTGAGACTTGGTCACTCCGCCGGAACACTTACCACCGGTATAACATGGGTCACTCCGTCGCCGCTGTCCACCACTATTCCCGTCAGTACTCTGTCGTCTATGTTCTTGGAGGTCCAAGAGGCCGCCAAGGCCAGAACTGCCTGTACAGCGATGTACAAACCCGGCACATTGAACGACTCGAACATTATTTCGGCCATGTATTCCCTATTCTCCGGTGTATTGAGCGGCGGTTCGGTCAGAAGAAAGTAATGATCCTCCGGCTCGGCTCGAAGATACTTGAAGATACATTGACCCAGGAAACGCTCCATGAGGTCCCAATCCTCCACCAAGCCGTGCCTCACCGGATACTGTGCGGATGGCGACCAATGACAGACAGAGATAAGCGCGAGAGGGCCAAGCGAGAGACTCACTTTTGCAGGATAAAGGCGTCGAGCGCCTTGTCACCTTGACGGAATATCCTGTCGCTTCAAACGCCTCATTGCCGATGTAAAAGTCCAAGTCCTCCACGGCCTTGGTCGATCTTCTCGCAGTGTTGTCCCCGACTTTGGCAGTTTCCTTCAATGCTATTGCCGACGGTATGATGAGCTGAGGATCTCTGTTTCCGGCGAAGCCCAGCTTCGTGTATCTGCGCAAAATACCGATATCCACCTATACTAACGTTCGAATATCGCAACAAAGCGGAAGAAAACTTGTCGCATTTGATAAAACGTTTTGCTCATGCTGCGATAAAAGTGTCAAAGTGGGGGTCGTCTTAGTCATTTTTCGGATTGTAGACATGCGAGACGAGTATCGTTACGTTCTCGAGTTATCGGAAGTATAATTACCCGGTTCCCACATCTATAACGCACGCGGGAAGCTGGCTCGCCATCTTCGAAATTTTCCTTTATTCACGTTTATTGTTTTTTTCGTCTTGTTCTTTATCACGAAGCACGATAATAAATTGGTAGGATACGAAAATTGCTTCTCCCGTTTTTCACGCCGGACACAGCCGCAATTGTCTCGCCGAAACAACACCAGGCTCGCACGAACGAGACCGCGCCGCGCCTCTATCTGGTTATTTTCGGTTCCGGGGTTTAGGAATGGCACCACTGGCAACGAAACAAAATGGTGGCGCTATACATGGAGGCTAGAGTGAGAAGAGTTCGAACTCTTATGGAGACTCGAAAAATGTGGTCAAACAGGGATGGCGCCACTATTGCTAAGACCTCGAGAAGTGAGCTGCGTGTGACAAAGACGGAACAAGACCATGGACGGAACAAATGAATAGTGAGCTGTATAAGAGACAGAATAGGTTTGTTCGCGCTAGCTACACTTTCTACACTTTTTTAGAGAGTGTACACTTTCGCGTTCGTTTTAACGGAAATGACGTCACGCGCCGCTGTTCGCGTAACGAGTGTGGCTACACTTTCGTGCCACTAACCCTAGACTTTCTACACTCGATCTTGACGAGGTGTAGAAGTACACGAAAAGTGTAACAGTGATATTACTAGAATAACCCCATGACCAGCGAAACTGTCAGTGAGTGTATCATGGAGCCTAGATACCAGGAGGTTCAGCGGCAGTGCAAAGGCGCTGAAAAAAGCGTCCCCGAAAATGTCCCGAAGTGATGGCGCTGGGGTGCAGCGGCACCTACATATATAGTAATGTATTGTTCAAAGAGGTGAAAGTGATCACTTGAGTTTCTAACCTCACGACAGACCGATCGTGACATCAAACGTCGAAATATCCCCCAATTCATAATTTCCTCATGACGGTTCGGAAAAAAACGCAAAAGCGAGAAAAGATCTCAAACTCAAACTCAAAATGGCGGCGATACAGCCCATCTAGAAAAACGTGTTTTTTTTTACAAATAGCTTCACGGGAAAACGGTTTTCTCGTAAAATATAAGACCTGAAACAAAAACCAAAAAAATTATAATTTATATATTATTAGTTATGAGACTACCTAGAAATTTGCTTTCAAATTTTGCAAAAATAGCGCACTTTGAAGGAAATAAATCGATTTTTTGCCAAAAAAAGCAGTAAATTGTTTATAAAAAGAAGTTTACATTTAATCAAAAAACGGCTACGTACTCCCATAAAGAATATGATTGTGAAGCTGCTATCAAAATTTCAAATCGATGCATGCAAAGATGGTCGAGTAATCCGTCTTCCGAGATCGAAAAAAGTGGTTTCGAGAAAAACGCGTTTAAAGTTGTACGAGCAACTCAGCGCGCGTTCCAAGCCGCTGCGGCCAAATCGATAATTGAACCTTTAAATAAAAAAAATTGCTACAGGACCAATTGCATATTGTTTTTACGACACCAACGTATTTTTAGGAAAGAAAACGTCTTTCCAAAATCCTAGAGTGGTGTTATCCCTTAACACTAATGAGGGTTAGGTACATCATCTGTGATCTGTCTTAGATCGCACCCATGTTTAGCGTATATCTATATACATATAGGTGCCGGAGCACCCCAGCGCCATCATTTCTTGTTCTCGTTTTGGGGACGAGTTGAAAGGCCTCGCTGAACCTCCCGGTATCTAGGCTCCATGGAGTGTATACAGAGGTGAGTACGACATAATCTAAAATATTTAAGGTAATCACAAACAAATTCTCATTTATTACGAAAAACAATCAATAAACAAGGTTCAAAATAACAAACTATTATAATTATCAATCTCTATCGATCAAGGTGACTAAAAAATTGACATGACCTAAAATGTATAACGCAATCACAAACAAATTCTCATTTATTATGAAACACAATCAATAATAAAGGTTCAAAATAACAAAGCATTATAATTACCAATTTCTATTGATCAAGGTGATAAAAAAATTGACAAGATATAATGACAAGTGTTTATTATAAATTCGCAGTATCACAATACGTTCCAATCTACTATCAACGCAACAGAAGCTAACATGGAACAGGAACAAAAAATTAAGTCAGCAGTGCTGTTCCGAGATTCAGAAGGCGGCTTAGTCGTTGATGCTGACAACAACGTGTGCATTTATTGTGAAGGTTTTGGATTTCTACAATCGTATCACTAACACTCCATTCTATGTAAAACTGGTATCAATACATCCATTCTGAGCGCAATTACAAGTACAAGTTAATAATTTCAATAACACCGTCCATTGTAATCAGTTTACGAGATCAACAAACTTGAGGTTACACGGTATATCTCTTTAACGGTTAGATGAGACTCCGTAATCTCATGTGTTGTTTGAGGTTAAGGTGTGGTCCACTAGGTCGCCGCCATGTTTCCTGTACACTATCGCGTTCGCGCTAGAGTTGCTTACCCGCGAGGAAATGAACTGCACTCCTTAGACACTGCCCTAGTTCCGTTTACACTGTCGAGTGTAGAGTGCAGCTAGCGCGAACAAACCTCGTGTCTCGGCTCTAATTTCCCAACTCCCGGTATCGCGGCCTCCCATTTTTTTAATTGCGCCAAGTCTCTCGGCACCTGAAACACTGAGCGTTTTGATTTTTCACCCCGAGAGCCTGTTTTACACGTTGGCACAATACACCACTTAGTCATTTTTTAATATCACCGTTTTTTCAAGTTTACAAGTGAGCACGTCGCGTGTGGTCGCGTGAAGGAGGGGTTATGTTCGGGTTTTGTTTACTTTTGAAATCTATTTCCGTCTCTCTTACACAGCCTGCATCACTCTATAGCAGCGATCCTCGTGGTCACGAGTTGAAACAGTCGGTGCTTCAATAAGAGGCCATCCCCCACCACGGAAATTTTGAGCGAGTTTCAAGACCTGTATCTAAGACCCTGGCCCAGACCTGTATATACGACCGTGTGTGCGACGAAGAGAGAAACAGCTCTTCTGTTCTTTTCCCTCCTGACGGTAGCGCATGCCCGTTGGCCCTATCTTAATTTACCGTACTATCGTTTAAACTGTATCATTTACAAAACCAATAAAAAATGATGTGTTGATTAAAAAAAAAGATAACTATTTTTATCTAAAAAAAACTGAAAACTTTTTGAATACATGAATTTATAACAGCACATATCTGTTCATTTTGCACTCTATTTTATTTTGGGTGTTTATTGATGCAAGTAAATAGCCGTATAAAGATAGTTTTCCGCTGTAGGTACACTTTTTGTCCTTGTGATTTTACGAATTTATATCAATATTCAGATGATTGCGTCATTCGACTAAATTTTAATTCCAGCTCAGGCATTTTAAAGCTAATTCGTTATGGTGACGCAGTTATTGAACGAACTGTTTTTTAACATAATGATCTTTTAATTGTCGAAATAACTAACTTTCTGGTCTAGATATTCTGCGTTTTCCAGGGCATCATCGAAGAGGTAAGTGTCTGTTACCGTTTTTTACTTACAATTTATTAGGATAAGGGGTAAATATGGGAATTATCATTTTTCACATGACCTAATTTACGACCATTCACATGCTTTTTCTCCAATGTGTGACAATACATCGTGTTTCGAAATGTTTTTCACACACATACTGAGAGTCTTTCAGTCCCTGAATAGCATCGAGCCATTTTTTGTATCGTTCGACGTTTCTGGGCACTCGAAACTAAAAACTTTTGTACCCCGTTTTACAATTGCGAACCGCGGAACCCTTAACCATTTCGCGTTAAAAAAATCAGCTTTATGCGTAATAAACGATAAAAAAAATCTATCACGGTAAATTGCGTAGAACCTCGTGGTATATGGTCGCAAATACAGGGTATTTCGACATTCGCGGCACAAAAACAGACGTAAACACCTAGCTCAATAAACGTAACCGGCGACTATGAAAATATCGAACTTTTTTTCATGCCAATCGATTGTTAGTGTTTGTTAGACAAAATCAAGCGTTTGTTAGACTTTATTTATTTAGTAATACGAAAAAAGATGATGTCAAAGTTAGCTACTCGATTGGTAGTCCATTGTTAGTGATTGTTAGACAAAATCCCGCGTTTTTTAGACTTTATTTATTGAGCAATTCGAAAAACCAAGTTCATGTCAAAGTTAGCCGCGGAAAAATGGGTTTGCAATGATTGTGCACTCTTCTTTGTGACCAAACGTTTGTTAGTTGTTTGTTAGTGTTAGATTAAATAAAAGGTGAGTTCTAACAAATGATAATAATCGACCAATTATCACTAACAATGTACCATCAATCGAGGAGGATGTGAAGAATCATCATTCAGTTGAAATTGAGGAGGTACATGGGCAAAGCCGTAGACTGACCCGTCGCGGGAATGCTGCCAACTTCACGTGGCTTGCAGCGTGCTATAGGGATGAAAAGTTTTTCAACGATAAAATGCAAATTAAACTCTAACAAACGATAAAAATCGACTAACAATCACTAACAAACGACTAACAATCGATTGGTTATGAAGAAAAGTTCGAAATCACTACCAAACCATTTTCCCGCGGCTAACTTTGACACGAAATTTGATTTTCGTATTAATGAATAAATAAAGACTAACAAACGCAGGATTTTGTCTAACAAACACTAACAAACGACTAACAATCGAGTAGGGTTGAAATAATCAGCATTTTGCTGAAATTGAGGAGTTACGTGTGCAAAGCCGTGCTCAGCCGTCGTGGCAATGCGGCCAACTTCACGTGGCTTGCAGCCAACTTCACGTAACTTGCAACGTGCTATGGGAGTGAAAAGTTTTTTAACGATAAAGTCAAAATTAAGCTCTAACAAACTATAAAAATCGACTAACAATCACTAACAAAGGACTAACAAGCCATTGGTTACGAAAAAAAGTTCGAAATCATTGGAAAAGCATTTTCCTGCGGCTATAGCCGCAGGAAAATGCTTTTCTTGAACTTGAAACCTGAACGTTCAACTTGAACCTGAAATGACTTAAGTCATTTTCAGGTTATTTTCTCGAAAGTAGTTACTTTCACGGCAACTACAAACGATAAATACGGAACTACAAATAACTACAAACGTTTTAGACGCGCGAGCATCGTTTGTAGTTACCTCCTTTATTACTACAAACGAACAGTTCCTTCTATAATCGCTGAAAAATGCTTTTCACGTCATTTCCTCGTTTGTAGTTAGTTTCTCTGCAACTACAAACGATAAATACGGAACTACAAACAACTACAAACGTTTTAGAAACCCAGGCGTCGTTTGTAGTTACTTAGTTTTTTACTCCAAACGAACATTTCCTTCGAAAATCGTGAAAAAATCATTTTCAGGTTATTTCCTCGTTTGTAGTTACTTTCACGGCAACAACAAACGATAAATACGGATCTACAAACAAATCCAACTGATGTAAAAGCCCGCGCGGCGTTTGTAGTTACTTAGTTTTTTACTCCAAACGAACATTTCCTTCGAAAATCGTGAAAAAATCATTTTCAGGTTATTTCCTCGTTTGTAGTTACTTTCTCTGCAACTACAAACGACAAATACGGAACTACAAATAACTACAAACGTTTTAGAAGCCCGGGCGTCGTTTGTAGTTACATAGTTTTTCACTACAAACGGACATAACCTTCCAAAAGCGTGTAAAAATCATTTACAGGTGATTTTTTCGTCTGTAGTCATTTTCTCTGCAACTACAAACGATGAATACGGACCTACAAACAACTACAAACGTTTCAGTAGCCCGGGCGTCGTTTGTAGTTACCTAGTTCACAACTACAAACCTAGGATAGATCGTTTTCCTGCCTTTGCGGTTATTTCTAAGGAAAATCTGCTTATAAAAATAGTGAAATATTGCATTTCAGTAATGTTGTTGTTTTAGTTCATGTTTTTTATGGTAGACATAGTTCATGTTTTTTATGGTAGTTAATTAGCATTTAGAACTCTCTCCAAAAATCGTTGCCGGCCGTTTTATTTTTGGATTTTCATTTTTGGCTAAAATAAAAAAAAACCCTTCAACTACAAACGAAAATAAATTTACTACAATCAACTACAAACGATTTTGAACGAAAAAAAAATTATACAGGTTCGTTATTTTTATTTCCGGGAATGCCGTTTTTTTTGGTGGTCTCAATTCTTTTTCTGGGCTACTACAAACGAAATTAAGTTTACTACAATCAACTACAATCGAAAACCTTCGGAAATCACAAAAAAAAATTGAGATCGGAGATACTCGGGTGCCAAGTTCACAGAGGTGTGAATTAAAACAACGCGTAAAGCCTATTCTTTTTATAAAAGCTAAAACATATTTTTAAAAAACCGAGCGCACAGGGATCAAACCCCTGAAAGCAGCATTACGAAGCTTGCACCGAACCCCTCCACCAACACGAGCTCACATTGACACCTATGTAAAAAACATTCATATTCATTGTACCCACTTGGTCTTGGTGTTTTTTCAGGTTTACGATAAAGTTACTTTTAATTGTATTTAGGTCCATCATGCATTTTTGACATTGAATATCATAATTTGCCTACACCAGGCAATTGTACAGCTAGGTTATGTTCCTATGAGTCAACAATCGATTTCCATCTCTCTCGCACAGCTTGCATCACTCTATCGCAGCGACACTCGTGGTCACTAGGCGAAACGGCCGGTGCTTCAATCGAGGACATACCCCCACCACCAGAGTTTCAAGGCCTGTAAGTAAGACCGTGACCGAGGTCTCACCATATGAAGATTGGACTCCTTCCCTACATTAACGAATTTTGTACGTCTGAATTCGTTGCCTATAGTCTCCTTGCTTCGAGTAACGTAAACCAAGGACCGAGAACAGCTGGGCAACTCGTCCGATCAATGCCCGATCAAAATTTCACGAGGCTCGAAATAATAATTAGGTAGACAAACAAAGACGTAACAATGTCGCGCCACAGGGACGTTCGGTCGATGAATTATTCCGACGGTGGGTAATGGCTACTACATATCAACGCTCCGATCATTATTGACTCTTTTTCGAAAAATATTAGTGCAAATTTGCAAACTCCTGCAACTTGCAATTTCTCGCAGAGTACGATGGTTACGACGACGTATATGGGCACTCCGTCGAAGACGATTACACCGTCCCGCCCGAAGGTAAGAGCCTCGATTAAATATTCATTATCGAAAACAATTTTTCCTCCTCCCTCGCCCCTCTGTGATCGGACGTTCGGAGCAGTTTCCTGATCTCCTGGCGGCAGATTCGCGCCCCAAAAGGTGCGCCGACTCATCTGCGGTAAACATACGATTTTGTATTCTTCAGCGGAAGAATTTCTCTTCGACCGCAACAAGCGACAGAACATCAGTTCCTTCTTCGCCGAACCGGAAGCTTCGTCGCAGAGCTTGGAGAGAAGCCTGAGCTTGGGGGAAGCTCGAGGTGCGCCGTTGACCGAGTCAGAAAGGGACAAGCTAAGTACCTGCCTGGAAGTTGTTAGAAGCGTCATAGGAGACGGGGCAAGCGAGGCCGTTCTCACAGAAAAGATCCTCAAATGTGATTACAACGCGGCTGCTGTACTGGACGACATACTGAACCAGGCCTCGCCAAAATGTTCAGTCGGTTTGTAAATCCTTGAGCTTTACAAAGATTTCAGAGACAAAGAGGGAGTACAAAAATTGACGATATTTTTTTGCAGAGAGAACTTCAAGCGGGAAAGAACATCCCGAGGCGCACACAGGTATGTATCGTAGGAGAAAAAAAAATCGTGAATTCCGGCGCGACGCGACACCGACTTTTAACTTGAGAAATGTTTTTATTTTATTTTGCATGTGCTGGTTCGTATTGCTACCAATTGGCCGGCTAAGGTAAGGTTTCTCAGCCAGCAGGCCCTTTATTTCTAACAGTGGAAGAAAAATATTCACCGCGCCGAAATTTACTTTCGGCGGTAAGAGAGGAGAAAGTGACGAGTGTGCGCGGGATCACAGTCCCGTGTTGGCTAAAGGGGCGAAAGACTGCGGGACCTTGGCCGAACTGATGGCGAGTCACGCGAAATCGCCCTCGTCGGGAGGTCCGAGCAAAAAGCCTTTTGGCACTTTGGCCGATTTGACGGCTCACCATTTGCAAAAATCGAATAGCCGCGGTGACGAGGCGGGTCTATTCGGCACAGACGCGCAATCGCCAAAGACGAATTTTGTCATTCCGAAGCTCGCATCCCGTAGTCGAGGAGGTAACGGCGAGCCTCTCGGAGTGCCGCTGTCGACATTTCGTCTCGGTGATTCGCCCGAGCGCGTGAAAAATCCGCCGGAGATACTCGCGCCCAGAGTTGCGATGAGAAACGACGAGAGGGAGAACTTGAGCGCGAAACTGGATGAAATGACTTTAGAGGGACAGAGGATCGGTAAAGATTGGACGATAGATTTGACGACGGCGTTGCGACCAAACGAGCCAACGTCTAGCCACAAATCAGAGGTCAAGCAAGAAAGAATCGTCGGAGCGAGCAACGATGAGATTCTACTGGCGACACAGGCCGTTATTATCGAGCCACCCAAAGATCGATACCCCCCGTTCGATCTGTGCTTGGACGTTCAAGACAAGGCATCCGGCCACGCTTGCAAATTAAATTTGCGCTACTTGCGTAACGTTAAGCTCGCTTATTCCAACGAAACGGCGTCCTTGTTCGGCCGGATGCTCTGCAAGCGATGGAAATCGCGCAAGCCTCGCATAAAAAAGAAAAAGCCGCAGATGAACGGAGGAAATATCCGGCGTTTTGACTTTTCAACGCCTTCTCCGGATGCCGTCATACTCGCTCACTTGCGAATGCGATAATGACTCGCGTGCGGGCCCGCTGTGAGGATCTTCGAAACGCGTCGTATCACTGCTCCCGAATACTCGCGTTTATGATTAATTTACAAATGCTTTACACTCCTTTCCGATTTGTATATTTTCCGTTCTTCCGATTTCAATGTACCCGAGACGATATGCGAATACATGTATTTTTTAAATGCCTGGATTAATCTATTACCAGTGGTCGAATATAAACGTAGGTATTAAGGAGAGTTTGAAAACACCGGGGAAATGCGGAACGACGACAAGGATAAAAGTCGTGCCTGCCGCTACTCGCACCGTGGTCAAAGGATTCGAGGTGAAAAGTACCGATAATCAGGATCATCCGAGTACTCCGAGAATCGAGAGTCCGGCATCGGATCGATGTTCACCCGATCCAAGAAGGAAGGACGATCTGCTGGCGGGGAAAAAATTGGCAGTCTCGAGATCAAACACTCCGCGCTGCCAATCACCCAATTCGGCAAGCGGCAGAGCCACACCGGAACCGGGCGACGTACGTGGCAAGAGCAACGATGAGAAACGCGACGCTTCGGCGATTTACAAGGACAAACGCAGCGATTCGAAGGAAAAATTACATCTCGTTGTGGTCGGCCACGTGGACGCGGGCAAGAGTACCCTACTCGGTAGATTACTCTGCGATCTTGGTCACGTGCCGTCCAAACTTATGCACAAGTATCAACAGGAGAGCAAAAAAATTGGCAAACAGTCGTTCGCCTATGCCTGGGTACTCGACGAAACTGGCGAAGAGAGGCAAGCATCTCTTATAAATATACACATTCTTTTCTCGTTATTTCATTTCAATGATTATCAAATCGAGTCACCTTGATGGCTTTTTTCTCGATTTCTATTGTTTCAATGATTATTCGTTTCAACGATGAATTGCTGCAGGGAACGGGGAATCACGATGGACATCGGTTACTCGAAATTCGAGACGGAAACAAAATCGGTGACGATACTCGATGCACCGGGACACAGAGACTTCATACCGAACATGATCATCGGAGCTACTCAGGCTGACGTTGCTCTGCTGGTCGTCGACGCGACGAGAGGGGAATTCGAATCGGGATTCGACAGCGGAGGACAGACCAGAGAGCACGCCCTGCTTCTTCGTTCCCTTGGTATATACGCGGGCCGGGGGGGGGGGGGGGGGGCTATTTGATACATCAAATGTTAGTGACGGTCAATCAAATTCCCAACCGAAAAAGGCTTGTTTTGATGTTTTTTTTTTTCGCCAAATCTATGCGAGATATCGGGAAAAATTATGCTTTTAGTGCCGACCCAAAAATTCGTCAAATTTTCGAGGCATTTTTTTTTCGTCAATTTAGAATGTCCCCCCCCTTTCCAATGGCACTTTTTTCTTCACTGCCAGGTGTCTCGCAGCTGGCCGTTGTCATCAATAAGCTGGACACCGTCGATTGGTCCAAGGAACGATTCGACGAGATAGTCGAGAAGCTGAGCTTTTTTCTGAAACAAGCCGGCTTCAAGGAGTCGGTTCCGTTCGTACCGTGCAGTGGATTGTCCGGGGAAAATTTAATCGCTCAACCAAAAGCCGAGGCTCTTTCGAGTTGGTAAGATTAGACTTACCCACGAATTCGTCGAATTTTTTCTTTGACCTAAAATCCTTAATTGTGGATTCGACGGTTTTTTCGGCTCATAATTTCGGTTTACCACAGGTACACGGGGCCAAGCTTGCTCAGCGTCATAGACAATTTCAACTGTCCGGAACGTCCGATCGGTAAATCCTTTCGATTTTCGGTCAACGACGTGTTCAAGGCTACCGGTTCGGGTTTCTGCGTATCCGGTCACGTCGAGACCGGTATGGTGGCTGTTGGTGATAAAGTTTTGTTGTTGCCCGCGAATGAAATCGCCATTGTCAAAGGTACGTATGAGGGGAGAGTCGCACGAACGATCCTCCGAAATGTCCCAAGTACCATGCCTTCGCTTTATTTTCCTTCATCAAGCAGGAATTCTGTCCGACGAGCTACCGACGAGCAACGCATTTGCCGGTGACCACGTATCCCTTACGATCTCTAGCATCGAGCAGCAAAACGTCGCTGTTGGCGACATTATATGTAGCGTTTTCAATCCCGTTCCTGTCACAACGTGTTTCGAAGCACACGTGGTGATCTTCGCCGCCGCGGTGCCCATAATAAAGGGTCTACCGGTCGTGTTGCATCAGCAGTCACTCGTCGAGCCCGCGATTATAACGAAATTGATCGCCCAATTGCACAAAAGTAGCGGCGAAGTGATCAAGAACAAGCCCCGCTGCTTGCCGAAAAATTGTAGCGCCGTTATTGAGATACAGACCCAGAGGCCTGTGCCCATGGAATTGTACAGGGACATCAAGCAATTGGGCAGAGTAATGCTCCGGGTCTCCGGGACTACCGTGGCTGCCGGTCTGGTTACGAAAATCAAATAGACCCGCGCCCTCACCCATCGCACTACAGCCTAACTTTATATTTTCCATGTTATTTACAATAAAGAGCAAATACGCCAGCAAACGATTTTTCTCGAACTTGATCCACGGTTATAATATTTGTACACTTGGAGTGACTCTTCCATACTTGGAATGTTCGCTATTAGAGTACGCACGTCTGCGAAGAATCGAACGATTATTTGTCGTATTTCGTGTTGATTGTTCGTAATCGATTAACGATCTATTGAGCTTATCGCGCTTCATACCGATCCGTGAAAAATGCATTATTGGTCTGGAACCGAGGAAATTATCTGCGTGCGCAACTGCTGCATCCACCGGGCACGTTCACCGTCGGACCTAAATTTAATCCTCCCATTCTGCGAGTCGGCGGACGTGGAGCTCTGTAAAATCCAATTCGTCATTCGTCGTCGTAAAAGTTTTATTCTATCGTATCGCAAGGAGAATCGAAAAACTGCTCACCCTGAGCCTGGTTTGTAATCCCTGGTGTATTTACTCCCGTATTTGTTGGACTTTGGTCGGACGAGCGTATCGAAGCTGCGACAGAGATATTACGGCATCAATCATAAAGCAACCATCCAACTAATTGTCTTGTATTCCATTTGAAAAGGAAAATATCGCTTACAACATTCCAATTCCGTGGAAGAACGCAAAGAACATTCCGATCAGTCCGCCGAGACTCCAAGGTGTCTTCTGTGTCAGACTTCCATCTGGAGACGTATATTTGACTCTTTTAAACATCTATCTTAATATTACAATGAAAGCATCGGCTCTTGAAGTATTCCATTTGCGGAGGGCAGCATTTTGAGGGGGCATAAGCGGGACCCTTCTGAATCATTGTTAAATTACAGTGGCGCTTGATAATAATAAGTGACAATCAATTATTATACCTAACGATAAATTGTAATACATTTTTTTTGTCAAATTTACTAGATTTCGACATTTTAACATTTACTCTGCAAAAGTTACGGCTATCAAAATTCTTCCACTAGTCACATTTTCCTAAGTTTGATCGTTGATATTTCGTTTAACATTCAATGCCCCCGTTTTTATCGTTGTTACGGAATCATGAGAATTTTTTACACGCCTCGAGCATTTCATATCGGACATCTAGAGTTGGCTAGTGTACAAATTATTATGTATAAATGTAGCTGGTGGGTCATTTACATAGAGTGCCGCATAAATGAGACGATCTTTAGGGTCATTCTAGTTCGTTATAAGATCGATAACTTGGCTTGAAATTTTACCGATTTCCTGGCATCTATTTTGACTCCATTATAGACGAAAATCGGTTAATCGTTAAATATTCGGATTCGCGAAAGGAATACCTTAAATGCAAATTATCTCGAGAAATCGCTTTATGGGGGAAAAAATCGTGCGACAAATTATTCGTAGGCGATCGAGCAACAAAGAAAGTAGATGAGATTGAAGTTCGCAGAATTGGAATGCGATGAAAATGATTATTATCCAAGTTCGAGAATTTCCTTTGACAGATCTTCGCTACGAAGGTCCCTTAATCATTTTTCCGCCGTTTATTTGAAGAGCTAGAATTCAAATCTGCAGAAAAATATTTTGTCAAATAATGAGAAAGTAAAAATAGAAGAATTGTCCTTGCACTCCAACGATACGAACTTCAAGACCATCGCATACGCAACGTGATGTAAAATCGAGAGGCGGTTGAATACGCATAAACGTATTATTGACGGGGGGGGGGGGGGGAATTACCTCCAGATACGTAAGTCATTGTGTTTTGTAGGCGAAAAATTCTACGAGGATATTTAGATGAATATCAAGTAAACACAACTGACAGATATCGCGTTGCAACAGGGACACGTATAATCGTGACGATTGTGACCAAGGAGACTATAGGGAAGGCGTCCAATCTCCGTATTCTGGCGCGTCCTTAAAAATGGGACAAAATTGGGTTCCGCATAAATGGCGCTGCGGAAGTTAGTCATTGTGTGCCATATATATATACATGTATGTTTTGCGCATGCGTTGTTATGAGCTGTCTGTGTTGTTATTGGCTGTCACATGAGCTGAAAATTCTAATTTTCTTAACCTTAATTCTTTTTGTAAATAAATTTCGTGTAGCTGTAGTAGTGCCTTAACGTGTTTCTACAGTTGAGACGTAGTGCAATTACCTACCTAATTACGAAAAAAAAAACACCCAAAAAAAGCGATAACAATTTATAACCGACGTAAATATAAATTTCATCCAAATGTGGTTAGGTGGCCGAGATTATAGTGTGTAAAGTACGTAGAAAATGTCAGCGACTAGGACATGCGAGTGTAAATAGCAACCTCATATACCACTGCGTCAAGTGTAGTGCTTCACACAAAAACGGAAAACCTACTTTTCATAACTCAACAGATAAACAGCTCCTCCGCTGTGCAAATTGCAATAACCTAGATCAGCCAGTGAACTATAAGTGATGCCTATACTACAAAGTCATATGAAAACGCTCATAAAGTGAGAGGCATTAGGCAATGACAACTTATAGAAAGAATTGAAGTGATACACCCGAAAGTCACGTCGGAAATATCCTTTGCATAAGCTATGGCACTACCCGCAGCAACAGTAGCAACACAGAGATTCGTTACGCAGTAGCGAGCATCATCCGCAGCATCACAAGATTCGTGTGTGTTCTCGCTGTACAAATTGCAATAGCCTCGATCACGCAGTGAACTATAAGTGATGCCTATACTACAACTTCATATATAAACGCTCATAAAGTGACAGACATTAGACAACGACAACTCATAGAAAGAATTGAAGCGATAAACCCGAAAGTCACATCGGAAATATCCTCTGCATAAGCTATGGCACCACCCACAGCGACAGTAGCAACGCAGAGACTCGCTATGCAGTAGCGAGTATTATCCACAGCATCAGGAGACTCACCGTTACCATGAGCCATCATTTTGCATTTTACATTTATTGAAATAATATCAAGACTTAAAGATGCTGATAACAACAGTCCAAAGTCTACAATCCAACTACTACTGAGATGCGTTTGTTTGTTAAGTTTTTAATTTTACGCACAATATCAAAAAACTGTATGGCACCACGCGAGTTACTGTTTTCGATTCTCTCCTCGTAATGTTTTATTATAACTGAAATGATTTTTTTTTAATTGAAATTATTTGTTATATCTTTTATCGGTAAATTAGTTTGATTATTGATTAGATTTGTTATAAGAATCATAATAACGCAAATAAAAATAGTAATAATTCCTAAAAGCTATTAACGTTAATGTGTTTATTGATGTTTGATGGTTTTTTGTAACTATCCAAAAATGCATTATAAATTTTTTTTACATAATCGTAATACATTTTTCGTAATTAAACAAAAATGTAAGAACTTTGTAAAAATTGTCATCCCAATCATTGCATTAAACTAAATAGACGAAGTGGATCGCAACCAAACAATCTTAGTGCACGATAGGTGTTTTTTTGACAAGCGTCAACAACACGGTCTTACATACAGGTCTGGAAACGAAGCCAGATTTCAATGAAGTCGTGAGGCACCGTTACGAGCTTCACTTTTCATTCCGCTCGTCGCCACCGCCGTCGCTACTATCGACGAGTACCTCCCACCCACGGTCTTCTGTGATCTCTCCCTTCGCCCCTTGCCATGTCATGACTTTTTGATTACACGTTCTCGATAACCTCTGTTTGCGTCGCGTCAACGAGCATTTGTAGTTTAAAATATTCGTAAAGCTTGGGAAGGTGGACCGTTGTTTCAGGGTATTATTGAAAACTTGTCGACATGCCGAAGGTGTGTGCGGTACGCACGTGTCACCTCGGGTGTTCAATAAAAGTATTTGTATATCGATCATCGAAAGAAACTCGGAATAAAATTCGAATGAAAATCCATTTCATTCGAAAAAGGTAAGTATTTTTATTTATTTAAAAAAATTTTATATTGGTCTTCTTCCAGCCATACAGGATCTTCCCCTTTTTACAAGCCCCACTTCTATTCTCTTCCACAATCCCCCCTCCTTATGCCACAATTATTTCTCATCTACCTCTATTCCCCCTTCGCCCCCCCGCCCGCGAAAAAGGTAATGTGTATTTCGGATCATCGAGAAGAGTGAGAGAGACGGACGGAAGCTGTTCTGTCCTTGTCACACCGTACACGCCGATAGCAATGCCACGTAGTGGCGAAAATTGGAAACAAACGTGGGTTCGTTAACGGTGCCTACCCCCACCACGGTCGTTTCCAGACCTGTATGTAAGACCGTGATAAGAGGCCATCCCCCACCACTGAAATTTTAAGCGAGTTTCAAGACCTGTATGTACGACCGTGCTTTTACGGAAGGAAAACCGATTACAGAGGCTACGAATATATTCAGACTTTATTTGGCAATTAACATTAACCACAATAAGTTACAACAAAGATATATTAATTTGTATATTTTCGTTGGCGTCCTTTTATGTCGTGGATGTAAGGCTCGACCGCGAGTGGAATACTCGTTGGATCTTTTAGACGCTTCGGGCATTGTCGGTCTGACGGCTGCCTACGTTACCGATGGTTCACACAGCGTTGCTCTATGTTGCAAACACGCCTTAATCGAGAAAGCGATATTTCGAGAGCGTTTCGTCGTTTGCATTTTCGTTGCTCCACGACTGTACGCGCAGCCTGAATTTCACTTCTTTTACCGTGTTCCCCGAGGACAAGCGCAAACATGGCTGAGGTATGAACCGTGAAAAACGAATAAATATCCGGCTGTATCTCGCGAATCCATTGCCCACCAACACTCGCTCGTCGCAATTAACGTCCGGCTGTCATTCTCGTACATGAGAAATCCATTATTTACGATCAAGCGAATATTTCGCTCGTCTAAGATGCATTCGCAGGCGACCCGAAACAAGCTTTCCAATGACGAAGAAATTATTTTGCAATTGACAGGTCGACGAAACCCTGAAGAAAAAGAGGACCTTCCGCAAGTTCACATTCCGCGGAGTGGACTTGGATCAACTCTTGGACATGTCTCAGTAAGTATTTTCTCTTCATCCCGACCTAACCTCACTTTTTCGTCCCGGACACGCGTCAAATTGTCTTGGTCAGTCTTTCCACTCTTTATCGTATACTCTGTCTATATTTCTATTATTTCCAACATTCGTATCCTGCCCTTGCGGGCATTCGCAATTCCATCCCTCTGCTCTAAGAGCCATTATCCACCTAAGCGGAGATAAGCGGAGCTATAAAAAAAACAACCGTTAAAATCGCTCCGCTCAGCTTTGATGATCACGAATCCAGTGGTTTTTCCCTCCGCTTGTCTCCACTTCGGCGGATGATGGCGCCGAAGGCGAATGACGGATGGGCCTTGGCTACCAAACCTCCTTCATATTTTCACTCTCATTCGGTTACCGTTGAACACTCGACAAGTTGTTTGGCGATGCGCTGCACCGAACGGTCACCCATCCAAGTACGGGCCTAGTTCAGTGCTACCGGGCAATCGCAGAAGCTGCGAGTCTATCGCGTTAATCAACATCCTCTAAGTAAAATCTTTCAATTTCAGTGAGCAGCTCATGGAGTTGATGCACGCCCGTGCGCGCAGGCGTTTCTCGCACGGTCTGAAGAGGAAGCCGATGGCTCTGGTTAAGAAATTACGCAAAGCCAAAAAGGAAGCACCTCCAAATGAGAAACCAGAGATCGTCAAGACCCACCTGCGCAATATGATAATCGTCCCTGAAATGGTTGGCTCCATAGTGGGCGTTTACAACGGCAAGACCTTCAATCAGGTCGAAATAAAACCCGAAATGATCGGCCATTACCTCGGGGAATTTTCCGTCACTTACAAGCCTGTCAAACACGGTAGGCCAGGTATCGGTGCCACTCACTCCTCGCGGTTTATTCCACTCAAGTAAATTGTATTTGTCTCAGAATAAAATGATATAAAAAGAAAGTTAAGTGCGTGCGTTTTTCGTGAGAGTCGGGAGTTTTTTTTTAAACGGGGATCTGTGAGAATCGTGATAAAAAGAAAAAAGATTCGGGTTTCATGATTTCATTTATTAAAAGATTGCGTTATAACTATGTCGATAAATGTTGCCGATTCCTTTTTCATTTGTGAAAATTAATCCATCTCATGTCGCGTTGACTCGACAATTATAACGATAATGTACAATGAAAGCACGCAACGACTACAGATTCTTTACGTTTATCATCGTTATTATTACTATACTGTTGTATATATAATTATTTCTCAGACTACCAGATGATGAATGTGATTATAGTCACGAGAATTACTTCGAATACGTCTACGGGAGGAGACTCCGAATTCGCGTATTTTTCCTCTCTCTCTCTCTCTCTCTCTCTCTCTCTCTGCCAACCCTTTTTTAAAACGGAGATTTTTCGCCACTACAAAGTGTACCGCGAGCCGCGAGACAGCTCTGGCGGCAGCTACATTGTTCCAATGAGGTTGGAAAGAACGGCCGATAGTGACTCTGGCTTCGTGATACGTCACGACGCTCTGAAATTGCTTAATGCGGAACATCAGTCGTTCTACATCGAAGAATTGCCAAACTGCTGCAACTCAACGGGAAGCGCGTCGAATAGGTGCAATAAGTCTTTATTATTGTACTGCAGTTATTGACGCCACATTTCTTCGAGCCTTTCGATGTTTCTCGATGTCGCTTTGCGTGAATTTATAGAGTTTATTAAATTCGTATCGCGCGCTCGATTGGTGCTATCGCTCGTGTCTATTGCCAGGACAGGCAAAAACAAATCCCAAATAATATATGTATATATGGCTGGGAACGATGTCTCCCACATATTACTGGCAAATCGTTATGCGAAATAATGCACAAGTTATATCTTAACGCTACGTAGAAGCGCATATGTTGAAGAAAATACAGAGTCCAGATGTGGCGTCAATTCTTGTCGTCTCGTGCCGCGTGAATTTCTCGGCGGGGTATCACGAGCCATCATATTCGCTCGTTAGTACCTCAGGCTGCGAACTTTTGACCCTCTCCTTGTAATTCTCCCGTAAGGCGACGGGTCTTCGAGCCTTGAGAGCCATTCAATGCAGGCATAGGAAGCGCCAAGTCGCCAATGAACTCACAAGTTTTTCTTGACGGATTTCGCCGAAAATAGGACGAAATACATGTGAAAAATCTGTTTTTCCTATCGATAGAAATGATTGGTCCTACTTTTTATGGCATTTCTTTTCTTGAAGAACAATATGGAAAAATCGACCCAGCATTCCTTCGCCCTGACGAATTTATTTGATTGGACTTGTCACTCATTGACGCGCCTCCATTATGGCAAGAAACACTAGCCTCGATTCGGAGTTGGTCAAGTACTTTGGGCGACGGTAAGTTTATTTCAATGAAAAACTGACCAGCATCGATTAGTCTCTCGGATACCGAATTTTGTCGCACAAATTATACGAAACTGTCGACGAAAAGTATAATCGCGACTCTTTCGTGGCAGCTTCATAGGCCAATCGTTGTAATTTCAATTGTCAAAAGATATCTCGCAAATTTCACCATTTCGGCACCACTTCTTAATGGAAAACTACAACGGCAACAATTGTCTCGCTCGCTTTAACGGAGGATCGTAGAAATAGGGCGGATGCCGAAAAGATTTCTACGACGAACGATGAGAGATACAACAACTAATTAGGAGCCCGCTCAAGTTTTATCCTCGAATGTTGAGGGGTTAGGCTGCAGTTAAAATTACCACCACCCATTCATCGCTCGAGGCAACTCGAATTGAAGAGGGAGGTTGAACGTATGGTGCAAGAATTGCAGATTACAACGATAGAACTGCTGGTAAAACTTGAAACGAATTTTTCTCGAAATGATGTTTTTCAAAACGGTGTACACGATTTCTCGACATCCAATGAACGCATTGCGTGAAATCTGACAAACGTATTCAGTCTAACAGTAGTTTAGTCGTGACCCACGTTTTATTAAGAATTAGTTATTAACAATGTCATTTTTTCCCGAAAAAAACGAAGAAAAAAATCGTCACTTGATTTATTTACACTACTCCAAAACATTAAAGGAACAGAAAATTTCTTAATTTTTGTTGTGTTTTTTGAAGCGCTGTATCCGTGTGAAAAATGATCGTATCGGGATGAAAAAAAAGCATTTTGAAATTTCTAGTTTTAAGATATTTTGGCAAACAATTTTTGTGACGTACAGTTATCGCGCAATCATTAAAAATAGCGCGAGCATTGTTTTTCCACATTTTTTTGTTTTTTTTTTCAAGGGTTCACGGACTCGGGACATTTTTCTTCAGTTACATCAATGGATAGGTCAGTTAGCTTGTTTATTCAGCTTCAATTGTGTTTTTTTTGTCTTTCTACGTCAATTTTTTGCTGAGATGCCCAACTTTGAAAGAAAAAGGATCCTTTTGTCTTTGATCATCGATATCTCAGCCAGCAATGATCGCACAGGGAATTAAAGGTGAGCTTTGAAAACTTCAGGGGTGTGCGGGTAGTCGATTCACTCGGGTACCCGATGTTCGGGTCGGGTCGGGTACCCAAATTTGGTCATTGGGTACTCTCTAATTTCGGGTACTCGTAAACGTCGAGTACTCTTGAACTTCGATATTCGTAAATGACTCCAGATATCCGTATCCGTAAAAATGAATGAAAGATTTTTACAGTATTATCATTTATTCGTTTCATCGCCGCTACTTCCAGTTTTCGTTTTCTCCCATTATTCGATCGATATACCTAGATAAATAATAAATATAAATAGTAGATAGCGCCACGAAAACGTACTAAAATGGACGAAATAGACTCCAGCTTTATGGTAGAGAACATAATGTCTATTTCGCCGATAGATTGGAGATCATAAAAAATGAAAAATAATTTATTTAATAATTTTAAATAAAAATGATTAAACCAATGATTATTATAGAGCATAAAGCTGGAGTCTATTTCGTCCGTTTTAGTACGTTTTCGTGGCGCTATCTACTACGATACGAAATTTGAAATTTTGTTCCGGCAACACGGCTTATCGAGTACCCGATGTGAGACGAGTAAACTGCTAGGCGACGGTAACCCGAGTATACTCGCGTATCGTCGGGTACTCAATAAAGTACGAGTATACCAGTCCGATCACGGGTGCTCGAAAGATTCGAGTACTCGATCCGAATCATAGTCCAATTACCCGTCCCGACTCGACCCTACCAATTCTGCTATTCGCACACCCCTACAAAACGTCAATAAATTTCCTACAAGATTTTTCCAATCCTTTCATAGATTTTTGAGAAATTATTTTTTCATCCTCAACATTAATTGGAAAAAAAATTACGATTTTTCAGTAAATCTACCACCAATTTGCAAATATTGATCGAAAAACTATTGTTGCCAGGTTTTTCAGCTTACTGTACCCTCAATAGCCCTGTACATTTTCAAATTGATCCATCGAACCGTTTTTCCGGACCGATTGATCAGTTTTAGAAAACAATTAAAGGAACAAGTGTATTGTTCTTAAACATCGTGTAATCATCGTCAAAATGAAAAGACCAATTTTTTCATCCTTTTTCATAAATTTGCACTAGTTACTCGTTAAATTAAAAAAAAAATCGAAAATTAAAAAAAATTATTTAATTGGAAACAAAACTTCTCGAGCCCGTGGAAACTTGAACATTCGTTTAAAATTTAGCAATTTCTTTTATCGCGCTATTTCTCATGATTGCGCGATAACCGTAGCTCACAAAAAATGGTTCCCAAAACATCTTGAAGCTTCAAAATACTTTTTTTTCATCTCCATATGACCATTTCTCACACAGATAAAGCGCGTCAAAAAAACACTTAAAAACTCAACAAATTTCTTGTTCCTTTAATTTTTTCGATTAGTCTATTAAAACACAATATCGAAAAAACCTTGGTAAAGTCTTACCCAATATTATCAATTAAAAAAAAAACTCGTTTTTTTTTCAGATCAAGTCGGTGGCCAAAATCAAGTACACCGTTGAGCCCCACACGTGCAAAGGTCTTTCACGAAATTTTTTATAATTTCTTCAATTATTATTTTTTATGAAATTTGGTACACAACTTTGTTAATGTACATACAAATAAATGTCCAAACGATTTTCCAATCTTCTCATTCCTTCAAAATGAATTTTCTTAAATAACCCCGAGTTTCGAGTCGCCACAGTAGCCTAACCCCTTAAAGACCTTTCCTTTAGGATTTTCAAAATGCGAATCGATTATCGAACGTCAATATTTGATATATTCTAGAGTAGCTCGCGAGCCATCTCTAATACTCGCTCGAGGAAGCTTTCTACCTTGTTATTTCACGTAACATGACGGTCAATTTTCGCGAAAACTCGTTTGTCACTCGTAAACATTACGTATATTTTGTTTTTCCCCTTAAAACGCACACACGTTAAAAAAGAGAATACGGCAACAATAACATTCACCGACTTATTGAATTAGTACAAACGTGATTTTGTCTTTAATATTGATATACTGTGTTCGCTTGGAAGTAGTTCTTCTCCAGTCGGATTTCAATGGAAATGAAATTTTCGCGCCCTATGCTTCCTGGAATGAGCAGAATTTATGCCTTTATGACGAAAGACTCGTAGCGATGGCCGCGACTTTATCGTTCCGAAGAGAGATAACATTAATTTACAGCGTACATTTTTGGATCGCGCCTACACATTTACCATCGATATCGTCATAGAATCGTAATATTAGTAACAATAGATCATGATCATAGAAATTTGACTCCTTGTGCTTGCTCCCCCTCCTCCAAATCTCTCTCTATCCGACGCTCGCAAATCTTCCTCTCCGAACATGTATTATCTTACATGTATGTACACAAAAGGACTTTAGACGCGAAGCTTTCACAAAGCACCTCACGCTTGACCATAGAAGGAAGAAAAAAAAATTACCGGCTCAAGAATCAATCTGATTTGTCGAATATTTCGTGCTTTATCTCGCAATGAAAATCCACCACCGGATCATCCTGTGGGGAAACTTTTTTTTTATCCTCAACTTTTGGCACACTCGCCGTCTCTTCGACGACGATCGAGCTCCGTGTCTCGAATTTCGTGCCTGACGAATTTTGATCGACGCAATTGTTTTCCGGCGTGATCTCTTTCTTGACATCCAATAGACGCTTCTTCAACTTGGCGGAGTCCTTCGCATAGGGTATCGGATCCCGCTCATACATGAAAGTTTTTCGTTTTCTCTTAGTCGGTTTGCACACTTTTTTGTAGAGAAGCTTCATCTCTTTCACCCAACTCGTAGGTATTGTCCAGTCCATCTCGCAGGACGACATGTCTGAGTTGCGGGTCGGATCCTCGTCCGTTTTGTACTCCGGTATGGCTATGCCTAAATTTTTCATTACACTCACCATCACGTCGTCCACGTTACCGTTTATCACCAGATCCGCTTTTTTGTCCTGCAAAAACATACCCACACATTTCCATGGGGGAAAAAAGAGGACGAGAAGCCGAACTGTAATTTTCATACTTCGCAGGACTATCTCATCACCAATATGTTTTTTTAATTGCAATGTTTGCCGAGTCTCCGCAGAATTAGCATCGGAAACTCAGCAAAATTGAGTCCCGCTCGACAGTCAGCGCGCAAGCAAGTGCGCGGTTGAGCGATCGCCCATCCCGGTATCGGCTCAGGCCAACGGCTGCTGAACACGCGAGATCACCGCAACTGCGCACCTACCTCTGCTGTCCACTGCCGTCGGTTCTCACGAAAATTGTATTTCGTAGCCAAACTCACGTGCTTCGTTGCCTGCAGATTGCAAATGACGAGGCGTCCGCCATACTTCTTCGTGTAGAGCGGCAGATTTCCACTTGGAATTATTTGAAGGGTCGTGCCCAAGCAGATACTCAAGTCCGCAACGCTAAAACGAGAGAAAATAATTGACGACCGATCCGCACCACGAGAGGCTTGTAATCTTAGTCGCGATGGCTCTTTGGTGAGAAACACTTTGGCTCGAGCCACCTGTCGGAATAGTTTCTAAACTTGAAAATGTAGCGACAAAACGAACTCCCACGATATAACGCGTAGATAGTGGATTATGCCGGATTCGGTTGAGGATAATTCACCTGGAATGAAGATCGGAGAGTGCGAGATCGTTGTCGGGTAAATTGTGTTCCCAATCGAGGATTGTGTCGTGCATCCGTCCGCGACAAGGCCGACCGCCAATCTGTTCCGATCTGCAAACCGTCTCCAGACACTTTTTGCCCACGCTCGTGGTCGCGAAATTTCGAACAAATTGCCTAGAGAATAGAAAGGAAAAAGAAGGAAAAAAACGAGTAGTTTCGTGATAAATTATAAAATCTCGGTTGAAGGTTTCTACTATGTTGGGTTAAAGAATCCTCAATTTTTGTGAATTTTGAGGAAATGTACAAAAGATAAGGAAATGAGTAATTTTCTCAAACACAAAAAAATATTGACACAGCCAACATTATGATCCCCTCATCCCAAACTCCCCAGACTGCAATCTCTCAAAGAACGCAAACGTAAAATTTCTTTTAACCGCACAAAGTGAAAAGCTCCCTTAATTGATCGTGTTGAAGTTTGCATCGTTGGAATGCAACGAAAATAATTTTTTTCCCAATTGCCAATTTTTGATTGGCAAATCGAAGCTTCTTTGAACTTTTCCACGATCCTTATGAGAGACTCAAAACCTAAATCTACCAAAAATGATTTTGGATAACAATAAAAATGGAGAAAAACGAAATTAAAAAGAATTTTCGTTGCATTCCAACGATGCAAACTTCAACCTTATCCTTAATTGATGGGAGGTCTCTCTTTATAACGCAAAGAGCTTAATATCGCCGAAAATGAACTCCACGAGGAAGCCAGGGGACTACTTTATGGCCCCGGAATCGCAGATTAATCGGTAGGTCATTGAGTCACCAAATTTTTGAGTCTTGAAACTATGAACGCGTTTTCTGGAAAGCCACTTGTCCGTGAACCTCGTACGAGATAACTTACAAACTATTTAAACGATCACTTTGAAATTTCGCACATTTTTAGACGACATAATTACCCTCTATGTGAACCTAAAGTTGCTTGACTATAGAAAAAATTCATTAAAAATAGAATATTTGTTCAAACACGTACCATTTTTCGAATTTTCACTTTTCTTCGAAATTTTTAGCTTCACATTTTTAGGTTCTTAGAAATCTACAACTTCTTTGCTCTGATGTTTCAGATGAATGCACGCGATGTTAGGTTGTCCGCCGTGGAAAAACTCAGGCGGCAATCATCTCTGAAGCAAGTCTATAGCCGCCATTTTCAAATATTAAAAATGAACAATTTTTTTGTTGTTAAATTAATAGATGTAATAACATGTACATAAAATTTTAATAATGTAGAATAAATAGTTTCGACACAGAAAAATCTTGATCCTTCGCTTATGTCTGGCTGCCTAAAGTGATCTCCTTGCCCCCCCCATAAGGAATAAACACAAAAAAAGTTCTCATTTATTCGTTGCAGTAACAAACCTGCCGCATTTATCGCACTGCTCGACGAACATGTTTCCGTGCAGCTCGGAAAGATTTCGCCTGAACACGCCTGACCTCAGGTGCAATCCGTCGATGTTTTGACTTATGATGAATTTAATTTTGTCTGAAATTGTACAATCGTAGAGTTATCGATTCCCGTTTGCCTTTCCTCCTCTCTGAGTGCAAACGCGGAAGCTTACGGCTTTCTATGAGTTTCTTTAGGGCCATGTGAGTTTTGGTTGGTACGGCTTCGTCAAAGGAAGTGCTCATTTCCGGCTTCAAGCCCTTCTGTTCCAAGGTCCAAACTCCGTTGAGGCCCCTGTGGCGCCGTCGGCAAAAAACAAACGTGACGAATCTTCGAAATCAACATTGCGCATAGGTGGCAATTACCGGAAGTCCGGAATTCCGGCAGCTGTACTAATGCCGGCGCCGGTATGGACGACGACGTGTCGCGCCGATTGGATCCATTCCGCCAGTAGGCCGCACTTCAGTCGCAGGGTCTCGGCGGAGTCGTACTTCTGCAACAGTGCTACACTTTAAACCTGCCGACGAAGATAGCTGCGCTAATTTTTTACCAACGATTTACATAGAGAGAGAGAGAGAGAGAGAGAGAGAGCAATTACAAAGTGCTTTGGAAACAAAAAATGTTGCAGAAGCCGAACATTTTTGGATTCTCTCGAACGATTGTGTTTGCCTCGTCGCACGGAGCTCAAAAATAAGTGAATTAAAAGAAAACTGACAGATACGGAAGCTGTTCTCTTATTTTTGGATAAGAGAAAAGAATGGTAATTACTGATTGTTTACCTCTTCGGAGCCGCAAACTCCTTTGTTTTCGTAGGGCGATAATCCATCGGCGTAACTGCATGACATATCGTGGCGGAAATCGCAAAGCGGAAAAATGTATACGCTTGCGAGCGTTCGCGCGGCTTACACAAATGGATAAATATACGCGAGACAAGCGTTTCGTTAGGCGAAAAAACAAACAAAAAAACAACGAAAAACTTTTGGGCGATGGAAGTGAATATTATTCGTAGATCTCGCGAGATCGAGGGACCGCTTTCTTTTATTTCTGTCAGACACTCGTCGCGCGCTCGAAAAATTATCCACGTAAACAATGTTCAAAAGAATAACAATGACCGCGTGTTCGGTGGAGGGAGGAGGCAGTCTTGTGTTTACGCGGTACAGATGACGCTCGACGATCGGAAACTCCGTAATGAACTAGAGACGAATTTTATATATTTCGGATACACTAGTCTGTCATCTACCGTATTTGAGGAACTAAAGATGCATAATAAAACTGTTTTACCTCGGGCGATTTTTCATGTGGCGTTACACTTTTGTAAAGCCCCGTACGCGTACTCGCGCGAACGATCGTTGCGATCGACGCACGCGTTGGTCGTCCGGGAGTGAGGAGGCCAAAGATTGGCTGGACGCGATTGAGTCTCGAGCGAATGAAGTTTCGAGGTTCGTCGACGCGTCGCGCTCGAGACTCGTTCTCGACTCCCCGATTGGCCAAGATTCGAGACGTCCCGGCCGGTTGACTTAAGCGCGGGGAAATTCAAATTTCAAAGGCGTCGAACTCTAGAGACGTTGGACGCGTTGAATGCCACTCAAAGGGCTTAATGACGTTGGAAACCTACGAAAGGGAGTCGAATGCCACTTAAAGGGTTGAGTGACATTGCGTTTAAGCGCAACATTGCTTTGCCAAAATCCGGTTGAAAGTTTGCCACTTAGGCCCGGTTCTCTCTCAACTCTCGGTTAACCGAGTTAACCGAAATTTAAGGGCGACTGGACCAATCGGAACCACGCTGAGCTGGCTAAACTCCGGTTAACTCGGTTAACCGAGAGAGTTGTGGAACCGGGCCTTAAGCCTTCAAACTAATTGGGCGATTCACTTTATTTTGTGCATTTAAAGAGATTGCTGGGCCATTACTCGGACGGGCGGCCGCTCTCAGCCATGAACTATAATAATACAGTCCGACCTCCGAATAAGGCTGGGAATAGACGTCCGATTTTTTCTTTCCGACAATCCGATCCGACTATCGGAAGGCACTCGTGCCATACATTTGAGTGGGCATGCAATACACATCCGATCCGATAGTCGGATCCAAGTTCCGACGTCATTTTCCTGAATGTCGTTGTGCCGCAGCTCAAATGTAAATTAAAAGGGAACCCCGCTTAGACATTCGACAGTCATAAGAAAAAAAAAAAAACATTGTTAATCGTTTGAAAAATATGAAGACGTAGAGCGATATTATTTTTTATTTTCACGTACCTTTGTGCCTAGAATCTAGAAACACGACACAGCGCCATAAGCCTCAAGTCCAATTACACAGACCGCAATCATTAAAAGGTGTGTTCAAAATTTATTGTTCGGTGAATTTGAAATACCATTGTACTGCAACAGTGAACCCTGTAATTGTTTGACACGTGAAGTACTTCAGCGATTACACCGGAGCCAATTTCGGCTTTCAGCTTCAGGCCGAGTACAATTTCGGAGGGAGGGGCAACGTTATTTTGTCGAAATGATTATTGGTCGTCGAGGAGCGTCTTATAAGAAAATTAAACTTCCATGGAAAAGATTATTAATATCTCGACTCCGTAGGAAGAACTCGAAAAATTTTGCGAAAACAATCATCGAAAAAGATTGACTTTTGGCGGATTTATCTCGGATGATCACATGGAGGCAAAGAAAAAAAAACAAAATGCGGTTGTCGGAGAAGGTGCCCAAAACGATACATGCCGTTTGACAGGAACGTTATAGAAACTATCGCCGTTAGATGAGACGTACATATTCGGATAACATGTCTGTATATATATATGGTTCATACATATATATGTAGTATACGAATGAAGGATACGAGTTAGATTACGGTCTACGAGTTCTTGCGTTTAAGTGTGTGTGAGTGCACGTTATATTATTAGATTACTGGTTGTTCTTCTCTTATCTTATTCTTTCATTGCCCGCACCCCCCTCCCCCCCGCCCGCCCCTCGTGTTGCTTTTCACCGCGATCTCGTCTTTCCGCTCTCGCTTCGTTTCGTCCCGTACAAGGTTGCGTATAATACAGATCAATCAAAGCTTCCACCTTGATTCGCTCCTTGTGAGATTGCTTTCGTTCCGGGCGTAGAATTCTTCGTGTGCTCTTGTAGGCATAGCGTCAAATCCTTCTCGTCCAGCTCACTTTCGTTGTCTATACTGATACTCCTCACTGCTTGACCGTGTCCAGCCGCCCATCCGTCTCTTCTGCTTTCCAGCCTCATGACCTGCGAAAAGAACGATGATTGATAAACGCTTCGGGGTAGAGCGTGCGACCCTGGTCGTCTTGAATTCGAGAGGAAGCACAGCTCGAAATTTACGACTCTCTACGCAAACACGTGGGACCAAGCAAATGAAAAATATCGATGGGGTTGAATGGGTTGAAATGCAACGAAAATTCATCCTCATGTTTTGCAGATTTCTCGTAGATCGCTAAATAAGAATTACGAAAAAAATGTTTGCGTGATTTTCGGAGCTTGAATCTGCCGAAGGAAATTTGCGAAATTACATAAAAAATTGATTTTCGTTGGATTCCAACGATCGAGACTTCAACGTCATTGATATTGAATGCACAGTCGGATTTTTTTTTAACGGAAGTGCACAAATTTTTTTTTTCGACAATTGAGGTAGTTGAGGTGGATAGGAGATGGGCGAGGGATGAGTTTTGGAATATACTGAAAATAGACTAGTCGGGATGAAGAGTTACGCGGGTCGTTTGTAAACAAGTGGGTGAATTTCTTCCAGTGGTTGGGGACTACTTGCACTACTTAAGGCGGTCATCCCATCTGACAGGTCCAAAAAATCCAATATTTTTTTTCGCACAAATTGCAAAAGATGTGTGCGTGTTATATGGACCCCGCTAGCAGACTAATGGTGACTCAACATTTTTTTTGTGTAAATCGTACTTGAACTTTTAAACGCGTTTTTCTCAAAACTGTATGGTCTCAAACTCAAATTTTTATGGCCAGCACATTTATAGTTCTCATCCGAACTAGAATATTTCTTATATCTGCCATAGTTTTTTTCCTTCTTTTAAGCTGAAAAGGTCGAAAAAAATGATGAAACTTGAAACTTAACTTTCAAAACCGTGCCAAAAGTTCAATTTTCGATATTTTTACTTTAATCTAGTTTCGGCGATAGCCTCATGTCTACAAATTCAAATGCCGTTTGATTGTTTGACTTCAGATGAGCAAAACCTTCGGGATCACGGCAGCCGTCGACCAGCTTTCTTTTACACAGAGTGTCTTCCGAACGCGGCTGTAAAGTCGATTCGACTCGTTATTTTTGTTCGATAAAGTTCCAAGGGACTGTAAAAATGTTAATAAATGTGTGGTAAAATTTCAAAGATAGTGTGTTTTAATGGTTAGAAAAAAAAATGCCCAAAAAACTGTTAACTTCCTCCGTCGACCTGAAAAATAAATATTTTCGTAAGGAGCCAACAATGGGGGATTCGGTCTAGTCAGCACGTTCGTTTCTCTTTTTGGGGGTTTTTCCATACGAGCAACGCTCCACGGCGTATCTCCAAGTATCTTCTCATGCCGAAATTCATGCTTGTGGATTCGCATGCACAGCTTCCGTTGTACCATGTCATACGAAACTCATGCACTAGCACAATGCGACATGTCCTACTTGTAAAAACATTCCGATATCGATACAGAAATTCGAAATTGCTCGACACCGCGATAAATTTTGGTATTGGAGTATGCAATTTTGTTCCATGATTCGATTTTTTGTTGTTGACTTTCTTAGTTTCCGATAAATCAGCCTCGTCAATGATCAACGATACGAAAATGGCGAGCGCGAGGGTAAAAGTTGAAAAATATCTCCGCACGAAGGTCTGTCTCGGCGATTCAAGCATTCAAATAACGTTCCGCAAAGTTTTTTTTTTCTTCGTAAAACGCGAAGCTAATTCGAGCACTCGAATGAAAAGCGATACAAATGGAAAACTCGCTCCGAGCACCGATTCGTTATTTCTCTTTAACTTACTCGAGCCAACGCCAAGGCTCTGTCTCCGGGCTGGTGATCGGCGTGGGGAACTATAAAATCACATATACAAAGAATGTAAAATGTTTTATTACGCAAACGTTCGTAATGGATTGTGATACCGGCTCCTCGCACTCGAGGACTTTAAATTCTTACCAATAAACTCAAAATTTGATATTTCTTCGAAGGATTGGACATTCTTTTGCACAAACGGAGGATTCTGAATCCTGTACTATTGGATGAGCGATAAAGTGTTGTAAATCCTGAAGCATCGAGCGGGAAATAATTATATATTCGTAGCTTTGGAAATTGTACCTTGACCAAGGGGCCTGAGGATTTTTATGAGATGGTCGAAGCCTACCATTTTCCGGGTACGAGAAAGCCATTCATGCGAACCTGAACTTTGGAAAAACTTTAATAACAAGATTGACTTCTACAAACGAATACTCTACCAATAATATAAATTTCTCTGGATCTTGCATCAATATTCGTGATGAATTTCAACTAGTATTACAATCTTTGGAAGTCGCGTGGCAAAATACCAAAATGTTTATGCGGTCGGCACCCCGCTCTACTCATCCCTCGATGACCCAGCCACTTTTTGTACAAGTACAATTCTTTATCTTTGAAGATTTCGAGAAGAATCATAAGACTAGAAACATTGGTAAGAACTTCAGGAACCGCCGAATTAATTCAAAATTCGAATATATATATATATATATATATATATATATATATATATATATATATATATATATATATATATAATCGATTTGAAAAAAAAAAACAATCGCAATTTATTGGAATGACTGGCTCCCTTTTAGCAATTAACGGATTTCGCACTACAATCCTAAGGTTTCAAGCTAAGCGGTATTGTTATTGCGCTCAAGGGGTTAGGCTACGGTGAAAATTGCAAAACATCTTTCGTCACTTGATGCAACTCAAATTGAAGAGGAAGGTCCAACACGTATGGTGCAGGAATCGCGGATCGAAGCTAAACTGATGATTACACCGATAGAACTGCTGGTAAACCTTTAAACGCGTTCTTCTCAAAAATATGTTTTTCGAGACGTTTTTCTCTTTGACGTTTCTTTTTCTTCCCATTAGTTATTAAAAATAACGATGTCATTTGTCCTCGAAAAAACGAAGAAAAAAAATCAAACCTTTTTTTGACGTTTGAAAGACGTTAAGAACAAAAAGCTCGGCCAAGCCCATTTGATCTATTCGAAGAAATGAAAACTCGTTTTTTGTTTGTTTTAGATCAACCAGGTGGCGAAAATCAAGTTCATCGTTGAGGCCCTCACGTTGAAAGGTCCTCCACGAGATTGTTCGTAACTTCTTTAATGATTAATATTTTTGATGAAATTTGGCACGCAACTTTGTGAATGTACATAGAAATAAATGTCCAAAGGATTTTACAACAATCTTCCTTGGAGAGGATTTTTTTCGAATAACCCTGATTTTCGGGTTATCACAGTAGCCTAATCCCTTAAGCTTGTATCTTCGTGGTTGAGTTATTGGAAAATCACGTTGGTAAGGAATGTTACACGGAAATGCATTTAGCGAATTGTGACAATCTCAGCCCATTCTCGTGATTGGTGTTACGATTGAACGTCTTCTATTTTTGCCTAAGCCTCGGAGATACGGAAGCTTCTTAATTAGCACGTGGAAGAGATTCGCGACGAGGCGCACAACTGTTGTTTGCTTGTTGAGCATTTATCGAGGAAAGAGATACTACTACTTTACCTCGGCTTTTAATTCTGCCACCTTATCCTGCAGCTCGCGTACTCTCTCACTGTCATCCAGGTTACTTCTCAGCTCGCCCTCGGCGTGCATTTCCTCGTTCTGCCCAAACAAGAGGAGAACAATTCTTTCATCAAGGTAATTAAAAGCGAAAAATAATGAACTGTAGTATTGAAAGCGAGCTCGTTGGACAGAACGGCGCGTCACGCAACGACGCGCCGTGAGATTTTCGCGATGAGATGCGAATGGCGCTCACCTTGAGTTCGAGGAGTGAGACTTTTTGGGTCAATTCGGCGACTTGCTGGGCGTGCTCAGCGTCCCTAATTCGTGCCATCATCATCTCGTCCTTCATTTTCGACTCGAGATCGGAATACTTGTGCTGTTGCTCGCGTAGCTTGCTCGCCATGTCTTTCTCCCGGACAACGGCGAGCTCGAGCTCCTCCCTTAGGGCTTTCTCGCCTTCGTCCTGTCGGCGCAATTGATTCGTCGTGACCTGCACTTGGGTCTCGAGTTCCATGACTTTGAGCCTGAGCTCTTTGACCTCGCTCTGCGCAACCATCTCGCGCATCCTCGTCGACATGAGATCCTCCTCGAGCTTTTGATTCTCGTGGCCGCGGTTCTCCCAGAAAAGCAATTTTTTCGGTGTCGAGTCCGCCGCCTGAGCCGGCTGATTCGAACGGTGCTCCTGCAGGTGTCGCTGCCACGCTGTACTCAATTCCGTCACTCGTTGTCTCAGATCCTGAAAATTGGCCCTTCGCGTTTACATTTTTTTTTTTTTTTTTTTTTTTTCATTTTCTTTGGCATTTGAATTGACCAAGCTTGGAAAATATATTCGCTCGAAATATGTGAATTTTCCTGTCAGACGCATATCCCGATCGAATGAAAAGGAAAAGGTGCGAAAAGTTGAGAAAGGTGCATAGCCGACCTTCAATGAGAGATTGGCCTCGGCCTCTCGGAGCTTCACAGCTATCAATTCCTCCTGCAAATGGGCGACGGAATTGTCGGGCTTGTACTCCCTGAGCGTCTTCTTGTCCTGCTCGAGCTCCTGTATGCGAGCTCTCAGATCTCTTATGGTCGCGTCGTTCTCGGCCTCGTGCAATCGGACCCGCACCAATTCTTCCTGCAAACACTGGATCATATCTTCCTTCTGAGAGAGCGCCTCCTGCTTCGTAACGATCTCGTCGATCGACGACTGCTTCGAGGACAAGTTCTCCTCGAGCAAAATCGAGAGCGATCTGAGATCTTCGTGGGCTTGCTCCAGTTGATGACTCGTCTCGAGATGTGTGTGACGCAACGCGGTCAGTTCTCGTTGCACGACGAACGCCGTTTCTTCCTCCTCGGCCCTCGAGACTTGACCTCGCACCAATCGGTCGGCCAACTCGGCCGATTCAGCCTCCAGCAATTCCGTACGTTGCCTCAACAAGCGATTTTCCGCCCTGAGTCGACGCAACTCGACCATCTCCTCCTGTTCCTTCAGCTTCAGGACCGTGTAATCCTTCTCCAGCTTCTTCATGCGTTTCGGATTTATCTTCATGCCGTAGGCGAGATTCATCAGTCGCTCGGCATCGGCCTCGGCTCTTCCCGGCAAATCTTTTTGGAAAAACTGCCGAAAAGCGGACAAGATAAATCACACGCGATTCATCAAGATGTAGAGTTAAATATTTAATTTTTTTTCTTCTTATTTTCACATATCGCAAAAGTCGCCAATGAAAGAGGAAATATTCGGGTCGGGCACGTTAGGTTGAATCGCTTGGAATTCACCTTGAGCATTCCCTCCATGTCCAAACTGAGCAAATCCTCCTTGCCCAATTCCAGCATGGCCAGGGCGACTTTGAAGATTATTTCCATGCCCTCGGAGAGGAAGACGTCGAATATGCGACAAGCCGTGGGAAGACTGAGTGCCGTGGTGAAGAGCGTAAGGAACCATGACGAGGCGTACATCGAGGTGTGAAAACTTTGAGCGTTAAAGTGACCGTGAAGCTCGTGATGGGTGTCCGCAACTAAATGTTCAAGCTGATACATGCAAACTCCGAGTTCGGCCATGCTTGGCTTGAACATGTCGCGCAGACGATAATCCTGCATCAGAGCTACCAAAACAGCGAACGCTTCCTCCTCTGGCATTTGCTGCAATGAATTTCAACCACAAAAACGGAGAGAGAAAAAGTCGCTCAAGCTGCCGTGCGGGGGGCGTGTCTATTTTTTCGATCGGTCATACGTTAAGGTGTGTCGGAAAAAAAAGAACTCTTGATGCTTGGGGGAAAAGTATCGGGAGTAGAAAAGAAATGTATGCCAAATTAGTTAGAGCTCAAATTTCGCACGAACACTTTTCTCCCAAAGGTTGAGAGTTCTTTTTTTTTCGTCCCACTCCATTGTACACACTTTGCCGATTATTAGTGGCACAAAAAGAAGTCTCGGTGTATCAAGTGACTGCGTAACGATATCGTTGAATGTCTCGATAGTGCGAAAAAGAAAATCAACGTTA
This sequence comes from Ophion slaviceki, assembly GCA_944452715.1. Classification (NCBI taxonomy): domain Eukaryota; kingdom Metazoa; phylum Arthropoda; class Insecta; order Hymenoptera; family Ichneumonidae; genus Ophion; species Ophion slaviceki. The sequence goes on along the minus strand of OX101793.1, from coordinate 31,173,825 downwards.
GTTACAACGAGGCGTATTGCAACTTATTTCCACTGTCGATTGGTTGGACAACTCGAGGCTGTATTCAAAAATGGATGAGGTACCTGCATGAGTAGCAGTCCAACGATAAAACCTGAGCCCTGGCAATATCCAACTTCGCGATCGTAGAGGCTGTAAGCCTTCATTACGTTGAACAGGCTCTCCTGACCGAGGCCATCTTTTTCCTTAAAAAAGTCGTGCTCTGGATAAGTTCGCGCTATGTCCCGCCTGATTATTCTCTCGCAGGCGGACGTAGCTTTTATATACTCCGCGAATTGTTTCTTCACCGGTGACTGATGAACACCGCACAATAGCTGCCATACTATACCCCTGAAAGGAACAACGATACTTTTAAGGAAATTGAAAACCTTTGATTCTCACCAATGTATTGAGGAGCCACGTGTTCATTCAAGAGTTCATTTACAAAATTCCTGAGCGGAATTTAAAACCGAAACGGAAAAGAAATGAGCTGCGACTGAGTGAAGACGGAGATGCGAAAGAATTTTTTCTTGTGTTTTTTTTTACAAGTCCCTATCGATGTATTCTTCCTTACCCCCTGAATACGAATTCACCAATCATTTTCCCCGAAACCATCAATTTTTATTTGAAAATCGTAAAAAGTACGAAGTAGACGTTTTTTTCGCATTTAGCCGGCCTAATTTTGAGCTTTCGGCAAAACTCGCTGATATTCGTAATCGGTGGAGAATTTCCTAACAGGGAGACCCTCGAAACGGTTCGAAAGTGTTTTTTCTTCTCTACCCTTTTGGCTACTTTTCCGGAATCGTCGAAATTACAACATTTCAAACAGCCGTAGTGTCGGCTCCGTTTGAGTGACGGAGGTCGATTGGGGGGGGGGCTTCGAAAAGGATTTTCATAGACTTGGAAAATAGAGTTAGATTTGCTGGAAAGTCTACTTGAAAAATGGCCGAAAAAGAGGCAAACGATGCATAGAAAAATTGGCAAAAATCAATCGCCCAACTTTTTAATTCTGCCAAAAATCGAAAAATAATCGTAGCACGATAACTCAAACGGCGCAAACGATAACGAAGAGAATGAGCACAGAGTGGAGTTCCAAATCCCAAGAGGAAATAAATTATCGACGATTCAGTGAAGCCACTTGTAAGCCCGAAATGCGAACACAAATGTGGATTTTTAATCTTTTTTTAAATTCTATGTCGATGTATTATTACTCCCGGATACGAATTTACCATTAGATTCGCCCTGAACCCTCGATTTCCATTAAAAAATCGTCAAATGTGAATGAAAACAGGTTTTTAGCGTTTTCCTGGCTTAATTTTTAGATTTCGGCAAAAACTTTTAATTAGACAGATCCATAGAATCGTGTAAAGTCGAAATTTCTCTTTTCGCAGTGTTACTCTATTTTTTAGACTCTCTCTTTGAAAAGGGAAATTCTTTATTCATGATGAATTTATAAAACTACATGGTACTTTTCACCAATTCGCGAATAAACATGTTATGCGAAATTTAAAACATATAAAAAAACAATTGTAAAAACCGTACATTCAGTTATCCCGAAGTGTGGCAAGATCTGGTAATTCCGATGGGGCGTATACTTGCCTAAAATGATGCGGAATCCCTTGTCTGACCAACTCCTTTACAAAGTCTTTTCTCTTCTTCCAATAATTTTCCCAATCGGCGACGACCTCGCCCCAGAGTTTCCATCTAACCTCCTCGTCGTCGGTCGAGACGTGGCGTCGGGGTCCAGCAACATCGCCGCAGCTGTTGCTGTCTCCCGACGCCAGTGACACTTGCGATGTGTCCGATCCCTTTCTGCTGTGATTGCTGTGCAGCGAATTTAACGATTTCGCGTCTAATTCATTCCGCCTAAAAACCGGCAAAAACCAAGAAACATTGCAAAAAACATTGATTGCAAAAAAAACAACAAAAAGGCAAAGAGACTCTGATGCCGTGCTCGGCGGTGGAAAAATTGATGACAAAGCGATATGCGATCAGCCGACTGGTTTAGGAGTGAAATTTGACTCTTCACCTATTGGCTTCTTCCAGTTTTGCTAATAGTGCCAGCTCGTCGGTGGATATCTTCGGAACGCGGGCCGGTCCTCCGCTAGTGTCGGCTAATCGTCTGTGTTGCGGATTTGGCGCACCACTTGTATCGCTATTGGTGGAAAATATCTCCGATGAGGGCAAGCAGAGCACGCTCATCACCTGTGGACCATTATCTCACACGATGCGCCGCTTTTTCTCAACTCCCTGCGCTTTCCGATACCTGAAAGAGACGTTGAGCGACTACAAATGTTTCGAGCGACCAAATACAAATCGCATTAGTAACAGAGTGTCGCAATTTTACGTTTCGCATTTCAAGGTCTGTAGATGACTGCTGTGAAACTTACACAGCATTTTACGCGGGCGTTTCATTTTTTAGGCCAGGCCCGGAAGGGCATTTGCCAAAGGAATCACACGAGAGAGTCCTTTTACAAAGGAAATCACATTTTTCCAATTGTTTTGGGATTCAAAGTCGGCAAAAAAATGGGATTTGCGTACGTAGCTAAATTTCATTTAAACTGATTATTTTGAGCAATCGTCGTGGTCCAAAGTTGCGAGTATATCACGATCGCAATTAAATTTGCTCAATTTTTTTTTCGTTCGGCTGCTGTTTCGTAGTATAGGTATTTTTTTGGAGTATCAATAAAAAAAATGTTTCACCATCGAAGAAAGGTTTTTCCGTCGATGGAAAAACAAAAAAAAAAGGAAAAAAAAGCGTAGGTGGTAGGCCGCTGGCTGCGCCGGGCTAAAAAGAACTTTCAACGAATATTTTTCACCCGTGGAATTTGGAAGTTTCAAATTGCGGCTAATATTCGTAAGTTGGTGGAAAAAAAAAATAGGTTAGCAGTCGTGGGTGTATACGAAAGATTTCACGAAACTCGTTTCGACAACCTTTAACATTCAAATGTACGGTGGGCGTTAATCCGGCCGCGTGACGCGAGAGAAAGAAGAAAAAAAACATCGCACGTACGACGATTTGAAAAAAAGTGATTATTCGTGGATCGAGCGCGAACGTTTCCACGTCGAGACGATTGACAGATGAATTCCGTTAGACACACAGCTGTTTCTCGCGACAAAAATTCGTTACAATTAAAACTCACCCGAATTCCGGCAATAGATTCGCGCTTCGGGCGAGGCAGCGAGATGGCAAATTTTGTTCGTAATGAAAAAAGTGCCTACGGGGTTTGTCGTATGGAAAGTATATTTTGTCTTCAAAGAGACAACGCGCGATTGTGATACACGTCGATAGTATTATGCATGCGCTTGTCAGCAGCAGCAGCAGCAGCAGCAGCTCGAGAGTCCGATGACATCGCCGAGCCTCGGCACACACAAGCGCAGCCACTCGCTCGAGTGGTAGCTCGGAATTCGTCGAGCCTCTCGGGACAGTTCGGCTCTAGTCGATCCGGCGGCACTCGTTGCCGTTGGGCCGTTCGCTCGCCAACTGCGCGCTCTCGGCACTGCTCGGGAATTCGTGTTTGCCGAATGAATTTGACGGAGCGAAAAGAAACATCGTATCTCCTTATCCGATCTTATTACAGGTGCGTGCGCGAGCGAGTCAAATAAATTTAATCGCACGCCTGCGAACCCCCTTTCGTGTTCGGAAGAAATACGCGTTGCGTTTTTTGTTGCTCGTTTCTTTCACGCACGATATGGGTATGTTGAGATCGGGATATACTTGGCTGTATGAAATTGATTGGAGGTGGCTACTTGATTAAACACTCCATTAAATGTAATGAGGTGTGGCCGGCACTGACATCGCGGCGTATCATTCCGGGCAGCGATTTATTTAAAAAAACTTACGTTTCCAGCCAATTTGTAACTTCTCGGAAGTTATAACTGCGTTTTGGTTTCGTTTTTTGAATATACATCGCGATAGCATTAGCAATATACATCGCGATAGTATTAGCACGTATTTAGCTCATATTTTAATTGTAAATTTCGTCAAATGATTTGCTAGACGATGAATTAAAAAAAATCCTTATGTGCGCTTTCTTGTGTTTATTGTAGGTTTATTGTGCGTCGGTAAAGTAGTCGACCGCCTGCGTAAGCGACTCCATCCAATTCTCCCTGACTTTCATTGGACGGACTTGTAATCGGAGTAATTCGAATGCTCGGAACAATCGCAGCTGACCCCGACTGATGAGTATTTTGAGACTACGTATCGCAGGGTCGGTGAAAATTTCCAAGTTTTCGCCTGGACGGATTACCTTTCCGACAAACGAGATACATTCCGTTGATTTTTTTTCCTCGCAAAGTGAAGAATATGATTATCGAAATATATATCAGTTCTTTGGGAAAAATCTTTGAATCTGCGGAAATGTGCGCTCGGAGAGTAAGCGCCGCGTTTGCAAGATCATGTGAAAGCCCGCTCAGTCGGTAACAAACAAGTTGCACACGACGTGTTTTAATCCGTTTTCTTGCGGATCAAGTTGCGAGAACCGCTGAACAAGAGAATTGCTAAAAGGATTTTGTTTTGCGACTCTCAATGGTTTTCGAAATACAATGGAGTTTTCAAAGTTGATTATTTAACTGCGCTCCTGCTTTATATATATCTTTATATCTAGTAGTAGACGTAGTAGACTATGCTCTGGCTATACCTGATCGCCCTCTCCGTCTCGTGCGGAACTTGGTCTTTGTAGCGTAAAGATTTAGGGGGGAAAGCGCGTCGGCGAGACGAAGAACCGCACAAAGCGGAGAGCGCGATAATTACATGGGCACAGTCAGATCACGGCATACTAGCCACAGATATAGCAAGAGGGCAGTATAATAACTCAAAATTCAATCATTCGAAAACTATGCCGAGTAGGAAGAAATCCTTTCAAGGGTTATCTTAGATCGCCGAAATACGTATGTGCGAATTTTCACCGCGATCAGCGGTTTACCCCTTTCGGAACTTGAGTTCTTAAATACACACACGTCCGAGTGTTTACTTTCTCATCGGAGCATTACCCGAAAATCAACACGTTTTTTCAAAAGCCTCAGGATCGCACCTTCAGAGTAGGTATTGAGCCCAAACAGGAATTTCATTGCACATTAAGGCCAAGTAGAAGATGTACCACGTAACATATGAGTGCGAGAGAGATAGCTGACATTTTCGAACAGAGATTTCTCAGAGATAAATCATATTTTGGGCAAACGGAAATCATCAAGCTCTACGTCAGGAAATTCTCCAGAGCTTAACGCTTTGTTTTTCCTAAAAAAATTTAACCATCTATGAGAAAATTGGGTTGGAAAATTTGTGAGGTTATGTTGACCTTGTACATGCGCTTAAGGGTACGCGCTCCCGTTAACCGTTTAGAAAAAATCCATTCTATCGTCAGCGCAACGAGATAAATCGTCTCTCTTTTTCTGCCGTCGCTGCTACCGATCTTGCACACATATTTCTTCAACAGCGCGCCCCAAAGAATTTTTCGTTCGGTCAATTTTCTCTTTCCAAGACAAAACCGATGTGTGGCCGCCGCTCGGTCGGTAAAAATCCGGCATTTTTACGTTTCGGCAGAAGAGCTACCGACTTTGTCCTTGCCTTGGAGCATGCACGATAGCGTGCACGACGTTTCATTGTATCGCGAGTAGCGTAAAGGTAAGGATGCATCGCGTATAAATTTTGCCCGTCCCCTCCCCGGCCAAAAGATTCCAGAGATCGCGGTGAGTGGCTTTTGCTCCGGCGAGGTTACTCCCATGGGTGAATGGACGGGCGATGTGTATGAAACGAGAGTACGAAAGAAGCAAGTGCTCTGTTGCCGGATGATCGGTATGGTCGTGTTCGTTGGGTCTCATCATTTCGATACGAACAAATGCGCATGCGCATAATGATGCGCAACGCGCAACTGCGCAATGAAACGAGTCATGCGCAAAATGAATGACTCGTCTCATTGCGCAGTTGCGCGTTGCGCATCATTATACGCATGCGCACTTGTTCGTATCAAAATGATAAGGCTGGGAATAGACGTCCGATTTTTTCTTTCCGACAATCCGATCCGACTATCGGAAGGCACTCGTGCCATACATTTGAATGAGCATGCAATACACATCCGATCCGATAGTCGGATCCAAGTTCCGACTATCGAATCGGATGTGTATTGCATGCCAACTCAAATGTATGGCACGAGTGCCTTCCGATAGTCGGATCCGACTGTCGGATCGGATTGTCGGAAAGAAAAAATCGCACGTCTATTCCCAGCCTAAGACCCAACGAACACGACCTATGAGAATTGAACGGAGCAACTGCGCAATGAACGAGTCATTCGTTTTGCGCATGATTCGTTTCATTGCGCAGTTGCGCTTTGCGCATCATCATGCGCATGCGCACTTGTTCGTATCAAAATGACGAGACCCAACGAACACGACCAGTTTCATACATACGCATACACGCACATGTTGATTGTGGCAGAAATAATAGGTAGCTCTTGGCACGCGACGAGGATCCCTACGTACATAATCGGGCACAAAGGATCTCCCCGATTCGCCACAAGGGCGGGGATGCAAGTGGTACGGCTGTAAATAAAACATGGCGTTGTTCGGCGGGTGTGGCGCGTGTGAGCATGCGCACGATCATGGCGCATCCTCGGACTTTTATAAATAAGTCAGCCCTTAACAGGGGTGATTTCAATAGAATTTGACGTTCGCCCCGAGAATATTCATCCTCTCCCACCCGAGCAATAATACCAATGAATGCTGCGGGTCATCCCTGATTTCACGCTACCAACCCATTGACGGCGCGTTATGACTTGCGAGGGTCGAGCGGCAGCCGCGAGCCAGACTGGTCGTCGCGAGCGCGCCTGCCCGACTGGAGCCGAGTCCGCACCCGATTGGCGCGCCGACGAGATGCGCCGCGGCTGCTAGCGCGACTTTAGACGAACTGTGCCGAGTATAGCCGAGCGGCGGGCACTAAGTTGCCGGCTAAAAGTAATATTCGCTGAACACACAGGCGCGCGTTATATAGCTCAAGTCCCACAAGCGCTCTCGACGCGTCGCACGACCGATACTACACATACCCGACGCACCCTCGCACCAGAGCTTCACCTCCGGCCCTACTCGAGGATAAACTTCCGGCAGTATACTCTGCGCGCTCTCAGCGTGAACAGCAGCGGATCCGAGCCGCGCCTATCGTCTCAAAGTTCTTCAGTGTGCTTCGAAATCTCGACGAGTCAAGCATTTCTGCCGAATACATAAATTTTATGCGCGCACCCCCTCAATCCGTCGAAGGCCAGAAAAGTGCCGAGTGTTTTTTTCTTTCTTCCTCTCGTTTTGAGTAGGCACCCTCCATCGCGTCAAGTACACAAGTTCAAATTATCAAGAGAGCGCGCACGCGGTTGCTATGACAATGGCTACGGAAACCGAGAATAGCGGTAGCCCAGCTACGGAGAAGGACGCGAAGAACGTCAAGGAGATAAAGGAGGGTCTGAAGGATGAGAGCCAGCAGCAGCAGCAGCAGCAGCAGGACAACAAGCAGGAGGAGGCCACGACCGAGAAGGACGAGGCCAAGAAAAAATCGGCTGACGATACGAACGACGCCGCCATCGGCGCCACCGGAGAAACCGCACCGGCAACAGCCTCGGCTAGTTCGGCGACCCCGGCGAAACCCGTTACCGTACACAAACCGAACTTCGAAAAGGACGTTGTCTATCTCTATCAGTTCTCCCGTACACCCTTGCTACCATCCTTATCACCGTACTGCCTCAAAGTCGAAACATGGCTGAGACTCAACGATGTCAAATACGAGGTGAGTTTGTATCGATGAGCTAAAAAAAATTAAGAAAAAAAAAAACAACAACAATCATCCGAGCGGGCTACGTTCGGATTTTCAAGAGTTCGCTAAGCTGCGCCGCTTTTTTCCGAGCGTTCTTCGGACTGCGCAATAGCAAATCTTTTTGTCGTTTTCGCATGCATGTGAAGGAGTGGGCAAGCCAATCCGGAAAGGGACGCATCCGACGAATTCGAAACCTCGATGTTATACGTGTGTTTGTGCGTGCGTGTGTGTGTGTGTGTGTGTGTGTGTGCGCGCGCGCGCGTGTGTGTTCATATACACAATCGTTATATTTTTCACGGCGGTTAAGATTGCGGATTTGCGAAGGTTGTTTGAGAATTACGTTAATCTTTTCTTCCAACACGAAACATCGCGCCAGTGGTTGTGGGCATTCGAATTTCCTCTGTTCCAAATTTGTGCTTCTCTCGTTGTTTGTTCGGTAAAATAGAAAAAAACCGACAGATGGAGGAGCGAATGTTCTCTTGTGGGTTTTCCAGGCGGACGACGCTTGGGTTTTATTACACTTACCCATCGATGGCGTCCTCGCCCATACGTGCGAGTCATGCGTACGTATAGGTGCCCAATGCAACGCACGAATATGTGTACACATGCACATGTAAACATGAACATTCGGCGGTGGGGTGAGGGGGGGGGGGTCGACCGTAAAGAGCGTCGCGTGTGTTTTTGCATCTCCCTCTCGTGAACAGTCCCCCACCCCCGAATATAGGGGCGGAATATTTCTCGCACACACCGAGATGAGGCCTCGAGGATGACCATGAGTATAGCATGCGTTCGGCGGACTTTTGGACGGAGTTTTATGAAGATGAAACAAACTGCGGAAACATTGCGGTGCTGCGGGGTGAGATTGGGGTCGAGAGAGAGAGAGAAAGAGAGAGAGAGAGAGAGAGAGAGAGAGAGAGAGAGAGAGAGAGAGAGAGAGAGAGAGAGAGAGAGAGAGAGAGAGAGAGAGAGAGAGAGAGAGAGAGAGAGACGAACTAGTGAAAACAACTTTCTCTCTCTCTCTCTCTCTCTCTCTCTCTCTCTCTCTCTCTCTCTCCCTGTATTAAGACGGAATGACACGTCATCGCGGTCGGTATGGTAGAACAATTATAGATACCCAAAAATCTCTGCAACGGCTCTTCAGATCCCGTCGAAACTTTGCCAAACGACGTCAAATAGATAGACGAACAGCTGTCTGCCCCTCAAATTTCCTGAATTTGAGAAAAAAAAAACGTAGATTGGCTTATCATAAGTCAATCTGAGTTTTTTTTTATCAAATTCAGAAAATTTGAGGGGCAGACAGCTGTTCGTCTATATATTGGACGTCGTTTGGCAAAGTTTCGACGGGATCTGAAGAGCCGTTTCAGAGATTTTTGGGTATCTATAATTGTTCTACCATACCGACCGCGATGAGGTGTCATTCCGTCTTAATATATTCGTTGTATTGTCATGATTACTTTTATTATTGCCATTAATGCATTATTATCATTATTACTATTATTATTATTTCCATGGTGATTATTGTTATCATTCACATTATGACGATGATGATTATCATTATTACAATTACATTCTATTATTACTGCTATTATTGTAATTAACATAATCATCATTATTATTAAAATCATTCTTATTTTTCACATTATAATTACAATCTTTATTGCTATATTGTTCCATGGTTTAACCAAAACATAATAAATCTGAGGGGCCATTCATAAAACACGTGACGCAGTGAGGGGGGTGGGGGGGTTAGGCAAATCGTCACACTTTGTCACAGGGGGGTGGGAGAGGGGTCGAGCAAAAGTCACGAGACGCTATAAGCATATTAAATCTGGAAAAGGGTGATACTGAGACGCTGAAAATTTTCTGTACTGCCTACCCAAAGTTCCGACTACGAGGAAGTCGCAACTTCTCTGATATCGATTGAGACTCACCTGAAGCATCCTCGGGAACACATTGCATTCTAGGTGCATTGTGATAAAAGATTATCAAATTATTTATTATTGATGTGACATAACATAAAGAATATATTACCACGGGGATCGTCCATTAATCACGTGAGGTTTTTTAGGCCACTTTTAGAGCCCCCCCTCGCCCATGGAGATATGTGGTGAGGTTCTTGGCTACACCCCCCCCCCCCCCCAACAACACGTCTATTTTTTTAATAAGAAATGTCAGAGAAAAGTGTCAGAGAGTGCGGTATCGTATTATGAAAAACGAAATAATAGTACAGTCGTGTTGTCGCCGAAAAACCCCGTAATCGGAAAAAATTAGAAGAAGGCCAGTTTTTTAACAGATGATTCTGTAGGTGCCGCGGGTGCTAAATCCAAGTTTGCCTAAAAATCGGGGTGTAGAGTTTTTTTTAGGGGATGAAGGGGGATGAGAGTTGATCAATGCCAAACTACAACCCCTACGAGGTCGGTGCCGTGAGACAAAATGTTCCGAAAAATCCGGGCTTTATTTTTGTCCGAAGCGTCAAAGTCAGGCAAACTCATTTTGGAGGTGAAAAAGTGGGCTGAAATTTTGAAAGATCAGTTTTAATTCAATAACTCTTTAGGAAAAATTCGTACAATTTTTGTTCAAATGGAAATCTTGTAGCCCTCGAAAAGACGCGTCGATCGAGTATTTGATCATCCCCCTCCGAAAATATCTTCACCCCTAAAGAAATTGTTGAAATATTAAAAAAAATCGTTTATTGTATAACTAAAAAACAATTGAATTTTCGAGTATGAATGTAGAAAATAATCTTCTTTATATTTTCGTTTCTATGGACCACCCTTGAGTTTTGTTTTTTCCAACGCCTCTCGGGGGTTGAAAATTCAAAATTAAATTCTGGGAAAACTATTGACCGTATGAATTCACCGCCGTGAAACGATGTGTAGCCTGAACCTTCCGCTACATTTTTGTCCACAGCGCCACACTCGTATCTCTTTATTTTCGATTTCTAAAAGTGGGGGAACGTACCAAAAATCAGTATTTTGAGAATAACTGTTCGAGAAATTTGTTTCGAACTCCATTCAAATGAAAAAGTGGTAGCTCTCAAAAATACGCGTCGATTGGGTATAAAATCATCTCTTAACTTCAAAAGTACCTCCCCCCATAACGAATGACGAAAAACTCTGAAAGTTTTGTTTTCGTAATTACTCAAAAACGGTTAATTTTACCGGTGCCGTTTGAATGTACGAAATGTAGGGATTGATATTCTCTACATTTTCGTTCATATAAATAACCCTCGAATTTTGCCATATTTTCATCCGTTAACGAAAATAAAAATATTTTTATCTTTTGCCGGAAAAGTTTTGACTGTATGAACATTTTTTGTCCCACGGCGCCGAGCTCCTAGGATTTTAGTTTGGCATCAATCAACCCCCATCCCCTTTCATCGCCTAAAAAACCCTGCGCCCCAATTTTTAGGCAAACTTGGATTTAGCACCTCCGGAATCTACAAAATCACCTGTCAAAAAACTAGCCTTCTTTTAATTTTTTCTGATTTCAATAAACAGCACGACTGTACTGAGTATATTGTCAGTATATTTAAATAGCATTGTCCGCGCAATAACACAAAAAAATACACGTGATATGTCACAACATCCCCCCCCTACCCCTAGCGTGCTCAATCGTGATGTTATCCAAACCCCCCCCCCCCTATTTGAGCCGTACGTGATTAAGGGGTTAGGCCACTCTAGGGGCCCGCAAAAATAGGCTTTTTGGGGATTTTTTCTTCAGAAAAACTACAAATAAATCGAGATTACAAAAAAGGGTGTTTATCATACATATCAGTGACTGTATACAATAATTTTTTCGAAGCGATTAATTTCAAAATGGCGGCTGTGTAACGTTTATCTCAAAACTGTATTTTTTAAGTTGGCCGGAAACATAACTCAGACAATTTTCAACCGATTCACTTGAAATGTTGAATATATCTTGAAAAATACATTGTTTATGGAAGTACGTAGGATTTTTTTTTATATTGCATAGTTCATTTTTTATTGACAATTATCTGGTGAAATTTTTCACTTTCCAAAAATTTGCCTCAAAAATCGTCAGATAATTTTTAATAACAAATGAACTATGCAATATAAAAAAAAATCCTACGTACTTCCATAACCAATGTATTTTTCAAGATATATTCAATATTTCAAGTGAATCGGTTGAAAATTGTCTGAGTTATGTTTCCGGCCAATTTAAAAAATGCAGTTTTGAGATAAACGCTGCACAGACGCCATTTTGAAATTAATCGCTTCAAAAAAATTATTATATACAGTCACTGATATGTATGATAAACACCCTTTTTGTAATCTCAATTTATTTTGTAGTTTTTCTGAAGAAAAAAAATCCCCAAAAAGCCTATTTTTTCGGCCTCTAGAGTGACATAAGGCCTTAATGGACGACCTCATGTATAAGTTGTACGTTTTTATATATTACATATATATTTCCCTAAAGTAAACAATATAAATTGTTCGTTCTGAAATAGCTTATTAAAATGGCTTTAGTATTTTACTTGCTTCTTTTTGTTGAAAGAAAAACGAGAGCAGAAGGGGGGGCGGGCTCCATGTCACGTAATTTTCAGGAGCGGCAGGGGGGGGGGCACCGGCATCCGTCACGAAACGTCACAGAGGGGGGGGGGGGGGGGGCTCGAATATTGATAAAATTTGCGTCACGTATTTTATGAATGGCCCCTGATCTCTCGGGCCCCCTCTCTTACTTTCAAAGTTTTTCAATTATTTCGTCTCGTTCAAAATGATTTACTTGATTTCTGTATTATTGCATTCACCTTAACGGTTTATACACCTAGCTCGTGGCCGAAAAAATAGGAATTTTCGTGAATTTTTTTCTCGGTGAACGTGTGCAGGTTTTCCATGTTTTTTTTCCAACTTCAGAGTATGGTTTTGAGTATCTTTTACAATGTTTGTATCGAAAATAATTGATACATGTGGTAGATAGACTGGTGCTCGTGCAGAGCGCTCCTTGAAAAACGTCTTTCGCGGGGTGATCACTGTCGCTCGGAAACAAATTATCCGAAATAAAGCAAATCAAATGCATTTAGTTTTTGCATGAAATTATCTAGTGCTTGGACAAAGGATTAGATAAAATATTGATTTTTGAAAAAATGGCGGCAATTCAAAGCGAAAAAACCGATTTTCGGTGAAAAGAACGCTCTATTTTCGTTGATAAAAAATTTCTTCGTTCACTGAGAAAAAGAAATCGTTGAATGTACAAAATGCATTTTGTTGTCTCGAAATTTTGTTGTGTTAACAGTTGCTCAGACATGCTAAATAAGCTACGGTTCACACTACTAAAACTATCAGTTAGATTAACAAAACGTTTGTTATGCCAATCAAAAATCAAGTTGAACGTATTTAAAGATACATTTTGTTAAACCAACTGAATTTTGGTTGGACGAACGATTTTTTTTTCCAGTGTTTGAACACTGCTTTTTGATATGTAAAATAAGTTCGTAAAATTTCGAGTTGATCGGTGCAGTGATTTTTAAGAAACCGTCGTCGCCGATTTGGAAAAATCATTTTGAGAAAAGTCCGTTTAAAGTTCGCCGGTTCACGGGACCGACCTACAAAAGCCCATAACTCCCGCGTTTCGAACGGATCGACTTAAACTTTCAAATAATATTTTTGAAATGTTATATTTTGCTAAACCGCCGAAAAGAAACAAACGATATTTTCAACAATTTCACCCAGCTGTAGGCCCTTAAGGGTGTTGTCTAGGCACAAGCATTCAAACCTTTCGGTTTCTCTCCCTCTTTTTCCGTCTCTCTTCCTCCATCTCTCTTTCTCTTGCTCTTTTTTATTTTCACTTTACGTTGAGGCGCAAAACCGCTTGTGCTTCGAACGAAAAGAAGAAAAAGAAAAAAAAACGTATCCAAAGGAGAGAAACTGCGCAATCACGAATTTTTATCCACTTTTCCACGTAGTATCTCGGTCACAGACACTATTAGGGCTAAGCAGACAATTTCACCCTAATCTTCAAGAGCCCTGCGAACTCGACGTAATTCAATTTTCAAGGGAGGGAAGAAGCCTCGCTGTTGCATCTTCTCAGCTATATTTGCAGGATAAAAAAACACATGGATTATCGAATGAATTAATAAGTACAACAATAACAAAAAGAATACGAAGCGATAATCAACAACAGTAATTACCCAATAATAATAGTCAGATAATAATGACAATAATACTTAGAACAACGGATCAATAATATAACATTTATAACTACAACAACAATAATAATACAATAAAAACATATTACAAGAAGCCGTAACACCCAAAGACGACAATAATGTTTGTCCGTAAATTAAGGAGCTTGGAGGCTTAGCCACAATTGAAGATTAAAAAAAATCTATGTTATTGTCTAGACTATACTGAGACTTGAAGAATTTTCTGAAATTTTTTTCACGCAAACCGAACCTTCGTTAACATTGAGAGAAACAAAAAAAACCACCTTGCCCATCATAAACCATATATACTTAATTCTGAACCGTCATCGAGTCATCGAGTTCGCCCCCGTCGTGGAACTAGTCTTATTTCGCTGCGAAATACCGGAGAAAAACATTTCGTGATATAAATACAAATAGGCATAATTATAAATGAGTCAACATTTCATTCCAAGTTGTATAAAACATTCGCTGACGCACTTTTTTTTTCCAATAATCATCGATAATGGCATACTCTTTCAAGTTGGCAGTAACACAAAAGTTTTTCTAATTTGCGTAATGAAAATCTAAAAATGCATAATTTTGCCGTTTAATTATATATTTTATGAAAAATTAGCATCAACTGAATAAATCTATACCTCGGATGCATTTTTTTGAGGTTCATTGAAAAAATAAAATTGTAAAATTAAACAAACCCAAAGAAAAACCGTCATTTGACTCAATCGGTGGCTTTTCGGGTCGTGAGAAAGACGTCGCGATAGTATTGATACTCGTCGTAATTTCAAACTCGCGTTACGATTCGACTTGGTCGCGCATTTTGAAAGAAACGCTCGAATGGGTTAGTCCGATACGTCTACGAGATTCGAAAATGAAATATGGCATCGGGTGTATCGTGAAAGAAAAAATGATTCGGTACCGCGGGACCGTTTGGTGCTCTGGAACGTGTATCAGTCGACTCAATACAGAAGCGTCGAGGGAGAAACTGGTCCGTACGCGCGCTGTTGGAAATCGGCGCTCGGCTTATCAGGCCAAACCGTGTAGCGTCTCGAGTATCAAGTTTCGAGCTCTTCTCTCGATACGCGCGTTACGTACGATTGTGGTCGCGCAATTCGTGGCTTTCTCTTGATGCGAGGTGCTTCTCATATATATATATATATAACGTCATAAGTACGCCGCTGACTCGACTTTTCTTTGATGATTCACCTCGACTTATTTCTCCAAACGAGATACTGCTCGCGGACACGCTTTTTTTATCTCCCTCAAAGGCTACATATTAATTTCAATAGGATATTTCAAAAGGAAATTTCAATAGAGAAAAAAAACTATTTTTTAACGATTTTTACTTCAGAAAGAAAATTTACATGGCCAACATGAAGGAAACTATGGCAGTTTATGTATATGTATACAATTTGTCTAAAATAATTTCCTCTCATGCGGCTACAATTTCTAGACGAGAGAGAGAGAGAGAGAGAGAGAGAGAGAGAGAGAGAGAGAGAGAGAGAGAGATTTTTTAAGTATCTTAAATTTAAATAGGAATAATAAAAAATAGCAATATTTAATCAATCGTTAGCGACATGGGAAAAACCAGGAAAATTGCGACCGCGTGGGAGAGAATAATTCGGAGATATTATTTTTATATTTAATGTCTGTAGTCTTCGAGGGAGATTTTTCTGAATTACTCATTATTTTTTCAATGTTGGTTGATTTATTTTTACTTTATTCTTTTTCTTTCTTCCTCTGACAATGTTGAAAATTGTGGCCGCATGGAGGCAATTGTTTTAGAAAAAATTATATGTATATAATTTTTCTGAAATTATTTTCTCCAATGTGGCCACAATCTTATTTACTTTTCCCATATGAATTTCATTTTTTAGTTAAAAATATTTCAAAAATATCTATGTTGTTGAAATTTCTTTGATAAATTAAAAATATTTTTAAAAATATCAAATTTTTAAACAATTATTTTCACATGTAAAGTATGTAGTTTTCAAGAGAGACTTTTCTAAATTATTCTCGATTCAATGCGACCGTAATTGTCCACTTTATTTTCCATACGTTGGTAACGATTTTTCAACTACTCCTGTCGACGACCCTAATACTTTTATGTTCTAATGTTTCTTAATCGTTGCAATTTTCTCAAAAGTGTCCGGTAAATACTTAATCATCCTCAAACGATGCCCGAGTTGAGGAAAAAAAAAGAAGAGAACATCCGTCACCGGGTCGTTTGAAATTCGGGCGGCGTGCATTTTTTAAATTTTTCCGCGTTGTTAACGCGAGACGAGTGCGTCGCGTATTAAAGGCTTCGAGGCGCGTCGAGGCTCGAATATCGTCGAGGACCGCCGCGAAGCCCTTGACGTTTTTCTCCCCTAAAAAATCCTTCCCACAACATCGTGAAAATCTTAAATTAATTTCCAATTACATACATTTATCTTAATTCTGACAAATTGTTGTCAAGATTAAATTGATCAATGAGTTTCACGTTCAATTTTTTATTCCTAATTCAACGAATTAATGTCGTATTTAATGAGGTGTCATTTTTCAAAAAACTCAAGCGTGTCCAAGTGAACGAATTCATTTCGAATTACAATACTTGACTCTCGCGAGATAATTCGTGACGTAGAACAATCGAATCTCGCACTGGAGGGGAAAAATAAAGAATGAAAGAAGGCAACGATTCCAAGTGTTCCCGTTTCCAGGCTTTTCATTCTCACGCGCACGAAGCGAGTCTTCGCCTCGAGTGTGATAACCGCTCGAGGGAACCCCGATATGTGTTGATAGAGGAACGCGGTATTTTTCCTCCTTAATTGCGCGCTCCGTTCGTCAATGCGTCGATAGATCAATGTTAGTCACTTACGGGTCAATTCTTCACCCCAACTTGACGCGTCAAAATTAAATTATAAGACAAGTATTTCAAGTATGCGGGAGTTTTTCGGGGGAAAAAACCTATCAACGTACGAGAATTGAAGTAATAAAATAATAATAACATTAACGATGGTTCGACGCAAATGTCAATAAGATTGGAAAAATATGGGGAGAGAAACAAGCTCTCGATTAATACACATAAAACAAACAAACATATCGTTTTTAGAGATGGCGGACGAAAAGAAAAACGTAAGAAATGGAAGTACAAAGACAACGAGTTGGAAATAGTCAAGGAGTACAAATATTTGGGGATGGGGGCTGCCCTCTACGGGAAACAACTTTGAAAGGTACACTCAAATCCGGATGGGAAAAATAGAAAGAGCCATGAAGATCAAAATTGAACACGGAATTCAATACGATTGGAGCATAATCTCGATGGCTCGACACACACTGTGCGAGAAATATAAACACCGGAAAACAAGTGTGCACACTCAGAAAAAAGATTTATTATGTTTCAATAAATTGGCACATTAGAACATAATTTCTTAGAAATTAATAAACGTTTACTCGTATGGAGACAGTTTTTATGTGATTGTAACTACAGAATTTATTCGGCGTCACTAAATATGTCTCTTTACGTGCCGATTTTTCGCATCAATTAAAAGCCATATTTAAAATAGAAAATTTGAATAAATATTTCCTTAAATCAAATAAATACTACTTTCCAATCACGAAAACCTCTTATTTCGCGACTATGATACTAATGCGCGCATGCGCACTTTGCCCTTCAACGCGACGGGCCCGACAGCAGGCCGCTCGTCAGATGTAGCTCACGCATACGCTTACCATGTAGCTTCTTCCTATGCCAATGCTTTTGGCACAAGTGTCAGTGTTGCGTTTCGGAAGTGAGAAACTCGACAGTGAGGAATGATTTGAGTGTAAGTAAGAATATTAAGTGAGAAAAAAACGATCAAGTGAAAAAATAATGACGGACGAAATGACACAATTCCTCGAAGAAAACCAGCTGGGGGATTATGAAGAATCCTATTAGATGTTAAGAAAAACTCTATTTGTCGGACATAAAAGACCTATTTCTTCTAACTTATATATCGTATTAGATGTTAAGAAAAATTCTTAGTAAATCTTAAACATAAAGTTAAATAAAAAATGTTCTTAGCTGTTAATACAATCGTAGTAGGCCGACATACGAATAAGAAAACTTATTCGCCGGGAGACAAAATTCTTTGTCGTTAATAAATCTTTTTTCTGAGTGCAGATGAAAAATTATTGGGAGGACAAGATGATTAGCGGAGAATTAAAAGGAACATGGGCGAGAATGAGATGTGGTAATGTCGGGAAAGACGGGAAAAGAAAAGAGTATGTAGACGCCAAATGGAGATTATTCAAGCGTGCAATTGAACATTTTCGACATATTTGCGAGCGTTAAGGGGGAAAACTGAACCACGAAATAGTCAATAAACTGGAGCAATGGTTGGAAGATGGCGGAGAGTTAGAAATTGACCGGAAAATAGAAGCGCAAATGAAAATGAACAACCGGCAAAGCCACCATGCGATTACAATTTGAGAAACTAACACCTAGGATAGATAAAAAAAAGTACAATAATTTGGGGACACGAGAAGGGCGGGTCATTTGTGTGTAAACACCCTTAAAAAGGTTGTACCAGGACGAAAATAATACTAATATTACAACAGAGTAACACTATAAATATCACTAATAATAACGAGAAGAAGAAGAAAAAGAAGAAGAAGAACAACAACAACAATAATAATAGACGAAAAATCGTTCGTCTCACGAATAAAATGTCACGACTCCAACCGTAGCATCAAATATTGGCGAACATTAATAAAATGCTAATCCATATTGTCCAGTGGGCATTGTGGCCAGCAATTATGGATCTTATATTCCCGTTGGCCAAACTCGAGCTGTAGTACGTGATCAATTTCACCGAACCTATTCGATCGGTATGAAGAACGTCTTCGATCGAACCGATAAACCAGCCATATCGATATAGTTTCTACGCGTGTCGCCTAATACAGTGGCAGCCCCGCGCGCGCGGGGCCTCTCCCTCACATTAATTTCAAATCAAGGCTTCAAAGTACTTTTTTCGTCCCCTTTCGAACAAACCAAACGAATCAACGTGGACGCTGGAAAGATTTTGTAAAAGATTTTAAATAAACAAGAAACGAGCTTTCCGGACTGTTGCGAATGGTGCATCAAATCCCACAAATAATTACACTCAGAAAAAAGATTTATTATGTTCTAACAAATTGGCACATTAGAACATAATTTATAATAAATTAATAAATGTTTACTCGTATGAAGAAAGTTTTTATGTGAATGTAACTAAAGCATTTATTCGGTGTCACTAAATATGTTTTTTTACGTGCCGATTTTTCACATCAATTAAAAGCCATATTTAAAATAGAACATTTGAATAAATATTTCCTCAAATCAAATAAATACAACTTTCTAACCGCGAAAACCTCGTATTTCGCGACTATGGTCGTGTTTGCTGGGTCTCATCATTTTGATACGAACAAGTGCGCATGCGCACAATGATGCGCAACGCGCAACGGCGCAATGAAACGAGTCATTCGTTTTGCGCATGACTCGTTTTATTGCGCAGTTGTGCGTTGCGCATCATTATGCTCATGCGCATTTGGTCGTGTCAAAATGATGAGACCCAACGAACACGACCTATGATACTAATGCGCGCATGCGCACTTTGCCCTTCAACGCGACGGGCCCGACAGCAGGCCGCTCGTCAGATCTAGCTCACGCATACGCTTACCATGTAGCTTCTTCCTCTGCCAATGCTCTTGGCACAAGTGTCAGTGTTGTGATTTGGAAGTGAGGAATGATTTAAGTGTACGTCAGAATGTAAAGTGAGAAAAAAACGTTCAAGTGAGAAAATAATGACGGACGAAATGACACAATTCTTCGAAAAAAGCCAACGGGGGATCATGAAGAATCCTATTAGATTCTAAGAAAAAAAAAACTATTTGTCGGATATAAAAAACCTATTTCTTCTAACGTCTATATCCTATTAGATGTTAAGAAAAATTCTTAGTAAATCTTAAACATAATCTTAAATCAACAAATTTCTTAGCTGTTAATACAATCGTGGTAGGCCGACATACACGAATAAGAAAACTTATTCGCCAGGAGACAAACTTCTTTGTTCTTAGTAAATCTTTTTTCTGAGTGTAGGCCAGATCGCATGTAGGGTGATCGGTAGTGGCCAACGATTGGCCGATGCTCGACGCCGAGCTTGCCAACATTGGTACTCGAGCTTGGCCCGATCATCGTTCGAGCCTCCGATGATAAGGGCGGCCCGATATTCGCAATCAATATTCGCCCTAGAATGGCTTATGAGAATCGGCCGAGCATCGCGTAGGAGTTCATTCGAGAATTGGCCAACAATAAGTCCCCGTCAAGATTGCCATCATTGGCACTCGAACTTGGCCCGATTATCGACCGAGTCTTGGCGGATAATTGTGACCCGATATAGATCACCAAAATTGGTCCTGCACTTCCCAACAAAAAAAAGAATTATTTTTGTACTGTAATTCGTCATTACTTGGTCTTTCGAAACGATTAATTCGAAGAAAATATTTCACCTATATGGGACTCGAACCTTGAACCTACTTACTCATAGCTAAGCACGCTGCCCGTATGCTACCGAATGCTTGTAACATCTGAATCGCAGATATGGAATAATGAGACCATATGGATTCTCATCATTATTTGTATCAAATAACCATATCAATTAGTTAATATCATTGTGATAATTAGAGAGTTTTATCGAATGACATGTTCCAGAATTTTCAAACATAACCTGTGTGTGTGTGTGTGTGTGTGTGTGTGTGTGTGTGTGTGTGTGTGTGTGTGTGTGTGTGTGTGTGTGTGTGTGTGCGTGCGTGTGCGTGTGTGTGTGTGTGTGTGTGTGTGTGTGTGTGTGTGTGTGTGTGTGTGTGTGTGTGTGTGTAATTCCTCTCTCTCCACCCCCACAACCCTTTAGTATGTGTGTTGCAATAAAGACAGACCATGAGTCCATTAGTTTAGGCTTAATTTGAATGAATAAATATATTTAAAATGAATAATTCCAATAATGGAATGCAATAAGAAAAATTTGATTTCACGAAAAATCTAGGTCATTCAAATAAAAAACAAGTAAATAGACGCGTTTAGTTAATATTAATAGAATTTTTCCGTCAGTGTAGGATGGTTCATAAAAATCGGCAGAGTATCGCGTATGAGCTCGTTCGAGAATCGGCCAACAATGAGTGCATTGATTTGGTAGTATATTTATCAAGAGTAATGTCCAATGGACTCGTAAAAAGTATTTATCTCGTCTCTCAATGACTTCGACGCGAAACAATGAATCGTTAATATACGAATTGCGGTTCGATCATGCGTTACTCGGCGGAACATTGGCCTCGTATCGGCGAAGCAACGTTGGCGAGTCTATACTTCACCAAACATCGGCCTCGTATCGACAAGCCAATCATTAGCGAGTCTATATTTCGCCGAACATTGGGCTTGTATCGGTAAAAACATGATTGGCGAGTCTATACTTGGCCAAACATCGGCCTCGGATCGATAAGCCAATGATTAGAGAACCTACATTTGGCCGAACATTGGCCTCGTATCCGCAAACCAATGATTGGCGAGTCTATACTTCGTCAAACATCGGCCTCATATCGATAAATCAATAATAAACGAGTCTATACTTGCCCGAACATTGGCCTCGTATTGGCAAACCAATGATTGGCCAGTCTATACTTCGCCAAACATCGGCCTCGTATTCACAAGCCAATGATTAGCGAGTCTATGTTTGGCCGAACATTGGCCTAGCCGTATCGGCAAACCAATGTTGGCTAGTCAACACTCAGCCGAGCACTGGTGTACAATTGGGTAATCGATTATCGCCCCGCCAACATTGGTCCAAGTATTGGCCGTTACGGTTCGATTGGCGAAACCTACATGGGATCCCGTTCGTGCGGAGATAGCCTCCTTCCGATCCACGAGAGAGAACAAAAAATAAGAAAAAATAACCGCTCGTCTAATGTCAAACGGTGGAACATGAACGCGACTCATTGTCAACTTGGGAATTGCGATCCCGTTATTGCAAACACGTTCGTCAAAAATAAATAAATAGTGTCGCAAATGGCACCCAAGGGAAAAAAGGCGGCGGCGGCGGCTTCCAAATAGCTACTTTTGAAGGGTCGAATGAATAAAAACAGACAAATTTTTCGCTTTTTTGATTAGCGCCTGGTAAAGATGAAAAAAGACAACGATAAGCCTGGAAATAGGATTAAAAACACTTTACACTGACAGAAAAATTCTATTGATATGACAAATAAACGCGTTTATTTGATTTTTTAAATTTTGAATTAACTAGATTTTTTGTAAAATCAAATTTTTCCTATGCATTCCATTATTGGAATTATTTATTTTAAATATATTTATTCATTCAAATCAAAATGTCTTTAATGTCGTCCAGTAACTAAATTTTTATTTAATCCTAATAAATCTGTGATCTGGGTTTATCTGTTCAAAAAACCATTTACTTGCATCCACCAAATGTATCTATTTGCTTTGAATTTTTTTTTAAATTAAATCGCATTGTCGTAGAGTCGATGGTTTGTCTTTATTGCAACACAAATATCAAAGGAGTGTGGGGGTAGAGAGAGGAATTGTGTGTGCGTGTGGGTGTGTGTGTGTGGTAAAACTCTCAATTAAGTGTTTCATTTCATTTTGCATATTATGAAATATTTGATGCATTTAGTACACTTAGATTTACATCGTACTTCGTAAGCAAATAAAGTTTCATTTGCTCATGTTTTTATAATAAGAATAGCCGAAACAAATAAAAAAAATATCTTTGGAACAAATAAGATCGTAGTAGGCCGTGAGACAAGGAAAATACCTAGTTGATTTAAATAGATCAGGGCGGGGTTGAAATTCCGAACTTTGAAAGATCAGAACGCTCATAACTCCGAAAGAATTTTACACGAAAGACCAAAACTCCGAAAATCTGTTTACCGTCAAAATAGTTCGCCTATGGAAGTTTTTGAAGTTAAAAATTTTTCAATAAATAGACGAATTATTTAAAGATCTTTTTATCAAGAAGTGATTGTACGTCAATTTTGAAATTTGTCTAGATAATGCTTAACGTTCTTCATCATTTAAAATTAGGAATTTTAAACCGCCGGAGCATTCAAATTTCGGAATTTCGACCCGGCCTCCATGTCAAGATCATGCCAGTGAAAGTCTACACAGTTGACTGTGTAAATGATGTACTACGTATAACATTCCCTAGACAAATTTCAAAATTGACGCGAAATCACTGATGAATAAAAAAAATTCTTTAAATAATTCGTCGATTTCTTGAAAATGTTAAAACTTTCAAAACTTCCATAGCCGAATTATTTTGATGGTGTTCGGATTTTCCGAGTTTTGCTCTTGCGTGTAAAATTCTTTCGGAGTTTTGATCTTTCGGGGGCGTTCTTTGAGCGTTCTGATCATTCAAAGTTCGGAATTTCAACTCGGCCCCAATAGATCCTATATAAATTATTATTTTTTTGGCAGTATAATTCCCTACGTAATCGGCAAATTATTGGAATTATATGACGTTTAGTCTGTATTGTTGGAATGCAACGGGAAATTGATTCTTTTCAACTACTCAATTTTTTTTATCGGCCGATTTCGGCTGCAACAATCGCTCAAACGTTTCTACGCATACTTAGTAGACATTTGCGGTTTGAATTTGCAAAAAGCTTAGGATTATGATAAAGATTAAATAAAAAATAAAAATATCGAAGTAATGTAGAAGTTTGCCTCGTTGTACTGCAGGGAAAAATAATTCTTTTTAATTGTTCAATTTTTGTTGTTGGCGGCGAAAATCACTCAAACTTTTTAACGCTAATTCAGTAGAGATTTGCGGTGCCAATTTGCAAAAAAAAAAACGGTTGGGATACTCATAAATATAAATAAATGGAAAATGTAGAAAAAATCGTTACATCGTTGAGATGCAACGAAAATTCATTTTTTAAAAAAATATTTCCACTTCCTCACGTTTACCGTTTTACAAAATCTTTTTTGCAGATTTATATTCTAGACCTCTAAATGAGCGTCTTAAAAAACAAATGAGGGATTTTTGTGACGAAGAATTACCAACAGATATTCTAGCAATGGAAAAAAAATAATTTTCGTCGTATTCCAGCGATGCAAGCTTGAACGTTGTGAAATTTTCCAGAGTTATTGAATTTATTCGTTGAACAGCTGTCAGACGCGGATTGAAACTTTCGTTGATTTCTTGACGAAGTGCATGCATTTCGGGCACGGCAAAATGTACATGCCAATTTTTCCTAAAATGTATACAATTAAAGAGTAAATTTATCCATTTTCATGTCATTGAGATTGTCAGTAATGCTCTCGATTTGCCAGACAAGATTCGGAATCTTCCATCAAACCTTGATGGTTCAATATTGAATATATATATCTAAGTTTTTTATCTGCAAATGTTTACAAATGTGTTTAGTTTGCGTTAATCCGTTGTTAGAAATGGTTAATCTTGATGCTAAATAGCCAAAAGCAACCCGAGTGGAAATGATGTTCCGGCAGCCGGATCGCTGATCAGGCAGGTTTGAAGATACGGCCCGGAATACTGTAGAAGCGCCCGCCTGATCTGTGCTGGATATTTAATGGCTCAGTGAATCCAGAGAACGGGTGTAATAAAGACAAACTCATCAGTCCTGAATCAGGTAATCTTGCGAGAACCTTGTTATGGCGCCGAAGTCCGTGCCTGATCGGCGCCGTATGCTGCCAGATCAGTAGTGCCCAGATACCGATGAAAGAAGGCAGCATTAATCAGGCCCACATCAGACGACCCGCAACGCGTCCCTCGCATGGCTCTGTTAAGGTTACCTGTCCAAGGCCTGATCGATTTTCTTTTTCCCATCAGTGGTTCGAGGTTGGCTAATCCAGTAGACATTCGGGGTGCCGATCTGCCATGCACTTCGAAGTGTATGTCTGATTTGCGCCGCATGTCTACCGGATAACCTTATTCGGGGCCATCAAAGTAAGCAACTGAGTTGCTGCGTGCGTAATTTCGGCAAAATTCCAATAAAAATCATATGGTGTCCACACGGATGCCGTCATCATCAAATCAAGGTACAAAGAACGAATAGTAATAAATTTGAAGTTTGCATCGTGGAAGTGCGACGCTTTTTTCTCCCCTTTTCATTCGTTTATATTTATCATCATCAAAAGGTAATCAATCAAATCAATAAAAATACATTTTATTGGCACAACTTGAACTTTTTTTTTTTTACAAAATTATCATCGGAAGCCTTTTTGCAAATTCCGGTCGTAACGCTCTAATGAGAATATGAAAAAACGTGTGAGTTATTTTCACAGCCTAAATAGGCAGAAAAAATCCGGTAAAAAAAGAATTATTGTTGTATTGCAGCGATGCAATCTTTAATCCCACGAATACAATTATTGATATTCTTTGGAATTATTGACATTCTTTAGATTAGAATTAGAATGATAAAAACACTGTAAAAAATGATATGAAATTTACAATACATTTAAGATACAAAGGAATTGAATTTTACGAACTCGGTAGATGAAATTAAATTTACAACACTTGTACCGTAAATTTAAAACAGGAACATGAAATTCTAACGTGGATATAGAATTTAATAGATGCAACATGGAATTTCAAAGACAAGTTTGTAAATTTGTGGGAAATGGATTGTATTGACCCGTGTCTTCAATTGAAAATTACTACAGATGTATAATAAATCAACTATAAAAAACAGAGTATTGAAAATACAAAACAAGTTTGAAATTTATTTACGGCTGCCTGAAAAATATAATACAGCTGGAACTGAATTGGAATTGAAAAGTATCGTGATTGTACCCCTATCTGATATTATTTCTCATCGACGCTGAGTTAAATATAAGACAAATCTTTAGGAATATCGATGATGTACTTCTCGGAATAATACCATCCAGTACATGAATACTGTGATTCGATTCAGAAATTTCCAAGAAGCCACTGAGATTAACAATTGTTTGTCAAAAACAAATCACAGATAAGTTGAATTTAATGTGTTCGTATATTAATATTGAAGAAACATTTTATGATTTTCATAATTGTTGACCCGGACGATATCTCAAAATCACATGAATTTCAAATCCAAACGTGCAGTGGACAGAGATGGGCGCGCGGTCGGTGTGCGGGCTCGGCGGTCACTGAACTTAAGCAGTATTGGGCGCGGCCAATACTTGGAGCGGTGACCGTTTGCCCGTGCACTGGTTTGCGCGTCAACCTCTGAGTGGGAAACAGATTGTCTGAGTTTCTCATGGTAATACAACTGAAACTTAGCCAAATATGACCGCCTGTTTCGGCCCAGGTTTTCCGCAGTTTCCCTGGACCCTCGTGCAAATGCGATACAGTAGTGCATTAGGAAAGAGTGGATGCGGTCAATACTCTGGGGGGGGGGGGGGGCTCTGGAAGGAATGTGAATGATGGAAGGAATAAAGGAGAGAATGGTAAAAGGAGAAGGCCCGTGCCTCTGAGGAATACATATATAAAAAAAAAATACATACGTGCAGTGATTTCACTGCATTTAAATTTTATTATTCAAGTATTCAATATTGATTATGGGATAAAGCTGCGAAAAAATCATATACACAAGTATCACGAAAGCATCATACAGTATATGAATTGAGTGGTCTTAATTTGATCATTTTTACACGAAAACGTATTGCAATTATCAATTTCTGAAATAAACTTAATACTTATGATCAGTAATTTTAATACACACCCGTATATTGATATTAGCAAATGCTTCTTGAATTTAATATACTCTTGTATATTGATATCAGCAAATGGTTCTTGATTTCAATATACTTGGATGTGATTATTTCTTTACACGTGCATTATTTTTCAAACGCACAAGTATATTAATATTACGGAACTACACTTTCATTTTTAAAATAACCTGTTTTTGATTTTCAAAATCGTATCTGAAATTTCATAAGCGGTATCCGCATAAAAACTTCCTACACTTGTATATTAATTTTCATACAGAATTTTTTTACAGTGAATATGCAAAGAAGAAAAAGAAGGTTTACACAAGTGTTGGAATGAGTAAATAGGTAGCGCGCTCGGCTCTAGACTTAGAAGACGTAAGTTCAATTCCGAGGGGAGGTACAAAACTTGAACGAGGCAGGATACATTTTATTCGAATTATCATATAGGCAGGATCACAAATAACGCATAGGGAAATAAAAAATACTACCGGCATTTTTTTATTCGTAGTTTTTGGATTTTATTTTCATTTCAGGCATAGATACGGCAACCGGATCAGAGCCTGAAAAGGTATACGGATCAGTTACGTTACCGGCATCCGCGTCATGGCCGGATTCAAAAAAGCGTTTCACGCCCGGTAAAGCTCTGATCCGGCGGCCTGTACCGTGCCGTGGTACGGAATACGGTATGCCGGATGCAGCTCTAGTTTGCCCCGTAGCAACATTTCTAGTCGGGAAAATGACATCATTCGTAGCGTGAACGTGTGTCTTTCCTATTTAGCCGCACGTAAAATTGCACACGTCAAACTATTGTTTATCTCTGGTGTTTTGTGTTGAAAAAAAAATCCCATTAAATCCGTACAGCCTCGCTATAGTCTGGACATATACTAGCCATATACTAAACACAACATATACATATACCGAAAAAACATATATACTAAAAAAAAGTAATCTCAAAAAAAATACATATACTAGAAAAATGTAATCTTTGATTGTGGCTAACGCTCCAACCTCCTTAAGAGTGAATAAAAATGATGGCGCATCAGTTGCAGCGAAGCTCTCGCACGAAATAATGCTGCACGAGATCCTTATATGTTGGAACACGTATACAAAAGATATTCGTCGCACGAGCGTTTCCTATCCCAGCGTATAGCTACCGGACTACAATATATATGAGGGAAAGTTGATTTTGAAGACATTCGACTTTAGCCGACAACCAACATTGCCTAGATATCAAGGCTTCGAAGTATCATTAGTCCATATACATGGCGATGTGACACATGTACGTATAGACACGTACATACGTACGAGTATAATCCTCCCTCTCATTATTGTCTCGACTCTCGGGTAGCTTGACGCATTCCAACGCGTTGCGTCCGTTCGCGACCCCGCCCTGCGTCTAGGTACAACTCGATCCTCTCTCGTAGCACGCTCGGCCAATTGAATCGACCAATTGAAACACGCATATCCCGGATTAAGATCTCCAGCATTCATCAAGCAACACTCTTCTGCCGCATTCCTCTGGCCAATTAGTCACGTTAGTTTTATTTTTCCTCTACGGGCCTCGAGAAGCCTCGAAGCTCATAGAATCTAGCGCAACTTGTCGTTCGCACCCAAGAAGGCCCAGAGGGCGGCAATCACGTCTTTACAGAAGCGGCAACTTGTTTGTTTGCCTTTTTTTTTAAACAAAATTTTGTTTTTTTGCCATGCATCCGGGAAAGTTGTCCTTGTCGAGGCGGGTCTCTCGCGCTCTGTAGGCTGACCAATTATATCGATGTCTCTTGTACGAGAGTATGCGATCGTCGTTTTTAAGGTGTCGGGCGGCACCTGTCGGCTTTCCAACTTATCCTATGGAGAATAAATGTTGGACGATCTCGTCCATATAATTTTCGTGTTTTTTTTCTTCTTTCATCGCAAATTCTATACCGTGGCTTGCGTGTGTACAAACTTGCAAGTTGAACGTCCACTCGATATGTCTACAAGTGGACCGAGAAAGAAAGTGTCACCACCCCCTCCCCGAGGGAGCTGTGCAAACATTATTTTCGTAAGTCGTGGGAATTGGGTCGTGAGGCTTGCCCGAATTCAATTCCCCGATGTATACGGATCCACGTGATCAGAGACTAATGGAGATTGATTTCTCAGCCTCACACACGCGGCTCTAACCCTCGCCAGTTTCGGGCAAACATATCACGGAGCATTGAAAAGCACCCTCCCTGAACACGTCGCGGTGTCGCTTCAGCGTCGATCAGTAGCCCCGGATTATTCCCCGAAATTAGATCATCCACGATCTCGCTGCTGAGATTATTCTTCCCAAATTCTCGGCAAAATTCTGTAGGAAATGAGCTGCGTCGTTTCCTTCCTTATCGGCCAAATTCCGCCAAATCGGCCAAATTCCTGCCCAGGTAGGAATTGACGATGAAAAAAGGGCTCGCCAAGCTCTGAAACAAGGCTCACATTTTTTAATTCAGGCTGAGCACCAGCCTGATTTCAGGCCTAGCTGAACCTCTGAATGATAACGCGGTTTCAGGCTCTTGCACACAGGCTTGACCAAAGGCTGGTAGAAAAGCCTGTACTAAGCCTGAAACGACGAAACAACAAGGCTCAAAACGAGCCTCAATGAAGCCTTCACGAGCATTTATGACCAGGCTTTTCCCAAACTCTGCCCGAGGCTATATGAGGCCTGTTTTTCGTTTTCTATATTCTACATTGGGGTAAATTTAATAAATCTGTAAAGAATTCATTTGATTTATTATATATATTTATTATTTGTTACAAAATATATATAAAAAATATTTTAAAAAACAATACTTTATTTTATTGCGTACTTTTTTTTTCGTCTACACTTTTTTGTGTACCTCATAAATATCGATAAGAGAATATGTTTAAATGTTCTGAGCTGCCTCCTTCGCTTTCGTTTTTCGTGCCTTCGCACCCGACAAATTTATTGCTAAATTCTTTTTTCATAAAAGTACAGAAAAAATATTATTTTAAACTTATTTTATTTTATCACAACCTGAAACAAGCCTGCATCCAGCCTTGATTTTTCAGCCTCAAAATTCACCGGCTGAATAAAGCTTGAAATAACCCTGACTTTAGGCTAAGCAGCTAGTCTTGGTTCCAGGCTGCTCCAAACGATGCAATGAAACCTGGGCCAGGTCTGTCTCACTCAGGCTCGGTGAAACAAGGCTCGCACAAGCTTGTTTCCATCGTCAGCCTTTTAATTTCCTACCTGGGTGGTGAAAGAGACGACCAAGAAAAGCAAGGACTTGTCGGTAATAGGTGCGACGAGACCCTTTTGCCTTCAAAGTTTGTCGGTTCTGCATTCTGGACAAAACGCCGAGAGGGATCAATTGATCGATGGATAGATGGATGGACAGATAGATACATAGATGTTTTATTTGTGAAAACGTCTGGCACGCAAACCGCGCAAAATATATCAATTTTTAATGAAAGGGACGTCGATACAAAATTTAAAAAAATCGCTACAAAAGTTATGCAGAGAACGGAAAAAACCACACACACACACACATATACATATGTGTGTGTGTGCGTGCGTGTGTGTAGAGCGAGAGAGAGGAGGGAGGAGAGACCCCATGCGGTGGTTGTCGGCAGCTCGAAGCCGGCCGGCGGGATATTAAACAGCGCGGCGGGGCAGCCTTCACGATCAATACTACTAGCTGGCCGAGGAGTACACGATAAAGCGGGGCTCACACTACGAGCAGCGATATAGCGCCCTGGAAGAACCAAAAGAAAAGTGGCGGGGGGGGGGGATCCGTTGCTAAGCAACGGAAGCTGCCTTCCGTGGGTTCATCGGCCTGTCATCCCCCGCCCTGCCCCGCTTCTTGCGCGCCGCGCCCCGCGGAGCTCCCTTACCGCTGCCGCCGCCGCCGCCACACCTCTTCGGCGCCCCATCCGGACCGTTTTCCCTTGGTTGTTCCACCGCACCCTCCTTCGGGGAGAGCACCATCCTGCCGGGCTCGTTGTATTTCCCTCGTCTCGCAACTACGTTGAAACGTACGCACGCATACAGCGTCCAACGGGACACACGTGTGCAGACTGAACGTGTATAGGCGCGCCCACTCGCAATCCCCGACTCATACTCGCACATTCACGAGAGAGAGAGAGAGAGACCGTCTTTACTCATTCAAAACGCTCATTGTTCGCCGCGCGCGTTCGCCTACAATCCGCGTTCCCGATTCGTTTAAATGAAAAGCCAGCGATTACAGAGCCCCTGTTCTGGAGAACGCGAGACTTCGGGGAGCGATGCACGGAGACGAAGGAAAGTTTTTTTTAAGGTCTTTCGGGAGATAACAGCGGCGGTTTTTTGTTGGAATTTATCGGAATTGCAAAAATCAAGCAGGTGAGTTTGAGGTAGCACAGAAGAGAGTTTCACAATCGAGACGTTGAAGTTTCCATCGTTGGAATGCAACGAAAATTAATTCTTTTTAATTACTCAACTTTTTTCAGCTGATTTAGACTGTGAAAATTTCCGCAACGTTTCTGCGTATTCTTATTAGATATTTACGCCCTCAATTTGAAAATGCGCTTTGGATATGATACGAACACATATTGGGAGTATAAATAAGTCTCCGCGGTTTGACAAGAGATGGCCCCACCAAGAGGTTATGGTTGAAAATGTAAAACGAAATTGTAAAACGTCGTATCGTAAGGTTGGACATCTGGCAAAACCATAACCTTGAAATATTAGCGATTGTTCTATCAGCGCCACATAATGTTTTTTCGTGCGAAAATTTCGAGTTTAGAGCCGACTATGCGCCAATTGCGGCAACTTTTGATTGACTTGGTTAATTTGAAGAAATCTGCAGCTGAGGCGCATCGATTGCTTGTAGAAGCATATGGTGAGGCTGCTTTGAGTGAGAGAAGTTGTCCCGAGTGCTTTCAAAAGTTTAAGGATGTATGGCAACTAAGTTATTTACTACTGTTCGAATTGAAACTCACTGATATTGTAAAGGAAAATATCGAGAACTTTTTGAGATTAAAAAAACAACATTTGCCCACGTGAATGCTGAGATAAACGAATTCAAAGTTGGGTCATTTAACACGGGGAACATAGGACTGTACGTCCAAAATTCCCTTTACATTGGCAAAAAAGGTATTTCCGGAGTACTCTTTTGTAAAAAAAACTTTTGTGCGGTATCGCTGTAATATGCATGATACGTTAAAAAAAAAATCGACATGTGCCCATATATTTTGCGAGATATTGCGAGGTAAATGGGACCGTTTTCGTATTTCTTTAGCTCGTATGTCGTAACCACGACAACGTCAGGGAAAACGTACATCAAATCAGCAACTAAATTTGCAGTTAAAAATTGAAAATTCTTCTTTCTGTACCGCATGTTTTACTTTGAGCTGTGGTAAATCTCCTTTTTAGCTTCAATGAATACTACAATTATTTTATTTAGTCTTTAAATGCGATTTTTGCAAATTGCATAATCAGTTCTGTAACGACTCTGCAGTAGCTGCCATACATCCTTAAGAACGTGAGTTTGACGTCGAAGACAAAGAACGTAGCGGATGGCCGAAAGTGTACGAAGACGCGGAATTGGAAGCGTTGTTGGAGGGAGATTCGTGCGAAACGCAAGAAAAACACTTGCACCCACATTAGGAGTGACTCAACAAGCAATTTTACATCGTTTAAAATCGTTGGGAATTATTTAAAAGCAAGGAAATCGAGTTCCGTATGAAGTGAAGCCGACAAACGTTGAAGGCCGATTTTTCACATGTGAAATGCTGCGCTTGCGAGGCATCGGTCAAAACCTACTTGGAAACACTCAATTCGGAAGTTTTACCCCACCCACCGTATTCACCAGACATTGCTCCCTCTGATTATCATTTATGTCGATCGATGACGCACGGCCTGTCCGAGCAGCACTTGACATCATATAAAGATACCAAAAATTGGGCCGATTTGTGGATAGCCTCAAAAGATGAAGCGTTCTTCCGACGCGGTATCCATATGCTACCAGAAAGATGGGAAAAAGTAGTGGCTAGTGATGGACAATACTTCGTATAAAACATTGAGCACCGTTTTTTCACAATAAATGCCCAATTTTTCATAGAAAACGGCCGAGACTTATTTGTACTTCCAATGTACGAGGGTGGGGTGAAAAGTTTCCGGCCTGACCAAGGGATGGTGCCACTAGGTCTAGTTTTGGAGCGGCGTCCTACAGTACCATTCCTACCGAGCTTGTATGTACAGTTTCAGCCCAATCGCTACGTTAGTTTGCGTTTGAGAGCACATTGCGCGAGACGCTTCCGTTGTTTTCGTAAAAATGGAAAAATTGGAAAAACGTGCTGTCATCAAATACATCCATTTGAAAGGTTTTACACCAAAACAAATAAAAGAAGAGATGGATTCAGCACTAGGAGACTCCTCCCCATCATATTCAACTATTAATCAGTGGGTTTCTGAATTTAAAATTGGTCGTGTGAGCACCTTTGACGAGCTTCGCTCAGGACGGCCCGTTGAAGTCACAACTTCAGAGATGATTGAAAAAATCCATAAAATAGTGTTGGAAGACCGCAGGTTGAAAGTGCATGAGATAGCTGAGACCTGTAGGATGTCAGCTGAACGTGTGCGAAATATTTTGCACAACCATTTGAACATGGAAAAGCTGTGTGCAAGGTCGGTGCCGCGTTTGCTAACGCTCGACCAATCGAGCGTTTGCCAACGCTCGACGCTACCGACAATTTGGCGCTGTATAGACGTAATCCAAACGAATTTTTGCGTCGATTCATAACTGTTGATGAGACATGAGTCCACCACTACACTCCTGAAAGTAAAGAACAGTCAAAACAGTGGGTTGGAAAAGGGGAACCAACCCCAAAGAAGGCAAAAACAATTTTATCGGCAAACAAGGTTAGGGCTACAGTTTTTTGGGATGCGAGAGTTATGAGAAATGTATCAGTGTTGATGGAGATTATGTTGAAAAATAAAGCAAAAAAAAATTTTTAAATATCGTTTGTCTTGGTCAGGCCGGAAACTTTTCACCCCACCCTCGTATATATACAGGGTGTATCTTAACTACTAGTTTTCCGTTCGTGAGCATATAGAGTGTCTCTTTCCAAGCAAAACGCTTTTTTTTCAAATGTCGTGCGACAAAAATTGGCCGAGATATTTATGAGTAAAGTCCGCCGGGGGGGGGGGGGGGGGACGATGGCACAGTAGTTTCGGCGTCTGAGCGGAAGTGGACGCGGGTTTGAATCCACGTTCGGGCAAGTGGATTCAAATCCATTGATTTTTCGTTAAGTTCAAATTGAAATTGAAAGTTCAAACTTTCAGTTTCGAATGTTGAAATTTGAATTTTGAACCTTATTCGGTCGCCCAAATAAAGTATTAAATAATAAATAAAAAGTGTTAGACCATACTGTCCATTGTTTACTCGCAAGATCTAAAGATCTAAAGATTTTTCGAGTAAACAATGCATAACATTGTTTAACATTTTTTGTTTATTATTAAATACCTTATTTGAGCGACCGGATAACGTTAAAAACTCAAATTTCAAAATTGAAAGTTCAAACCCACTTGCCCGTATGTGGATTCGAACCTGCGCCCCCACTCGCTTGGACGCCGAAACTACTGTGCCATTGTTTACTCACTGTTGGACTTTACTCGTAAATATCTCGTCCAATTGCTGTTGTACAACATTTTGAAAAAAAAAAGGCGTTTTGCTTGGAAAGAGACACCCTATATGCTCACGAATATATAAATTTATATATATATATATATAAATTTATATATATATATATATATATATACGTACGTGCGCACACGCGTATGCGTGTGTGTGCACTTGCACACATGTTTTCGGAATTTTTTCTACGCACACATTCTCAGGCGCACGCAATTACAACGCATTCCCCTATCCCTCCCCTCTACGCTGTCTTTCCGCTGTAGCGCGCACCTGATTGGCTATTTATTTTAATTCATAATTACTTATCGATGCGCCTGTTCAAAAAATGATTGAGGACTTTTCGTCTCAGAATTTTTTTTCTTACCAGATGCTAGAAGGTGTACGTTACTTCTGGGACACCCTATATATATATATATATATCGTTGCATTCCAAAGATGCAAGGGCGTAACATCTCTTGGTTTCATGCGTTGGAATCTGTGAAATATTGAGACACGAGCAGTTTTCGCTCACATGGCTGAGTTGACTGAGGCACAGTGACTGAGAAAGGAGTTTTCAAACGCTAACATAATCTGTAAACTGTCTTGATGGAAGGGCACGACTGTAACCGGCCAAATAAAGGTTGTTTTTCCGCGAATTTTTCGCGTCTACAGAACCCAGATAGACGGATGCACCTCATATTGGCATCATATATGTACATCATCACTGCGGCATAGAAAGTCTCAGCTGTGTATCCCTTATGAGTGCTCCCGTTGAAGTCATATTTGCATGACATGATGATTCACAATAATACATCCAAATGAAGCAAAGTTGGTCTCACGCGAATATGCATGCAGTGAATTTATCACACTAGCAAATTCGGCTCACGAGTATCTAACAATAAGTGAGTGCATATGGGGCTCATATGGGTGTCACGGCGTGAAGAAATTGTAGTGCTCATACGGAGCTCATATTAGCGGCATGGCGTGACGTAACGATGCTGTGCTCATACGGAGCTCATATTACCGGCATGGCGTGAGGTAACTATGCTGTGCTCATATGGAGCTCATACGAGTGTCATAGCGTGAAAAATGAAAAAAAAATCCAAAAATGTTGATTAAAAAAATCTGGTAGGATTTTTATATCCATATGCTTTATTTATGTTCCTGCCTATATGACAAATGGATTAAAACGTATCCTGCCTAGTTAAAATGTTTACCTACCTACGGTTTGAACCTACGTCTTCTAATTCGAGAGCTGAGCGCGCTACCTACCTAGCCATTCTAACACTTGTGCAAACATTCTTTGTGTCTGCCTATTTGTATCATTCTGGATTTGTATGCATATCGCCGTCATATTGCGCTCATCGAATGTATCACTCAGAAATATGCATATCGCCGTCATAGGATGTATTACTGAGAAACACACATATCGCCGTCATATTGCGCTCATGGGATGTATCACTGAGAAATATGCATATCGCCGTCATATTGCGCCCATCGAATGTATCACTGAAAACATGCATATTCCCAGGTAGGAATTGACGATGAAAAAAGGGCTCGCCAAGCTCTGAAACAAGGCTCATATTTTTTAATTCAGGCTGAGCACCAGCCTGATTTCAGGCCTAGCTGAACCTCTGAATGATAACGCGGTTTCAGGCTCTTGCACACAGGCTTGACCAAAGGCTGGTAGAAAAGCCTGTACTAAGCCTGAAACGACGAAACAACAAGGCTCAAAATGAGCCTTAATGAAGCCTTCACGAGCATTTATGACCAGGCTTTTCCCAAACTCTTCCCAAGGCTATATGAGGCCTGTTTTTAGTTTTCTACATTCTACATTGGGGTAAATTTAATAAATTTGTAAAGAATTCATTTGATTTGTTATATATATTTATTATTTGTTATATTATTTGTTACAAAATAAATATAAAAAATATTTTAAAAAACAATACTTTATTTTATTGCGTACTTTTATTTTCGTATATACTTTTTTGTGTACCTCATAAATATCGATAAGAGAATATGTTTAAATGTTCTGAGCTGCCTCCTTCGCTTTTGTTTTTCGTGCCTCCGCACCCGACAAATTTATTGCTAAATTTTTTTTCATAAAAGTACAGAAAAAATATTATTTTAAACTTATTTTATTTTATCACAACCTGAAACAAGTCTGCATCCAGCCTTGATTTTTCAGCCTCAAAATTCACCGGCTGAATAAAGCTTGAAATAACCCTGAGTTTAGGCTAAGCAGCCAGTCTTGGTTCCAGGCTGCTCCAAACGATGCAATGAAATCTGGGCCAGGTCTGTCTCACTCAGGCTCGGTGAAACAAGGCTCGCACAAGCTTGTTTCCATCGTCAGCCTTTTAATTTCCTACCTGGGTTGTCGTCATGGAATGTATTACTGAGAAACATGCATACCGCCATCATATTGTGCTCGTGGGATGTATCACTGACAAAATATACATATCACCGTCATATTGCGCTCAACGAATGTATCACTTAAAAACATGCATATCGCCGTCATGGGATGTATCACTGAGAAACACGCATATCGCCGTCATGTTGCGCCCGTCGAATGTATCACCGACAAACATGCATATCGCAGTCATATTGCTCGCATGGCATGTCTACTACCAGTGCTAACCCAGTGAATTCATCAACACAAGTCATTGGATGACTTCCATATGACGTTAAATGTGCAGATATTAATTGTGGACACTTGAGCACAGCGATATGAGTTCAACGTGCTCTAGACGTACGATGCATTTGTAAACGACACAATGAGATCAAAATGATTTGTTCATTCACGATACTAAATGAGTTCACGGCTTTGCATCATGACATGTAGTCAATATGCTGTAACATTTGCTTCATCAATTGTATGCACGGCGTGACGATCATGACTGTCTACCTGGGTAAACATACGTTGAAACTAATTCGTGTGAATTTTTATTTAAAAAAAAAAAATGAAATTTAACAACGTTATTGATGTACAATCAAGCCGCTCTAGAAAAATGTGGTCCAACGGGTGGATCGACTGAGCTTGACAATGGTCTGAAAAAAATAAAATAAGAACGTTTTATAATCTATATTGATGTAGTTCTCGTTGTATGTAGCCGTTTTCGAAGAAAAAAAACACAAATGGCGGGGGTTTTAAAAAAGTGCAATTTTAGTGTAATTTTTCTTATATTCGGGGCTCAAAAGACTAAACAAAAAAAAACGTTTGCGTACAACTATAGCTACTGCGGTTACGGAAAGTTTGGTTTTAAACTATTGAAAATCGGACATAATTATAGCTAAAGTTATTATTCCAGCCAGGTCGGGAAAAGTCGATTCCAGAAAAATGCCATTGTAAATGTTAGTATTCGTAAACCGGTGCGCTTCCCGCTCTCACTAAATCGTCCGTAACTTGGTCAATTTTCAATATTGTTAAATAACGTTTTTTCCACATATTCTTGAATATATACATATAAGCACTTTGAGAAAAAGCAACAAAAAAAATCGATTTTTTAAACTCGTCACAGGGATGTGCCGCCTTAAACGTAAGGGACCGTGCATAAATTCTCGCACAAACTTCCTGGATTTCATTGCGTTTTCGAGCTGTCGTTGTCACATTGACGAATGAGAGTAGCTAACGCGAATCAGTGGTCCCCAAATGCATGGGGTTAGTCATCCTGGTTCGGAGTGAATCAAGATGCCCGCAGACCAATTGCTGCCGCTGACTACGGAATTCTCATTGAGCCACTTCGGGTAACCGCTAGTTTTTCCTCCGATATAATTTTAATCCTCGAAATGTCCAGAACGCCCCCCTTCCGACTGTTGTTCCTACACTCGTCCAATTGCGTGATACGAATAGAGCAGCGAGTGCGTGAACGGGGCGGGAGGAGGGGGACGTGACGGTTTTTCCACAAGATACAACGCTAAATCCATCGACTTTGTTTTGGGTTTGATCGTTTGATCGTTGTGAGTGCATCATGGGCAGCATAGAAAAAAGATCGTGCAGCGATATCGGATACGCGCTGATGCTGCCATTAGTAGCAAGCGATAGTGCCTTTTTTGGATGTTGAGTAGCACCAACTTCTTCGTCACGCTTCATCAGCGCCGAATCCATACAAAAGAGGGTCAGTCGAGGCTGCTAGTGTCAATTTTGGATCATGGTTCTCAAGCGGTGTCATTATTGACCGCGGCACGAACGACCATCTGTCAAAATTCCGCACACGTGCTAGCCAAACGGAGCTTTCGCGGCTCTCCATCTTGCACACCGAGAGATAGGATGGTACAAGCACATTCATTATGTCCGTCTACGCGCTTAACCGTTCTCATTCCGCGTCTTTCCTCGCCTCCTCCTCCTCCTCCTCCTCCTCCTTCGCCTCCTCATCTTTCTACTCCTACACAGCTAATGCTGTCTAAGTAGCACGTATTCTCAACTTGATAACTCGATGTGTAACGGTACAATGCTACTTCGCTGTGTTCGCCTGCATCGTCATCTCGTGTCACTAAATTGGCAGTGAATTGAGCTATGCGAGTTCATTAACCCCCACGGTCGACGCGGCGGCTCAACGAGGTGGCGGCAACTTCATTGATGCCGCAAATAAAAGAAAATCTCTCGCATCTGGCCTGTCGATCGGTCTTTGTTCCTGCAGAACACGCGATGGTCGATGGACATTTCAATGGATTTCCATCGGGAAAGCGCCAAGAACATCTCACGGGATTCTTTATATATACCCGAGTAGAAATATTGCTCCAGCTACAATAAGCACCTGATCAGGCATCCTGACTTCTTTTTCCAGCCTTGATCAGAATTTTTTATCAAGCCCTGATCATTTTTGAAACACAATCCCTGACTTCCGTCTGATCAGGGTAAAAAATCAAGGCCTGATCAGGGTAAACTATCAAGGCCTGATCAGGGTAAAAAATCAAGGCCTGGTCAGTGTAAAAGATCAAGGCCTGATCAGCGTAAAAAATTAAGGCCTGATAAGGGCTTAATTTTTCACGGCTTGATAAAAATGAAAAATCATATGATTTTTCACGGCTCAGGATGACCGATTTTTTCCTGAAATAAAAAATACAACGCATACACAAAAGAGAAAAAGGTACCACTTTATAAATAACGCTGATCGTTTATTTTTTAATCTTAATATAAAATTTATCACATATATTTTTCACATATATCTATATGGAAAACAAACATCATTTTTCTTGTATTTGTAATAGAACAAAAACTCGAAATAAACTAAGATATATCACTGTATTATATTCCACTTATCATCCCGAAATAAACTAATATATTTTTCAAACAAAAACTTAAGAAACTTCGTGAATAAAGTAAACAGAGCTCAACGTTTTTATGACCAGACGTTTCTAGGAAACGTTATATTGGGCGTTCTGTTCGTTTTTTTACGCGACGCTCGAAACTTGTCCCAGTCTTTTGCTGAATTAATCAGGCCTTGATACCGCTCCAACAGCTTGTCCAATTTGCTTCGAAAGAACTTCTATTCCGTGTTCCCTATATTTCGAAATGACAGCCACTGAAAAATACGAAAATGTTCATCCCACTTAGAATTCAATGTCTACATATATATCTATATAAGGTATGCACATTATTTTATTAGGGTGGCACAAAATTGAGCTCTATTTTTTTTTCCTTTTTCTCACCATCCAATTATCTACTTTAAAGAAGAAAAAAAATTGTTGCAAAAGCTGCGAGCGGTCATTTTTTAACGAAAATTAGAATCGAAGCAGGAGAGCCCGTACAGCGAAGACCAACCAAATAATGGTGAGTTGACAGCGTAGTGCAGTTCAGTGAATGTAATGTCCATCCGAAGTGCATTTCTTATGGGCTAACTTGCACCGATGGACTTACTTTCACTTAACTGAACTACGCAGTCAACTTGTCATTGTTCGGTTAGCCTACGCTGTCCGGGGCCGTACAGCGAAGGCCAACCAAATAATGGTAAGTTGACAGCGTAGTCAGTTCAGTGAATGTAATGTCCATCCGAAGTGCATTTCTTATGGGCTAACTTGCACCGATAGAATTACTTTCACTTAACTGAACTATGCAGTCAACTTATCATTATTCGGTTAGCCTACACTGTCCGGGCCCGTAGCGAAGACTAACCAAATAATGGTAAGTTAACAGCGTAGTGCGGTTCAGTGAATGTAATGTCCATCCGAAGTGCATTTCTAATGGGCTAACTTGCACCGATGGACTTACTTTCACTTAACTGAACTACGCAGTCAACTTGTCATTGTTCGGTTAGCCTACGCTGTCCGGGGCCGTACAGCGAAGGCCAACCAAATAATGGTAAGTTGACAGCGTAGTCAGTTCAGTGAATGTAATGTCCATCTGAAGTGCATTTCTTATGGGCTAACTTGCACCGATAGAATTACTTTCACTTGACTGAACTGCGCAGTTAACTTATTATTATTCGGTTAGCCTGCGCTGTCCGGGCTAATCAGCACCGATGGCAAAACATTTACCAGATTGAACTACGCTGTCAGCTTACCATTATTTGGTTGGCCTACGCTGTCTCTTCTTCTCCTCTGACAAAGGAGACGGACCAAGTAAAGAAACATAAAAGCGATACACAAAACAAATATAAATCTACTTACATAGTGGTAGCGCCAACACATGCCAATCCTCAGGAATTTCGAGTTGTTCCTCGCTGAGAGGATCTGTTCCGGATCTGTCAAATGTATCATAATAAATATTTCAACCAACGCATATATAATTTGGCGTATGGTTAATTTACAGTCAGATTTAATTCAATTTACATTTATAGATTCAAGAATTGTAAGTCTTTGAAAAAAATTAATTGTTATACTAACCTGCTGCTGTATTATTTCTTCGTTTTTTCCCTTATTTAGAGCCCGCTATTCACGCAGACACAGTCGTTGCGCAATCTTCTTCCGATTGTGTTTGTCCATCTTATTCACAACGTACACGTTATATGTAAAAATGTATAAAGTGATTAATAATATGTCTCGTGCTTCTCTCGTATCTGTGTATCATTTGACAAGATGAGGTTAGGCACGTTTTTAGCGCCAAACTGTAGAAGTCCAGTTACATGATGATTGCTTGAAATTAGCTGGATCAGGCGAATTGAAGTAACCCGTAAGTCCAGTTGCTTGACATCGCCTGAAGCTAGCCGGGTCAGGCGAATTGAAGTAAGCCGTAAGTCCGGTTGCTCGACCACCGCCTGACCCCAGCTTGATCAGGCAAATTAAGGCAAACTTAAGTAAGGCCTTCGTACTACAAGCCGATCAGGCGCAGATCAAATATCAGGCCAGCCTGACAATATTTCTACTCGGGTATATATATATATATATATATATATATATATATATATATATTTGTTTTTTTTTTCACATTTACTTAGTTATTGGTACAAGTTCCATTCGTCTATAAGATTAAGGATGTATGGCAACTACTGCAGAGTCGTTACAGAACTGATTATGCAATTTGCAAAAATCGCATTTAAAGACTAAATAAAATAATTGTAGTATTCATTGAAGCTAAAAAGGAGATTTACCACAGCTCAAAGTAAAACATGCGGTACAGAAAGAAGAATTTTCAATTTTTAACTGCAAATTTAGTTGCTGATTTGATGTACGTTTTCCCTGACGTTGTCGTGGTTACGACATACGAGCTAAAGAAATACGAAAACGGTCCCATTTAACTCGCAATATCTCGCAAAATCTATGGGCACATGTCGATTTTTTGTTTAACGTATCATGCATATTACAGCGATACCGCACAAAAGTTTTTTTTACAAAAGAGTACTCCGGAAATACCTTTTTTGCCAATGTAAAGGGAATTTTGGACGTACAATCCTATGTTCCCCGTGTTAAATGACCCAACTTTGAATTCGTTTATCTCAGCATTCACGTGGGCAAATTTTGTTTTTTTAATCTCAAAAAGTTCTCGATATTTTCCTTTACAATATCAGTGAGTTTCAATTCGAACAGTAGTAAATAACTTAGTTGCCATACATCCTTAAGTGCCCGCTTAGGCTCGCGGCACTTGCACATCGGGCACCCCGGCTTCGACCGGACATTTTCGGACCTTGGGCTTTGGTTTTCCATACCTTGTTTTTTTAAATTCTCACTTGTATCTCGGTGCAGGAGAGAGTGCTGCTTCAACTTGACGGTCGGGTATTATGAAAGTAGCGTTAATGGGTTGCTACGCGGGCTCGACA
The DNA here is from genome assembly GCA_944452715.1 of Ophion slaviceki. Taxonomy (NCBI): domain Eukaryota; kingdom Metazoa; phylum Arthropoda; class Insecta; order Hymenoptera; family Ichneumonidae; genus Ophion; species Ophion slaviceki. Next base: position 31,131,335 of record OX101793.1, on the reverse strand, counting down.
CGAGCGGGGCGACCCAGCTACGCACCGCTCGCGGAAACTTTGCTACAATGGCGATCGCGTCCACTGCTTCGTGGTGTGCGTTTTTTCGCACTGGAAACGAGAATTTCTCTTTTGTTACTCGGAGTGGTGATCGGGTGAATTGCTGGCGGCCTCCTGAGCGACGACACGGTAAATTTAACACGACGGTACAACGCTCTCGTTCTCGGCCACGATACAATGCCCACCCCCCCCCCCCCTTGGCCTGCATGCCACAATTCCACGGGATTCTGTAAAAATCCGCGCAAATGAGCCTCGCACAGGTGAAAATAGTCCGCGACGCGATGGTTGGGCCGCCACTAGGTGGCCGTGCGACCGAGCCTCTCGCGCAAGAGCAACCACCTGCCCGCACCTATACAGCGATTCCAACTCCCACGCTGTTCGCAATCTCAGCTTGATCCTGGAAAGGTCGAAAATTCCTAAATTTAAGGGGAAAATCAGACAGCGAGCATCGAGGGAATGGTGCAGTTGAAATTAATCGAGCGGAAGAATTCAAGGTGACCACGTGCAATTTTCCAATCTTCAACTTTACCACGTTGCCGCTAATATTCGACACGCTGTGTGGTTTACGAGGTCAATTGCTGGCTATTCCAATCCTTGCAACATCCAACCGGAAGCAAGTTCGCTCGTCGCAAAGATAATTCATAGACGTGCGAAGCGAGCTCGCGAAATTCCAAGTGCAGTTGAAATGCAAATTCCGATCACGAATAAACCCACATCTTCGAATTGTATTCATACTGATTTTGATACGTGAGGGAATTAAACGATGAGGGGGCGCGAGACTCTATACCGATTAGCGTTCGCGTCGATACGTGCGCGCGGCTGCTACTGCGACGCGCGTCTACGTTACACGTCCATCCTTTGGCTTCAGTCTCACATAGAGGAAGCTCTGTTTCCTTTCATGGTGCACTATCGCTTCTCATTTCGGAGTGCCTGTTAATCCGAGACGAAAACAAACGAAAAACGTCAGGAAACAAAGAGAAGTTTACTCTAAAAAGAAAAATAGCTGATCCGAAAACGGTTACAGCACCTGATGGAGAGAATGAAGGACAAATAACTGCAACAACTTCCCTTCCATACCTTCAGGGCATAACCGATCGCATAGGCAGGGTCCTTGGAAAACATAACGTGCGAGTCATCTTGAAACCTCAGAAGAAACTAGCACAAGTGATTCCGAGTGCAAAAGACCAAAGACCACCATTAAGTGCACCAGGAGTATACAAAATACCCTGCTCATGCGGCAAAGTGTACATAGGGGAAACCGGGAGGAAGATCAGTACACGGATCAAAGAACACCAACGGTGTATCAAATATGGCCATATTACACAATCAGCGCTGGCCGAACATTGGATGGAGACTGGTCATGCCATCCAGTTCGACAAAGCCCAAAGTCTGGCCCCATCAAACAGCTATTTTTCCAGGAAACACCGAGAAGGCTTGGAAATCCGAAAACATCCGGACAACCTAAACAGAGATGGAGGATATCACGTCAATCCTATTTGGCACACCGTCCTCCCGGTTTTTTAATTGACCAGCTGATCAATTAAAACATCTGATTGGCTGGTGCAGTGATCTGGAACGATGACTGCAACTATATAAGGAATACCTGAGACACGAGAGCTTCAGTATCGGAGCTCTCAGCCCTGATGATGCAGACTGTAACGTTTGCGAAACGTCGGCACAACGCTGATCCTCAACACGGCCTCCATCCGGAAGCCACAAACTCTTCTCATTACATAAAGAGCCGTGAAAGCCTTAAAACTAAAAAAAGAAGTTTACTCGATGAAAAATCTGCTGGGATCAAGGTAGTCCGAGCCGGTGCCTCCTCATCATCGGATCGCGTTGCTTAGTTTCTTTTCTATGCTGCACGCGAGGGAGTGCCTGTTGAAAAAGTCAGGCAAGGTTGCCGGCTAATCAGGTTCCACGAATGAATCCAAAGTCGGCGAATTTAGCGTTGCTTCTTGTGGAAAAGCGTCGCGCGACCGTTCTTGTACTCGGCCCGGAGTAGAAATCCTGTTCCGGCTACAAAAAAAAATCCGATCAGGCATACTGTTTTTTTCATGCCTTGATCAGGATTTTTCTTATCAAGCCCTGATCATTTTTGTGACACGTTCCCTGATTTCGGTCTGAGCAGGGTAAAAAATCAAGGCCTGACGAGGGTAAAAAGTGGAGGTCTGACACGCAGTCCGAAGAGAGAAGTTCGCTGTTGCTTCGGAAACCGCCGCATCTCATCACATTCTTCATTGCACTGTCAACAAAATATATTTAATTTAAATAGGATCTATTTAGATGGAATAGGTTTTAACTACGACCTGTTTGTTGCAGATATATTTTTTAGAATATTCAATAGAATATTTCATAAATTCAAAATAAATTGAAATACTCGATTTAGAGCTCTACCACAATGATTTTGTATCGGAATCCGTTATGGTCTGCATCCACATGGGATCGAACCTAGAACCTACCTACCTATAGCTACGCACGCTGCCCCTATGCTAGGGGATCGTCCATTAATCACGTGAGGTTTTTTGGCCACTTTTTGAGCCCCCCCTCTCCGTCATGGTGATATGTGGAGAGGTTTCTGTTATCCAAATCCTCTCCCCCCCCCCGTATTTGAGCCTCACGTAAATTATGGACGACCCCACATCACCATGGGCGAGGGGGGGGGGGGGGGCGCTCACAAAGTGGCAAAAAAACCTCACGTGATTAATGGACGGTCCCTAGCGAGTGTTTGTAGCATTTTGGTGGCGTAAGAGACCACATCAATTCCGATAATTATTTGTCGTATCGCATAAACTATATTAATTAGTTAATATCATTGTGATAATTAGAGACATTTTTCAAACATAACCTATATATATATATATATACATTTTTCTGTTTGATTGAAACAATGGTCCGTCTTGATTGCAATACACACATCGAAGGAGAGGAGGCTGCAATACACCCTCCGATACGTGTATTGCACTGAAGACGGACCATTATTTCAATCAAACAGAAAAATGACTGTCGCTACGAAAATTCTATTCAATTTAAATTTAAACAAAATAAATAGATAAATGTAGTAGATTAAACTAAATTGTTTTTTTTTTAACAGAGGAAACCGAATGACAGATTTATTAGAAATCAATAAAATACTAGGAATAATAAAAAATGTACGCATAGAGTGGACAATATGTCTCGACGTTTTGACGACGCGCTAATATATGTAGTTCGTTCGGTTTTGATAAAAGGTTAGGCGTGTAAAAGGCGCCAAACTGTATATAGGTCCAGTTACTTGATGATTTCTTGACGCTAGCCTGATCAGGCAAATTGGGGGGCATACCTTGAGGAAGGAGAGGAGGCTCACGTACTACAACGTGATTAGACCCGGATCAAATATCAGGCTAGCCTGACAATATTTCTACTCTCGGGGTGCAGCATGGTAGTCGTATATCGCAATCGGACGAATCTAGAAACAAGAATCGAACAAGGGCGTTCTGGACATTTCGAGGATTAAAATAATATCGGAAGAAAAACTCGCGATTACCCGAAGCGCGCGGCTCAATGAGATATCCGTAGTCAACGGCAGCAAGATTGGTCTGCGGGCATCTTGACTCACTCTGACAAGGGGACAGTACGGCAGTCGGATTTTTGTAATTTTTCGTACTCATGGTACGTGAAGTTCAGAGCTCGAATATTAATATCCCAAAGCAGTTCGACGCCATATTCAGAAATTTTCGAGAAAATTGACTTTGAAGTTTTCAAGCGCACCCACAAAGATGCGACGATATTCGAACCGGGCTCGTGGCGTACCCGGTAGCGTTCGAGTCTAGTAATCGCGGGGTCGCTGGTTCGAGTCTCACTTCGATTTTTTTTTTTTTTTTTTTTTCATTTTTTTTTAATTCGCATACCTCCGTCATTTAAATATCCCGATAAATTTTTGTTGTATATAATCACATATTATTATATATAATTAATATAATATATCTATATATGTTTGTATATGGACAAAATCCATATATAGTTATTTATGTACAAAATTCATTATAGTTATACATAATTATATATTTTCTCATATATGATCATATATTATTTATATATAACAATAGGTGATTATTTATAAAAAAATAAATAAATAATCCGGGGATAAAAATCATAAAATCTATGCTAATTCACATATATGTAATTATAATTGTCAATGATAAATGCAAGTCTTATTTTTGATTATCTCTTGCTTGAAATTGCGAATAGGCGACGTAAAAATATCCAGTAATAATATTTACATAAACTCCCTTGTAGATTAATAGGAATATAAATAGAAGAATAAATGTTGAAATATGTGAATATAAGGCTTGCTTTGGCAACCGTCGATATTGTGAATAACAGTTCTGCGTACATCGTTTGCCTTTGTCCTGATCAACTACCTGCGAAGCGGGCACAGCTGCTTGTGCGCAAAAGATTTCTGTACGGTGTGCGAGATGCCGTGAAAATTACTGTTTTCCTTGTTTTTACGATGGTAATCACTCTGGCTCGTGTAACATTACACCCGATGTATAAAACAAACGAATACAGACCGAATAATAAAGTATTCAATTCCTTACCCGACGTTTTTCATTTTCATCCTAAAAATGTTGTTCGTTATAAATATTGATACTTGAAAATGTATGTTTATAATCAAGAGATAATTAAAAATATGACTTGCGTTTTTTCATTTAAAAAAAATGAAAAAAAAAAAAAAAAAAAAATTTCGAAGTGAGACTCCAACCAGCGACCCCGCGATTACTAGACTCGAGCGCTACCGGGTACGCCACGAGCCCGGTTCGAATATCGTTGCATCTTTGTGGGATAAGAGTGCGCTCGAAAACTTCAAAGTCAATTTTCTCGAAAATTTCTGAATATGGCGTCGAACTGCTTTGGGATATTAATATTCGAGCTCTGAACTTCGCGTACCATGAGTACGAAAAATTACCAAAATCCGACTGCCGTACTGTCCCCTTGTGAGCCAAGATTCGTTAGCCACGTTGACTCGTCAATGTGACAGCGACGAGAATGAAGCAATTGCAATTTTATTATCGCTCGTCGAATTATACCGGCAAATGCTCTACGTTTAAAGACGGATTTTACGGATTAGGTTAACGTTTGAAAATTCTTCTCCCAGTCAATCCGATTATTGGATATCCGATAGGATATTCAATAATCTCCATACTGCCGTACTGTTTTTTTGCCTGGCTCCAGTGCACGTCATGCCACAAGCTCTGCTTCGATTCGCTTTCAAGCAAGTGAGGCACAATTTCTTGTTTTCTTCGTTTGCTTTGCTTCTCCTTGCTTCATTCTTCACTCGTCTTTCACATTGACCACATGGAAGACCTAGTTCCCGCCATAAACGGACAAAAGGATGGGGGGACGGCGGGGGCTGGCAGCACACAAACACTTCTTTGTTCTGCCTCGAGAGCGCGGAATTAGCAGCTGACGACCTGACCTGACCATGTCTTCTCGTTGCAGAATGTTGACCACAAAATGAAATTTCGCTCGAAGAAGGGACAATTACCGTTTATCGAGCTCAACGGCGAAGAAATTTCGGACAGCAAGATCATCATTCGCGAACTCAGCCAAAAATTCGACAAGGACTTGGACGCCGGACTGACGACGGAGCAAAAGAGCGTTTCTCACGCTATGATATCGATGATCGAGAATCATCTCATCTGGGTGATCAATTGTTGGCGCACGAAGAACATGGACTTGGTGTTCAAGGGGTACAAGGTCAATCTGCAGCACGCCCTGGGAACACGTATCCCCGAACGTCTTCTCAACTTTTTCTTCAAATTCACTTTCGGCCGAAAGGTAAGTTCATTGAACGCGGTAATTCTTGCCGCTGATTGGAAACCTACAAGTGATCGATCGAAATGTCTATGTGAATTTTTGTTACTCTTAAACAGGGCGCCAGGAAAGTGAAGGCTCAGGGTATGGGAGTCCATACACCGGACGAGGTTGCTCAATTCGGTTGCGATGATCTGAAAGTCCTCTGCGATATGCTTTCCGACAAGCCTTTCTTCTTCGGCGATGAGCCAACTGCGGTGAGCCAAGCTTTTTGTTATTCATCGTCAAGTTTTATTCGACAAATTGCCTGTATTAAGGCAGGATTCTACTTTAAAACCATGAAAAAAACGCTATTTTCGTGAATTTTTTCTGAGAATACTATTAAAGATATCGATATGGGGTTTAAACTGTTCAATAAAGACACTCTTTAAGTACATAAAAAAAAATTTTAATGTATTTTATTCATTTTTTGTACACGTAAAATATGTTTAAAGCCAACGCCTCGAAAAGCAGGTACCGTTGCCGTGGTCGTGAAATCTTCCCGACGGATGGTCTGAAACAAAAAAATCAAATAGTTTCATGTTCAGTATGTCTTCAGGAACCGACCTAACTAGAATATTTTATATACGTGCAAAATTAACAAAATGGCGGCTAAAATACGAAGAAAAAAAAATGCGTTTTTTTTGGGTCTTTTTTTGCAATAAAAAAATAGTTCTAATCAAAATTTTAAGTTGATTGTAGTTAGGTCGGTTGGATGTGCCGTCGAAGTGGGGGAAGTGCTTAAAGCATGTATTAATGGAAATGGGGGTGCAGGATATAATCGGGATGATTTGGGAACGGAGAGAGGTGAGAGAAATTGAAGCAAGAATAAAGGTGGGATTAGAAAATTTAAAAAACGAGACGTTGAAGAAAGAGGGGGAGAAAATAAATGGTTCGACGTACAATTATAGATATAAGTTTATTGTGGAGGATGATATTATGCCCTGGAAATATTGGTCTGAGGTAAATGTGAAGGGCAAAGACAAAGAAATGTGGGCTAGAATAAGATGCGGAAATGTTGGAAGAGCGGGGAAGAAAGGACAGAGTGACTGGATGTGCAGGATTTGTGATGAGCAGGATGAGACCCTGGAGCATTTATTGTTGTGCAAAAAAAGCAGAGAGATGGTGACGGAAAATGCGTGGAGGAATGGCTGGAAGGAATTGATGAAGTAGCGATTTATGGGGAAGTAATAAATATGTTGGGAGGTAAAATACAGAAAAGGATTTGTGCATATTTCAGGGAGATTGAGGAAGTGTGGAGTAAAAGGAGTTTGGAATGAGAGACCGAGAGAGTATAAGAGAGAGACCGAGAGATTATAAGATCTGTTAAATATATATTGTCTGATATTGTATAAGTTTTGTAAAAAACTTTTTTTAAAGTTATGCAAATAAAACTCTATTGATTGATTGATAGTTAGGTCGGTTGGTACACACATATAGAATATGTGTTCCAAATTTCATAAGGATCGGTTCAGTACTTTTTGAGTTATCACGACCACGGTACTTGAAAATGTCGTTTCGAGAAAAACGCGTTTAAAGTTTTGGTGAGTGATAGGTAGGTGCTCAGGTAGGTGCGTTCGAAAGGCGAAAAAGGATAGTTAGACTGCTTGGAACTTTATAAAATTTTGACCGAACATTCTTGAACATATTTACTTTCGAAAAATGTAAAAAAAAAAAATTTTTTTTCAAAGTTTCAAAGTAGAATCCTGCCTTAACAACCCGTTTATATTCCTTCGGACTTGTCGCTTGTTGATTCTGAGCTCAAATTACTCGCCAAAAATGGTGGCAAATTCGCTGAGATTTCGTTAGTGCACGCAGTTCGCGGAGCTTTGCACTTTCTCCAATGGTATAAATTAAGCAGACTCGAATCCACGCCGAAATAAGTACCGCGATCGACAGTGTACTTGATTTTGGCCACTTGGTCGATCAGAAACAAAACAAAAATACAATTTTTTTTTTCTCAATAGATAATATTGGCTAACAAGGGGAGTGCCAAGTATGATACAAACGAATTTCTAACGGGTCTCAGCTATATATCGAATAATATATGTTTCGATGCGTTCGTAAAAATAATTTCATTAGAAAATTAGATAAGTATGCCCAATCAATCATTCTCATTAAAATCACGAACGATTGAGAATTTTTTGTTTAAATAAATAAATAAAAGTTCCGAGCGGGTTTCGAATCCCGTACTCTGGGTTGCCAACCGAGCGCCTTACCGCTGCGCCACACTCATACGCTTGGCGATATGCATAATTTACGGGGATAAGAGCAGCGCGTGAAACTTTGGCGTCGTTTTTCTCAAAAACCAGGGCGCGTTAGAAAGAATCCCTTTAGCGTGGTACTCTAGGGGGGAGTGCCCTCGCAATATAGCTGAGACCCATAAAAATCCGTTTGTATCATACTTGGCACTCCCCTTGTAAGGCTCGACGGAACTTTTTTGTTTGTTACCGTCTTACGATCGTCAAAAAAAAAAGAAAGAAAAAAATGTTTCGATTTTTTTTTGTTTATTGTAATTTTTGAGGAAAAATAAAAAATGATTAATCATCATTGGTGTTAACAACTGATGAAACAAAAAAAGACAAGTCTACGAAATTTCAAGTCAACCCGTTCATCATTGGATGTGGAGAAATCGTGTACACCGTTTTGAAAAACAGTCACGAGAAAAACGCGTTCAAAGTTTGACCAGCAGCTGTATCGTAATAATCACATGTTTAGCTTAAATCTGCGATTTCTGCACCATATGTTGGACCTTCCTATTCAATTCGAGTTGCCTGAAGTGACGAGTGAGTTTTTGGAATGTTGACAGTAGCCTAACTTCCTAACTCTTTGTATTCCTCCTCTTTGAACTGCTCGTAGAGTTGATTTTCGTGCGCCGAGTTACGTGTACGAGGCACAATTTTCGTAATCTAGTTTCGATGTTGTTCGGAAAGTAGAACAACTACACAGCTTTCATTAGACTTTTAAATTGTTGCCTATAAAACCGAGTGCGATTGCCCTTGCCTGTAGCCGCGCGAGTTCATCGTTCTCGCTTGCGTACATACATTCAGGTCACACTCGCACCATTTGATTTCCTATCGAAAGACGTTGTTTCGAAGCGGTGAACTGGTGGGTCGTACAATATCAATGAGCAGCCGTGTGCGACTGTCGGCTTGTTGCAAAATACATTATTTTGCAATTTGGAACAATATCGACGTTTTCCAAGAAGCTTTTTCCTTTTATTCTCACGTTTCTAAAGCGCACCGCAATCAACATCTTGCCAATGTTTTCTTTTCCCCCAACGTAACGCGCATCGAAAGCACACGAGCAAAGAGTAATTTGGAAAATGAATCGATCGTTTCAAGCTCTCTTGATTCACGGGGTGTGAAATCTTGTTTCAGTTGGACGTCGTCGCGTTCGCCCATCTCGCACAAATTCTCTACATCGAGAAGGACACCCCCTACTCACTGCGCGATTACATGCAGGACAATTGTCCCAATCTCGTTGGACACTGTTCGCGCATGAAGGAACGATGCTTCCCCGACTGGGACGACATCTGCACGAGCCTCGAGATGAACACCCATCTGCCCAATCCGGAGAAGACCGAAGCGACCAAAGAGACCAGCAAGGAGGAAACCAAGGAGACCAAGGACGAGAAAGAGGGCGACAAGGAGAAGGCCGAGAAGGAGGAAAAAGAGGCCGAGAAAGATAAGGAACTCGACGAGAACAAGGAAAAGGATGGAAAATAAATTGTTCGTCATTCTCAAGGGAAAGAAAAGAAAAACGAAACAAACCCCAAATACACACACCGATCATTGTTTCTTCGTGCCGGCGACTGGGGCGGAGGAGGAGGAGGAGGAGGTTGAGGGAAAATGTTTCTCGCGAACGAGACAACAAAAAAAAAATGAAAAAAGATCGTCATTCGCGTCTCGCTGTCTTTCTTTGCTGAGTCGTGACTTTTTCTTTCTTCGATTCCCCGTGAGAAAATAAAACATGCTTATTTTCTCATCCTTTTCGAAATACGAAAATTCGGCACGATTCGGAGAAATCGTTGAAACAAAAAGAATCGTCGAGTAAAAAAATATGCGACGAGAAAAGGCGGGACGAATCATTTTTTTTCTATGCAATTACGCGCTCCGTCTATTCCATCGTTTTTTATTTTTCGTATCTCCAATTCGCCGTTGCTTTGGGAATGTGAGACTTTGTTTCGTTCGATTGAAAAAGACACCCGGTAAAATGAATCAAAAAGATGGTTTTTGTTCGGAACAGCACGAATTTCAAGAAATCTCTATGGCCTCTCTCTCTCTCTCTCTTCTTTCTCTTTTGCGTTGTACATTCGTTGTTGGTAGAGAAGAGAGGCACGAGGCTAATTTTTAAAGATACAGCGCAATGGAAATTATCGACAGATTTGGAAATTCGTTCGGATAATTCTTTTTACCGTGAAAACAAGGCTGGGAAAATTGATAGACTTGACCCACGATGGTGTTTTTACAACGCGATAGGATTTTTCTTTTTAATCGTCAGGAAAATCGACGATTTTTTCAATTTTCGACGACGCGAACGGACATTTAACAATTTTGAAAGTCAGCTGAGCCTCGTTCCCGCGGGAGCAACAGCGTCGAGTCATTTTGTTCGCGTATATAAAAATAAAGCGGGCACTGGAAGTGGGAATACGTCAGAGAGAGGTTTCTCACTCGGGTGCGATGAGAAAAGTAATACCGTGTACGACTCTAGAGGGAGTTCAGTAGAGTAAAATGACGCTATAGATAAAAGAAAAATCAAGGTTGAAACGAGATTTATAAAAAAAGGCGTCGACGAACAATCGTGGACTGACGTCTCACTCTAAGCTGAACGAGGAAGAACAAAAAACAGAGATTATTGAGATTCTTTATCGTTTTATGGTGTGAGTCCCGTTCTGTTAATCGGCCGTGTTTTCTAGGCCTATTCCATAAGTCATTAGAGCCATAAGTGTATGCAATATATGTGAAATGCAATAGGGCTATGCGGAAGAGACTACTACTACTACTACCACACACACACACACACACACACACACACACACACACACACACACACACGCACGCACACACACACACACACACACACACACACACACACACACACACACACACACACACACGCACGCACGCACGCACACACAGGTACGAACACAAGAGAAGAAACACTAAGGGGTGCGCAATAAATTTTGTTCGATTCGGGGAGAAAGAAAAATGTTTTATGAAAAATCCGAAAGACACGTAGGTTTCTAAAAAAAAAAATTCCATCAGGATTTTTCGCATCATTTTTCCTTCGACGAAACGAATACATCGATCTTTTTCCAATTTTTCTCTTCGCCTCGGCCCGTGCAATTGTTATCAACAAGGGTTGAGGGTAAGCGAAGGAGAAACAAAGCAACGACAAAATAGAAGACGAACCGTGGACAAACAAGCACTATATGCGTGCGTGTTTTCCGTTCGCCCGGCTATAACGAATTACAAAAACAAAAAGAAAACCCTCGCGGCGTCCCGTGCCAAAATGTGCCCACCCGCGAATATAATTTAAAAAGGTATCATTGGAAGGTACACCTTACACGGGAAGGTACGAACGAAGCAGTGGTTAGAAGGAAGATAACCTGAGTATTCGTCAGTCGTCGCTCTTCCTTTATCATACATATTTTTTATTATTTTTTTTACACAGATACACATATATATATACATATATATACGTGATTTTCGTCATTTGTGGTTATTAAAAATCATACACGAATGAAATTTCTCACAGTGATCGTGTCTGTAGCGTAATAACTGAAACGATATTATAAATGACGTGTGACAATTTCCATGACGATTAAACTGAAACAAGAAAAAAATTAGGGAAATCAAGGATGTGCGATTGTACAATTTTTGTTTCGTGTGAAAAAACGATGGCCGTTATGAGCGATCGAACGAAAGAGGCGGAGAAATGGTGTGGTCATTTTTTTTAACTAACGTTTCCTTCGCCCTAGTCCATTTTTAGCTCTCTGAATCGCGGGATCGAAGATTTATACGTGCGATTTTTTTGCTTTTCTTGTTTTATCCCTCTCTCTTTTTTTTACAATCGAACTAACAATTGAAATTGTGATATCGACACACGCATACACACACACACACACACACGCGCGCGCGTACACGTGACAAGATGGCGATTTTGAAAACCAGACAACTGCCAGCGACAATCCTCATCGCTATTACGTTCGAGCAATCATTTTAACTTCTCTTATCATGCGTAACTTATGTCATCATTAAGTGTCATCGTGGAATTTTCAAATCCATTCTTGATCTCTGTCATCTATACATATGAACTTTGGATTTTTCCGAAGATTCTTCTTCCCTTTTTGTTGCTTTTTTGAAATACGTTTTACAAAATCAACAGTCACGATGATAATTTGTAAGTTTGTAGCAAAAGGAATTCGAAGGCCTAAGAGTCTTTCAGTCATTGTCTACAATATGCGGTAATTGATAGGACTTTTTGCTGTGTCGGTATAGCGAAATGTGTTGATTATTGGAATATCGCGTGAAAGAATGAGCAATTAGCAGAAACGATAGAGAGAAAGAGAGAGAGAGAGAGAGAGAGAGAGAGAGAGAGAGAGAGAGAGAGAGAGAGAGAGAGAGAGAGAGAGAGAGATAGAGAGAGAGGCGGAAAAATCTTGGACCGGCCCCGCGCAACGTTTCGCCAAAGCTCGAAATCGTGTAATGAAATTTGTTTCAAAGGAAGGAAAAAAGTTAACATTAAAAGAAATAGATTAAGGCCACATAAAGCATTTATTACGTAGAAAGTCATTCTCACATTTACGAGGGACAATGTGTTCTTTTTTGTTTGTTTATTTGTCTCGTTTTCGTAACATTATATAAATTAAACGAAATAATTCGACAAGCGTTCAATCCGATGCGCAGGCGTAGCCCCACACACCATTCTACTTCGTATCGACTAACGCAATTTCTTTAAAATAATTATTTTTCATTATCATTAGATTTATCATCATAAATATGCCATACGTAAGTTTGTACGTGCATTTTATATATGAAAATACGTAACATCTTAAACACATATGCGAATAATGGGAAAAGGAAGAAAAAAAGAAAAGCAAACGACAAAAGAATGAAAACAAAATAAACGAAACCACACAAGATATAAGACTTTGTAGGAAACGAATCGATTTTACCCTGATGTTAATATGACAATTGTTTGCATGTGAATTATGGAGAAAGAAGAGAAAAATGAAATAAACCATTTCCATTATAAGTATTGGAAGTAAAAAAATCTTTCGAGTTTGTTTCAAATGAATTTTTTTTATTTTTCAGTCGCCTTTCGTCGTTCTTTTTTTTTTCTACGAAGAACTACAAAGGTGTTTCGAGTGTTGCTTCGATTGCGACAGAAGCAATGAGCGCTAGTGATATGCGATGGAAGAAACGTTTGCTCGTTTATTGTTCTCTGTGCACGGACAAAATAAGGTCGAGCCGGAGTTCGCAGTGGGACGCTAACAGGTCGGAGGATACTCGGTAAATTCTATGAGGTACCTGGCCGTTATTACCGGAGTACCGTCTCCCATAGCTATGTCGAACTCGTACGCGCCGCATTCCAGAGGAGGTTTGAAGTCCAGCCTCAGAGGTCCAAGCGGCTCGGTAATCGTGTAATCACCCTGGATCGAGAAAAGAGAAGAATATTCGTGAGAAATCCAACTCTAATGGAAAGTATATCTCTTTTTCTATTTTTGCTAAATATAAGGCGTTTTTGCTAAATATAATTATAAGGAATTTTTTTGCTAAATATAAATATAAGGAATTTTTGCTAAATATAAGAGATAAGAAAGTATATCTCTTTTTCTATTTTTGCTAATTTTGCTAAATATATTTGCTAAATATAAGGCGGGGCGAGAATTGAGGGGGGAGGGGAATTGAGTGAGAAGCATTGGAGATGGGTTAAAAGTTGCAGGTTTAGGATCAGATGGATAATCTCGCACTTCCGGTCTGTCAATGAACGATCAATTGTACCGGTTCGAAGCCGCAAGCCCCGTCGGGGAACCAGTCCATACGAAGAACCTTGGTTATGATATCCGCCCAACTGCCATCGTTGAGCTCCTCGCAGACATCGATGAAGTCGTGAAAATCAAAGTCCTTGACGACCGAGGCCCCTTTCGCCTGGGTTGTCGTCACTACGTCGCCGCTTATCTGAGTCGTCGCACAGAGACAACAAATCAAACGGTTCAAATCGCGCCAAACAACGCGGCTCGACGATTCTCGGTATATCGGACAAACGTAAGCTTACTGACGAACGAGAAGATCGCACCAGGCCCGCGAGTCATCGCCGGTTTGACTTATTTTTTTACTCAACGTCCAATAACGGACTCAACAATATTTGAAAGAATGTCCGCGTTTATTATCACAGCAGTTGTTTCTTACGAAAAATGTGTCTTCGTCGATTCCCTCGTACCACGTGATGCTCTGCGAGGATTCCAACGGCGTGGCCGTGTCGACGAACGGTTGATTGTCATCGATCACCACATCCTCTCTGTGAATTATCACTTCCCATTCGTACGAGGCCGCCTGTGAAAGTATCATTCGAGTCGTTTTAATCGATTAAACGAAAATGATTGATAGATCGGAGCGCTCAAGCCCATATTTTACCCGCTCAATTGCTCCTGCGAGGAAGAAAACCGCGATTAGAAAGGGGAATAACATATCTAGAGAGTCAAGAGTCTACGCGAGTCGATGAAAACGGGAAATGCCACTGCGAATACGACTGGTATACTCCTTTGTCCGCGTTAGCCTTTTTTATACGCCAACCGACTCCATTTTTTTAAATAATAACATTTGATAAATAACCCGTGTCCGAGCGAACTCCCCTTTTCAATGTTTAAGATTATTCACGCGCACCTACGTATTACGGGCAATTGCATACGTGTGACTCGACGATTACTACGTGCAATTATTATTATCTCCTTAATTGGGCGGTTCGTGCCTTCGACTTTTTCTACCGTTCTCACTACAATTGTCGAATACCAACATTGCCCTAAAGCTAGTTGAATTATATCAATATTTTTTAACGCAAAAATTCCACCTTTTATAGGAATAGTAACAATGTTGTTTCGATAAGAGGTCAAATATAGTTCGTAACTTTTGCGATCGGAGAGACGCAAAGGTCATCACCAAAATTTCATCCGAACGTCCTTTTCACGCGTTAAAGTCTCAAATTGCCTATTTTCGTGGTCGAAAGGAGTACTTCCGGCCAAGAAGCGCGCCATTTCGTATATTTTGTCGCTGTTGCGATCGAAGAGGTCAAAGCGATGACAATTTCATCCAATCGTCCTTTTTTCACGCGTCAGAGTACCAAATTACGCGTCAGAGTACTTTCGGGCGACTACTTTCGGCGAAGAAGCGCGCTATTCGTGTCCTTTAGGGGGGAGATCCCTTTACGCAGACAACTAAATTTATTTTTGTGTCGAAACTATTTATTGTACATAATTAAAATGTTACGTACATATTATTACATCGTACACACACACATATATATACAGGGTGAGGCACATGAAGTGTTGGAGAGCAATAGCACTCAAACTATTGATCATATCCAAAAATGTTTCAGACAAAAGTTTCAGTGTTCTAGAAGGCCGTCATACTGGACCACCCTATTTATTTTTATCGGTGGTGGCGCTGAAGCTACGTCAAGGTCAACTCCACTTTTTTAAATGGAAGGTCACATTTTTTATCAACCATCTTGTGGAGCACCTCAAGCCGCATAAAAAACATCAAGGGGGTTAATGTCGTTCAAGGTCATTCAAGGTCACCTATTCAAATGAAATACAAATCTAAATATCTCGGATCACTACTAAATATTTGGTAGTGATCCGAGATATTTAGATTTGTATCATCGATACTGACCTTGAATGACCTTGAACGACTTTGACCCCCTGATGTTTTTTATACGGCTTGAGGGGCTTTACAAGATGGTTGAAAAAAATGTACCGTTCCATTTATAAAGTGGAGTTGATCTTGACGCAGCGTCAGCGCCTCCACCGATAAAAAAAATAGGGTGGTCCAGTATGACGGCCTTCTCGAACACTGAAACTTTCGTCTGGACCGTTATTCGATATGATCAATAGTTTGAGTGCTATTGCTCTGTAACACTTTAACACTTTACGTGCCTCACCCTGTATATATATGTGTATATACATGCATACATACATACATACATCCATACACACACGCACGCACACACACACGCATATATATATATATATATATATATATATATATATATATATATATATATATATATGGGAGTTTCCACGCTGTTTTGCCTAGCCCGTGACCCCGACCATTTTTGGTTTTCCTGATCTGATTTTGTGAAATTGTACCCCATGAAAGGAATATCCACAGTAACGTTACAAAATATGAAAAAATTATCAATTTTCAATGCCAACGTTTTCTTTCTGCTTCTAAAGTGAAAACTATTTTTCAAAAAGATAATTGCCTTTTTTTAATTCTCTAAAATGGAGTGACCCATTCTATAATATTTAAGAATAGTCTCATCGTGGACCCATTTTTCCTCCTATTGTTTATTAAAAAAAAAAATTTCGTTGAATTTCGCACAAATAAAAAATCAACCGGTTCCGGGCTGTCGAAGCCGAATTGGAAATCATTATAGGATTATTGGAGATTAAAATGATTAAAATGTTTTCAAAAAAATATGATTAATTCGAAAAAAATAGAAGGAAAAATGGGCTCACGATGAGACTAGTCCTAATCATCATAGAATAAAACACTCTATTTTAGATAATTTGAAAAAAAAACGCAATCATCTTTTGAAAAAACAGTTTTGACTTTGGAAGTAAAAAAAACGTTGACATTCATAATTTATTTTTTTAAATATTTTTCATCGAAAGTATGCTTTAGAATGGAACAAAATTGTATAGTGACATTTGTCCATAACTCAATTAGTTCCGAAGTTATCAGCGTTAAAACGTTTCCAAAACTTCCAAAATCGGATACGTATTGTCGAAATCGAATTTTTTTTCGAAAATTATAACTCCCAAAAGAGAAGAAATAAAAATGTAAAAATTGACGTGGATATTCCTTTCATGGAGTACAATTTTACAAAAAAAATCAGGAAAACCAAAAAAGGCCGGGGTCACGAGCTAGGTGAAATGGCGTGGAATGTCCCATATATATTGTTCAATGTTTAAAAATGGCGCCTGTACGCGAATTGAACTTAAACATCAGAGCCAAGAAGTTTTCGATTTAGAAAAATGTTCGATTTTTCATATTTCTACTACAGCATATGATAATGAAAAAGGCACTTTTTAAGGATAATTTTCAAGTAACGTTATGTTAACATAGACCGTAATTGTGTCATCTAAAAGTGTGCAAAATTTCAAAACGATCGATCACATATTTTTCGCGTTATCTTGTACGAGGTTCACCAAAAAAGTGGCTTTCACCAAAAAGGCGATTAGTTTCAAGACTAAATGACATCGATTAATCTGTGATTCCGGGGCCATAAAGTAGTCCTTCAGCTTCCTCGTGGATTTTTTTTCGTTGGCCGTAAGCGAAAACCCCTCTACGTTGTAAAGGGGTCTCCCCCCTTTATTGTGGTTCGGCCGCTTATGCGATATGTTTGTTGAATATTTTGCGGCGTGCATCGCGTTTAATGCGCTCGCTCTCATAATATCGTGATAATTGAGGGCAATTTGAAATATGTTAAAGCCATTTTTTTAAGTACCATACGTGCCAGTAATGGCCGACCTTCGAACGAGCTGCCGTTTTTCGACGACATTTAAGGTTAGGCTTAAAATAATCTTAACTTTCGTATCGTTAAGTGTTTTAAAAGCGCAAAATACTTCCTGTACTTCCTATACTTACTTCCTAATTATCAACCGATGGACTCAATACATGTATAAAATCTAATTGATACGCATGTGCAATGCTGCATTTTCAACTGATTTTCACAATAATCCCGGAAAGAAATATTTTAATCGCATGCAGGAACTCTTTGAATTCAACGCAGGTGGCAAGAAGCTGAAAGACGACGCAGCAATTTACAGACACGAGGGTTTGGTGGGTCTTCGCTGTGACCTGTAATATTCGCAAACATATGACATAGATATGATGAAGCTGACATAGATATACTCATATGGCGTGAAATAATAAACTTTACAATGCGCTTATATCGAAAACTATTGCTAGTCGTCGAAAATCCGTTAAGGATTTCTCTTGCGATAATGAGAGGAAGTTCGGTGCAAAATTTCAGCTCGATTAGAGAAATATGCTTTTCGGAACTTCACCTAAAACGAGCGAGTTATATTCACAGCCTAAATGGACCAAAAAAATTGTCGGTAAACTTGAATGTCACGAATAAAATGATCGGCATAAAAGTAAGGAACGAACAAACGAAGGATTCTGCAAGTGTTAGGATGGCTAAGTGGGTAGGGCGCTCAACACTAGAACGAAAGACGTACGTTCGATCCCGATGATAGGTAAAAACTTGAACAATGCAGAAAGCGTTTTTAATGCAATTATTCTATGGACATGGACACAAGTAAAGCACGAGAAAACACTAAAGATACTACTAGAATTTTCATATTCAGAATTTGTACATTTTTTTTTTCATTTCCGGCCGAAGATCCGGCAGTTGTTGCTGGGCCAATATGGGCGTATGATATTTGGCCAAGTCTTAGCAGCGATTCATGGTTTACCATTATCAACCCATGCATGGTGCGGATTTGGCCCGCTTACATAGCCATTACCGCGCCATCGTTTTTTCTCTGGCAACCAGTCGTGGACCATTACTGTGCCGATTGTAAAACCCTATATGGGAAATAGATGAAACAAAAAAAAACTAACACTATAATATCCCACACAGAACGCACCCAGAACTCACGCCTACCCATCAGCAGAGCCCACTTGTATAGTCGGGATGTTGATGGCAATTGTCAATCGTTATTTAAATTGGCCAAAAGCCAGACTTGCTACTCTCAAATACATGGAACAATACTAACACTATGATCTACCACACAGAATACACATAGACTTCACGCCTATTCATCAGTAGATCACACTTGTATAGTTAAGGCGTCCTCTAGTTTCTCGGGTCCAAAAAAATCGATTTTTTTTTCTTCATAAATCACATCTACAATATGTGTAGAAAATGTGTGCCAAAGGATTTTTCGATATTCGAAGTGGTTCACAAGTTACGGCCCTGGAACGGAGCGCAGTTATACGGAGCGCGCGCCGGGCTGCTCCGAAAGCCGAGCGGCGCTGACCATTGTATTGATATCCCTAAATCTAACTGCTACCTGAACCTTTTGTGAATTAGGCCCGAGTAAAGGGGAGCCGAGACCGTTGACAGACGCTTTCGAATATTGACTAAGACGCCGTGAAGCGTCGGTTAGTTCAGTTTTGCTGTGGCAGTTGCGAAGCGTACTATATTTTCTCTTGCGAGTCGCACGTAGCTGATTTTTTGAAAATAATTTCTCAAAATGTTAAAGAAAGGAAGTAGAGACGCCCCGGCTCGTTACGATCGACCTAAAAAGCGAAAATTCGCAGACAACCGACACACTTTTGAACAAGACAAGTCGTTTACATCGGCGTCAGCGAAGACACTTCGTCAAAATAAAAATTTTGAAGTGAACGTTGAACAGACTGTTTTGTATTGTATTTTGAATTTTGTGAGTGTATTTTCAACCATTTCTTCGGCTGTTATTTGTAAAGAGTGCAAAAGTACGGTGACTTTCCATCAACGTGATATACGAGGATTGGGCTTTAAAATTTCTATGGCGTGCAAGTGTGAGAAAGAAAAAGAAATAGTTTTTCGCTGTCATAATCTTCAACGAAGGATTCAAATCTATCCTGAAGAGCTTGGAAACCATAGGAGTGAAAATCGGCCCACAAGCTAAAGGATATGTTCAACAGCGTGATAGCTCTCGTATCGACCGTTCAGAAAGGCGCACGAGTGATGTTGTAAAACAGGCCCGAATCGCGAAAAGGGAAGACGGAGCAGCTCTGCGTGACTTCCAAGAAGAAGAGGAAGGCCTATTGTATGGTCCAGGCATAGCAGATTGACGGTGAGATGAAATTTTTAGTATAAATCACCATCGTTCGAAAAATCACCATTTTTCGAAACGGTGACCACGATATTTCAGAAACTACTGCACCAATCTTGTTCAAATTTATACAGCATCTTTAATATGTTATAAGTCAGCGATTGAACTAGGATTATCATGATTGCTTCGATAGTTTTTTTTGTGCGAGCGAAAAACTTAAGAAAAAATTAGTGAAAAAAAGAATGTAATTTTCAAAAGTGTATAAAAATTCAATTTTTGTAATTTAGAATTCACTCTAGTTCAATCGCTAGTCTTAAATACGAAGATTAAAATGCCGTTTGGTTTTTTGATTTCAGATAAGCAGAACAGCCGCAATCTTGGTCACCGTCAAGCACCTCTTTTACTTGATGTCTTCCTGTCGGCCACTATAACTTTTATTCTATTATATATTTTGACTTCAAAAAATTTGTAAAGCTTATTTAAATGTTAATAAAGATTATGCAAAAACAATGAGATTGATTATTTCGATGCTTTGCCCGTAAAAAATTATTGAAAAAGCCGTAAAAAAACAGCCGAGAAACTAGAGGACCGCCTTAAGATGCCGGTAAACATTTTTAATAATTATTTTAAAATCGCTGGAAGCCGGAACTCCTCTCATATACATTGAACAATACCAATACTACTATAATATCCCAAACAAAAAGCACCTGGAACTCACGCCTATCCATCAGCAGATCGCACTTTTATAGTTGAGATGCTGATTGATATTTTTAATGATTTAAAAATAGCTGGAAGCCAGAACTCTTCGCGAACACATCGAACGATACCAAGACTATATAATATCCAAGACAAAAGGACCTCTGACTCACAACTCTCCATCAGCAGATCACACTTGTACGGTTGACATGCTGATAAACATTTTTAATAACAATTTAAAAATTGTTGCAATTTTGATATAATTATTAACAATTTTTATCAGCATCTCAACTCTACAAGTGTGAGCTTCTAATGGATAGGCATGAGTTCCAGGTGGGTTTTGCCAGGTGAGTTTTGGTATTGTTTGATGTATATGAGAAGCTTCCAGCTGGTCCAATCCAGCTATTAGCTGGATCCAATCCAGCTATTAGCTGGATTGGACTAGCTGGAAGCTTCTCAAATACATCAAACAACAGCAAAACTCTAATATCTTAGGCAAAACGCACCTGAAACGCATGCCTACCCATTAGCGGCACACACTTGTAGAGATGAGATCCTGATAAAAATTGTTAATGATTATTTCAAAATTGCCAAGGGCCAGAACTCTTCCAATACATCGAAGAATACTCGAACTATAAAATCCCAGTACGAACGCACAGAGAACTCACGCCAATCCATCGGCATATTTCTATGGGAAGACGGAAGAAGAATGTTCAATCACATTTATTTTGTCAATTCGCCAGAACTGTTGCCAAAAACCACGAGTAACTATAGAAATCAACCGCATGCGAAGATAACTCTCATAGGTTGTATGGGGTCTAGCCGCTGAGGGTGCAGTCCGAGGGGGGACCCAAAAAGGGCTTTACAATTGGCACAGTAATGGTCCACGACTGGTTGCCAGAGAAAAAACGATGGCGCGGTAATGGCTATGTAAACGGGTCAAATCCGCACCATGCATGGTTGTTAATGGTAAACCATGAATGGCTGCTAAGACTTGGCCAAATATCATACGCCCATATTGGCCCAGCAACAGCTGCCGGATCTTCTGCCGGAAATGAAAAAAAAATTAATTAAATATAAATTCTGAATAAAAAAATTCCAGTAGTATCTTTAGTGTTTTCTTATGCTTCACTTGTATCCATGTACATAGGATAATTGCATTAAAAACGCTTTCTGTTTTGTTCAAGTTTTTACCTATCATCGGGATCGAACCTACGTTTTTCGTTCTAGTGTTGAGCGCCCTACCCACTTAGCCATCCTAAGACTTGCAGAATCCTTCGTTTGTTCGTTCCGTACTTTTATGCCGATCATTTTATTTGTGACATTAAAGTTTACCGACAATTTTTTTGGTCCATTTAGGCTGTGAATATAACTCGCTCGTTTTAGGTGCACTTCCGAAAAGCATACTCCACCTCCATAAAGCTAGCAGAGCAAACTCCCGAAAATGGATTCAATTGATATCAAAATTTTGTGCTTTTTATGTGCTAATTTTGTGCTCCATTTAAAATTTTTGTGCTCTTACCGTTTGGCGGGAAATTAGAAATCAAAAGTGCTCTGTTGGCTTACCATCAAGCTAGCAGAGCACTTAATGATATTTGGCATATCTAAGAATGAAACTACGTGATATTTATGTGCTTTTTATATGCTTTGCGAATATCGAACAGCCAAACCCCTATTTTTTTTCGCCCGATATAGACCCTCAAAAAACCCCCAAATAAGAGCATATACCATTTTTTGGATATACTGAAATGAAAATACATCATATTTATGTGCTTTTTATATGCTCTACGAATATTCAAGAGCCAAACCGCTAAAACGAAAATTTCTCCCAAAACCACCCTACAAGACCCAAATTGCCCGCCAATACGAGTATTGGCTATTTTTTCGATATCGCAAAATCAAAGTAGTCTACATTTATGTGCTTTTTATGTGCTAATTTTGTGCTCCATTAAAAATTTTTGTGCTCTTACCGTTTAGTGGGTAATTAGAAATCAAAAGTGCTCTGTTGGCTTACCATCAAGCTAGCAGAGCACTTAATGATATTTGGCATATCTAAGAATGAAGCTACGTGATATTTATGTGCTTTTTATGAGCTTTGCGAATATCGAACAGCCAAACGCCTATTTTTTTTCGCCCGATATAAACCCTCAAAAAATCCCCAAATAAGACCATTTACCATTTTATGGATATACTGAAATGAAAATACATCATATTTATGTGCTTTTTATGTGCTCTACGAATATTCAAGAGCCACACCGCTAAAACGCAAATTTCTCCCAAAACCACCCCCATAAGACCGAAATTACCCGCCAATACGAGTAATGGTTATTTTTTCGATATCGCCAAATCAAAGTAGTCCATATTTACTAAATGTGGACTACTGTGATATTTACTAAATGTGGACTACTTTGATTTGGCGATATCGAAAAAATAACCATTACTCGTATTGGCGGGTAATTTCGGTCTTGTGGGGGTGGTTTTGGGAGAAATTTGCGTTTTAGCGGTTTGGCTCTTGAATATTCGTAGAGCACATAAAAAGCACATAAATATGATGTATTTTCATTTCAGTATATCCAAAAAATGGTAAATGCTCTTATTTGGGGGTTTTTTGAGGGTCTATATCGGGCGAAAAAAATAGGGGTTTGGCTGTTCGATATTCGCAAAGCACATAAATATCACGTAGTTTCATTCTTAGATATGCCAAATATCATTAAGTGCTCTGCTAGCTTGATGGTAAGCCAACAGAGCACTTTTGATTTCTAATTACCCGCTAAACAGTGAGAGCACAAAAATTTTAAAAAGCGCAAAATGTTGACATCAATAAAATCCATTTTCTCCTCTGATCGAGCTGAAATTTTGCACCGAACTTCCTCTTATTATCCTAAGAGAAATCCTTAACGGATTTTTGACGACTAGCAATAGTTTTCGATATATCGCATTGTAAAGTTTATTATTTTACGCCATATGAGTATATCTATATATCCGATAGATACCCCCCCCCCCCCGCCTCCGGCCCCCCTGCTCCCTGGCAAACAGTGCTCGCCCGTACGTACATATCACTTGCCCTGTGGGATGGGTTTGTTTGGGTTTATTTCATATAGTAGAAGAGCAGTACAATAAATAACTTTCAATATACGATACAGTAGAACCTCGATTATCCGAACCAATTGGGACCGAGACTAGTTCGGATAATCAAAAGTTCGGATAATCGAAACGTGGGTTTTTTGGAACGAGATCATAAACAACACCTTTTTACATAAAAACAGTAAATACATATATATTAAAATTTGGCATACATATTAACGTAGACCTTAAATTAAATTAAATTAAAATTTGACGTTTTAAATTATTTGAGTTATTTAAGTTATTAAGTTATTTAATTTAATTTAATTGAATAAAGTTAAAGTAAAATTTGACATACATATTAACGTATTTTAAACACCTAAAAAAGTCGAATGCCTTTTTTTATATTTTTTTTATAAATTCGTCCATTTTTAATTGACGAACAGCTGTAACGCGTTTTTGATCGGGTAAGTCTCGCAGCCGTTTGAGAAGGAGGTGTTGCATTGGTTTGCTCATTGTTGCTCACGGCGGTGGCAGCGAGCAACAATGTATCTTTCGCGCCAACGTTCGGATAATTGAGCGTTCGGATGATCGAGGTTCGGATAATCGAGGTTCTACTGTATATCGAAAACTATTGCTCGTCACCAATATCCTTTTAAAGGTTCTCTTAGAATATTGAAAAGAAGGCCTGTGTAAGATTTCAGCTTCATCAGTGGGATATGCTTTCCGAAACCTTATCCCTTGTTTTTAAGTATTACAGTTTAACGAGCTGCATTTGCAAAACGCCCAAAAACAAACCATTAATGGCTGGAATAGATCTGGCAGGCCGTTCATCCGCCTACAGTACCCCAATGCTGGTCGACGAATTATTGGCCGACTATCAGCAAACCGTTTAATGGCTGAATGCTGGCATTTTTGTTACGACAGGTGACCCTATATGGGCAGCGCCCTGTGCTTATTGCATGGAGCCGCGATTGACTGCGTTGCCAATGGCTAACTATCAAATAATCTTCACATTAAACGTACGTTTTCGAGCTATTTTTCTACATCTATTTTGTAAAAATATGCATTTTTTGAACATTCGGCGATCATATAAAATTTTTTTCATTACTTTGTATAATTATTGTCTCTGCTACGGCGAACGCTTCGCTTATTGTAGCTTCCATATACGGGGTATTCCCCCTTTTTACATTTCCCGCCATTTTGTATCGCATTCACCATGACGTTTTCTGCCATGGGTATAGGGAAACTGCGGAAAACCTATACCAATACAGCCGGTCACGAGTTCGCTTCCCAGCCTCGGAGCTAGTCGCGTTTCGTCGAGAAATAGCACACAGGCTACAGTCATACACAGTACCGATCCGTGTGCGCGACATCCGTGTAGCAGAACTGGAGCTACGTCACCGCCCGTGTTTTTATTTTTCTCCGAAAGTACGAGACGGCGATTGGAACCCGCAACCTCCCGATATGCTGATTTTAGAGGCAAGCACGCTAACCACTAGACCAGAACACCGGTTACAAAGAAGAATGTTATGTATGAAAAAAACGTTCCGCTTTATTTCGTCTTTGCCTAGATATTTCTAGAAAAGTATAATTTCTAAATATAGTTATCAAATTAATATCAAGTAATAATGACTAATTAAGAGAATAAGAGAATAAGAGAATAAGATAGGTATAGCAGATTTGTGCCGTCCACGACATTGCCATGATTGCACAGCCTAATATTTTTGTGCTTGATTTTCGCGCACTTATTCGCTATTGAAAACATAAATAATTTTCTAACGGTACAGTGAATGCTCATTTTCACGGTACCAACGGTTGTTCCGACAATTAGTCGATCCGAACGAATGTTTTCAGCTCCATGTTCAGCTCCAATAATGCACTGAAAAATTATGGGGAGCTTTCGATAAGCGTTATTCAATTAGCCCACGAAATACGTCGAGCTTCCGATTTTCTCGAAAAAACGGTACTGCGGATCGCATCCGAACTGCACAGGATGATTGGCAAGGGGATTTTTAACTTGCAGAAAAAAATGTCAGCTCGGTGGTAGCATTTCATCCTATCCCGTAACAACTTTAATTTTCATTTGCTGGCAAATACTCTGCCAACTTGACTGACACGTCTACTGCAGCGGTAGCAGCCTCCGGAATTACAATTATCGCTCTCTGTTCGCCGAAACGCGCTGCCAGGAGCAGCACCGCGACTCAACTCCAGTCGGACACGCAGTTATCGCACGATTCGTATCTTCATCGGTTGAGAGCTGTAACGATCGAAGGTTGCCCACAATAATATTGTCAACTGAATAATGCTTACGAAACATAGCTAAACCATAACAAACGCTTAATTTGTCCATCATTTTTCTGCTCAGCTTGTTTCTGTCGCCGATTCCTTTTTTTTTCACGCACTCGCGCAATGGACGTCCGATTTGTTTTTGCACATTGTAATCACTGGATTTGCACACTACGCAAAGCGTTACAGTCGTGTACATCTGTAGCGGTGAGGGCTGTTCACAGCGCGCAGCTGCTTCGTTGTACTTGCTCCGGCATATCTGATCTGGCCGGTTCGCGGTACTTGCCTATAAACGCCCCGAACTCCCTCAATTTACAACCTATCGATATGAAATCATCGAAGAACATTTTGGAAATGTTATCTTTTGAGAACACGTCACAAAACAAAAATCGATATTTAAACAAATCTCAACCAGGGTATGCCCAAGAAGAGTTACATAGACCCTTTTTCTATTGACTAGACGGTGATAGTAGCAATTTGGAGTCGTCGTACAAAAAATATACCCCTTTGCGTACCTACGACTATACCGCCCC